>CM065740.1:43987073-44012512 GCA_033310375.1 Conus canariensis
CTACAGCAATGCAACTTAGCAACTAGTCTATAGACATACCATTAGGCTGGAAGCCCAACACTACAACTCCCGTTATCATGACCACACAAATCAATGAAGGCATCATAATTTGCTTCAAAAACAGCCAACTTCTTCACTAACAGAATTGTTAATACTTGGAATAACTTGCCAGTCAATGTTGTTGGAGCAGAGACTAACACTTTCAAAAATTGTCTTGATAAACACTGGATAGGCCCTACACCTTATGTTTCAAACAAATATTGACTTGCATTTTGAAAATCACGCATGTGCTTTATAAAAGTGCGAGAATAAGACCAAAATATTCTCGCTAAAACCATAATTTCATCCACATTCAGCAGGCTAAAGGCTGACAATGCCTAATATGCCACCGATATGATATATGATATGATATGATATGATATGATAAAGAAATAGAAAAACGTCACGCCTATGACGTAAACGGCTTTTTCTTTTTCAAAACAACGTAAGAACTATGCAACACTCCGTATACCTGCGCATCTAGAATAGTCTCGCTGTTTCGCAGCAGCGCTCACCCGTATGAATTTTACCGGGTGCAACACAGTTTATTTCAATAAAATTTAAATAAGCTAACGATTCTCCCACCATTCAAGCCACCGGGTGCTGCAAGCAACAACAACACACTGTCGGAAAGGACATCTACGAGAAATACAAACACATGTATGACTGTTGGTTTGCGCACACAACAGAAACATCTCTCACTACACGTGCCGAATGAAAATGCCCCTTCCGCTATCATGAAGTTTGTTCTCACTGTCGCACAGACGAACACTCTCACACAGACACGCACATGCGACTCGGTGCTGAACAGAATAGTACATGCACGTGGAATAAGTAGACGGTGTGTCTGACAAGCTTCTAGCCACACTTTGCAACTTTAAAAAAAAAAAAAAAAAAAAAAAAAACCTTTTCATTCTATCCGCACGACAGGGCCGATTTCCAGTGGTTCACAAATGAAATCGACACCAGATCACGTAAAATATGCCTCTACTTCCCCGAACACACACACTCACACACACACACACACACACACACACACACACACACACACACACACACACACACACAATTTCAAGCGAGCAGAGAGTGGTCAGGAGGACGAATTCGATTTTTACTGCGTACGTGACATGTCCACATGATCGTTTCCGGCGTGAGAGTTCATTTTGGTGTGTCACACCCACACAGCATTGATACACTTCTCTTTGCTGTCAAAATATTGGCCAAGGTGGAAGAACGTAAAAGAATGACCAAAACGGGAAGAATCGTTAAAGAATGGCCAAGAAAGAAGAAGGTACAAGAACGGCCAATACTGAAGAACGTTAAAGAATGGCCAAAATAGAAGAACGTACAAGAATGGCCGGGACGGAACAACGTTAGAAATGGCCATGTCAGAAGAACGTACAAGAATGGCCAAGACAGAATAACATTAAATAATGGCCAAGGCGTACGAACACCAAAGAATGCTCACGACAGAACGTAGAAAAATGGCCACTGTGGAAGAACGCGAAAAAAACGACCAAGACAGAAGAACGTAAACGAGTGGCCAACACAGAAGAATGTACAAGAATGGGCAGGACTCGGAATGTAGAACGGCCACAACACAAAATGTAAAACAACGGCCAAGACTAAAGAATGTACAAGTATGGACAACACAGAAGAATGTACAAGTATGGCCAAGACAGAAGAATGTACAAGTATGGCCAAGACAGAATGTACAGGTATGGCCAAGATAGAAGAGTGTACAAGTATGGCCAAGATAGAAGAGTGTATAAGTATGGTCAAGACAGAAATGTGGAAGAACGGCCAAAGACAGAAGAATGCACAAGTATGGCCAGGACAGAAATGTGGAAGAACGGCCAAAGACAGAAGAGTGTACAAGTATGGCCAGGACAGAAATGTGGAAGAACGGCCAAAGACAGAAGAGTGTACAAGTATGGTCAAGACAGAAATGTGGAAGAACGGCCAAAGGCAGAAGAATGTACAAGTATGGCCAGGACAGAAATGTGGAAGAACGGCCAAAGGCAGAAGAATGTACAAGTATGGCCAGGACAGAAATGTGGAAGAACGGCCAAAGGCAGAAGAATGTACAAGTATGGCCAGGACAGAAATGTGGAAGAACGGCCAAAGACAGAAGAATGTAGAAGACTCAACAGCGTCATTATCCTGCGCGCAGCTGAAGCACTGTGCAGCAGGGTGTTTTCATCGCTGGTCGTCATCTCTCTTCTGTAAAAATCTTAGATCAGATGAAGGCTCAAACCAAAACGGAACTCCTATAAACTCCTTCGGTTTTGTCGATGACGATCGGATACTGAAAACTCTTAAGAGGCGCTAGGACTACGACAGAAGGGTCCTTCTCTGATGGAGCTGTGTACGGGGTGCCAGACAGAGCGACGTGGGAACGACGACACTCACAGAATGGTGCTAAAGACGGAATCCTGTCTTCAGCTTCATGGAATGGTAACACACACACACACACACACACACACACACACACACACACACCACGCACGACACGCACGCACGCACACACACACAGGCACACACGCACGCGCACGCGCACGCGCACACTCACACACCAAATCGGCGACTTTATTTTCCGCTTCTTCATGCTGGATTACCCACAATACACGGATGCTGGTCACGTGACGCATGACCGGCTATGACGTGCGGATGGTGCAGACTTCGTTCTGAACTCTGTGACAAACTCTGAAATCCTGTCCACCCCCCACCCACCCCCATCCCTCCGCTCCTATCTCTTCTGCCCCGACACAATCACATTCCAACGTGCTTTCTTCGTGCTTTCTCATTCCCTTCCCCCCCCCCCCCTCCATTTCCTCCCCACCCCCCGTATCCTATCCTCTCACCAACATCTCTCTCTCTCATCTCTCTCTCATCTCTCTCTCTCTCTCTCTCTCTCTCCATCCCCCATACACAATCTCCGTCGTAATCCTAGTCTTATTCATCGATTTCTTTAACGATTTTTTGTTTACCAATCTCTGTCTTACCCGTGTGTGTGTGTGTGTGTGTGTGTGTGTGTGTGTGTGTGTGTGTGTGTGTGTGTGTGTGCGTGCGTGCATGCGTGTGTGTGTGTGTGCGTGCGTGCATGCGTGTGTGTGTGTGTGTGTGTGCGCGCGTGCGTGCGTACGTGTGCGCGCGCGCCTTTGAATGAAGGGCGAGAGGAGCGGGGGAACGGGGTATATACGGAGGGGTTCGAGAAGGGGTTGCTGGGAATGGAGCGGGAGGGGGGGGTATATACGGAGGGGTTCGAGAAGGGGTTGCTGGGAATGGAGCGGGAGGGGGGGGGGTATATACGGAGGGGTTCGAGAAGGGGTTGCTGGGAATGGAGCGGGAGGGGGGGGGGTATATACGGAGGGGTTCGAGAAGGGGTTGCTGGGAATGGAGCGGGAGGGGGGTATATACGGAGGGGTTCGAGAAGGGGTTGCTGGGAATGGAGCGGGAGGGGGGTATATACGGGGGGTTCGAGAAGGGGTTGCTGGGAATGGAGCGGGAGGGGGGTATATACGGAGGGGTTCGAGAAGGGGTTGCTGGGAATGGAGCGGGAGGGGGGGTATATACGGAGGGGTTCGAGAAGGGGTTGCTGGGAATGGAGCGGGAGGGGGGGTATATACGGAGGGGTTCGAGAAGGGGTTGCTGGGAATGGAGCGGGAGGGGGGTATATACGGAGGGGTTCGAGAAGGGGTTGCTGGGAATGGAGCGGGAGGGGGGTATATACGGAGGGGTTCGAGAAGGGGTTGCTGGGAATGGAGCGGGAGGGGGGGTATATACGGAGGGGTTCGAGAAGGGGTTGCTGGGAATGGAGCGGGAGGGGGGGTATATACGGAGGGGTTCGAGAAGGGGTTGCTGGGAATGGAGCGGGAGGGGGGTATATACGGAGGGGTTCGAGAAGGGGTTGCTGGGAATGGAGCGGGAGGGGGGGTATATACGGAGGGGTTCGAGAAGGGGTTGCTGGGAATGGAGCGGGAGGGGGGGTATATACGGAGGGGTTCGAGAAGGGGTTGCTGGGAATGGAGCGGGAGGGGGGTATATACGGAGGGGTTCGAGAAGGGGTTGCTGGGAATGGAGCGGGAGGGGGGTATATACGGAGGGGTTCGAGAAGGGGTTGCTGGAATGGAGCGGGAGGGGGGGGTATATACGGAGGGGTTCGAGAAGGGGTTGCTGGGAATGGAGCGGGAGGGGGGGTATATACGGAGGGGTTCGAGAAGGGGTTGCTGGGAATGGAGCGGGAGGGGGGGTATATACGGAGGGGTTCGAGAAGGGTTGCTGGGAATGGAGCGGGAGGGGGGGTATATACGGAGGGGTTCGAGAAGGGGTTGCTGGGAATGGAGCGGGTGGGGTGGGGTAGGGGGGGGGTGTGTGCTTGTGCCCGACAGATCAGAAACTAAGCGATGGCCAACGAGGGGGAAACAAGTCCTTCTGGACATCCCCCATCTTTAGCACTGAGGCAGAAACAGCAAGAACACGGCAACAGACCAGCCGCCCTGCCGCGTTGGTTACTACGCTACATTCCTAAGGCCTACCCCCCCCCCCCTCCCCCACCTTACCGCCGACCATCACCACCACCACCACCCTCCCCCCTACCACCCCTGTCCTTCCTCTCCGCCTCCTGAAGACATGGGACGACCCCTCTTTACGTCACTACACTCATCAATCGTCATGAAGAGACGGGGGTCACACACAGTTGGTGACATTTCATGCAGTTCCTCTGGCGGTAACACACCTCAGTTTCGATTTCTTCCGAGACATCTTGCGTCGATGCGTCGCTGATTACATGTTGGAGTCAGCTGATTCGTAGGGAAGGGTGGGGGTGGAGGCGTGGGGGAGGGGTGGGATGGGGAGGGGGGGGGGGGAAGGGGCGTTAACGGGACCCATAGAAGCTGGACAGCTGCTTCAATATCAATCCGGCGACACGACTGTCAACCCTTTCCTGCGTATGTCGTCGAATCACCACCACGGGCACCACCACGTGCACCACCGAACATCAACGAAGCAACCTGGCGGCAGTGCAGCGTCTTCTGTGGTGGGGTTCCTGTTCCCCTTCCCGTGAAAAACTGTTTAGACCGTGACTGTAAAAAAAAAGCCTCTGTGTGTGTGTGTGTGTGTGTGTGGTGTGTGTGTGTGTGGTGGTGTGTGGTGTGTGTGTTGTGTGTGTGTGTGTGTGTGTGTGTTGTGTTTTACTATAGGGCTGGAACGGCGGGGGATGTGTCAGCAACGAGGGGCGTTGAAATAGCCCCCCACTGGAAAGGGACACCAAGATCAAGCAGAAACCACCACCCGAGGAGAGAGCAAGTTTTCATCATCGACCTCACCGCACTGAAGGACTGGCCGCCTCCGTCTCACTGTGGGAGAAGGACGGGTATGTTGGGGGAACCAGGCGGAGACACTGGACCATGGCTAACTTCTCCAAAGCTAAAAGTGCAGGCAACTCTCCGTCTGGCTGTGTATGTGTTACGTCAACAATGGTGACGGGATCGCCACTGAAGAGAGAGAGAGAGAGAGAGAGAGAGAGAGAGAGAGAGAGAGAGAGAGAGAGAGACGGCGGGCCAAGCAGGTAGAGGAAGACCCTCCTGAAATGGAATCGGACAGCATTTCGTCGGCTAGTTTACACGCACGCACGCACGCACACACACGCACGCACGCACGCACGCACACACACACACACACACACACACACACACACACACACACACACACACACACACACACCACGCACGCACACACAATGTAGGCATTGTTACCATACTATAAGTCAACATGGTACTGTTCATTACAATTGGCCAGGAGACGAGCTGGAAGGGGGGGGGGGGGGGTGTCAAAGGGAAGTGACAAATAAGGCAGTGGCAGTAAGTGGGCGTTGGGGGGAGAAAGAGACAGAGAGAGAAAGAGAGAGAGAGAGAGAGAGAGAGAGAGAAGAGAAAGAGACAGAGCGAGAGAGAGACAGAGAGAGTGAGAGAGAGAAGACACAGAGAGATAGACAGAGAGAAAGAGTGAGAAAGTGGGAGATAGACAGAGAGAGAGAGGAGCAGAACAATGAAAACAAAGGAGCTGACTGAGCGGTGTTGTGGGGCAGTTCCTCTTTTGAAATTGTCATCGGCACCAAAAGAACTGACCATCCAGCAGTCAGACAGTGCTTTTACCTGGAGTTGCATGCACGCACGCACACACAGCGCGCGCGCACACACACACACACACACACACACACAACAAAAATAAATAAATAAAATATATAGATATAATATATATATATATATATATATAAATAATCAAAGTCCCCAGAGGAAGACCAACGATGTCGAAATATTGAGGACAATTCAACGTGGTTGTTTAGTTCGTTTGGAAATATATAGTAATATATAATATATATATATATATTTGTTAAAAAAAAAGTTAAGGACCAACATTTCACTGACTTATAAAAAAGAAAATTGGGAAGTGATCAATCTCCAAGTGTAACATGACTTTACTGAATATGTGAAAAGTGTGTAAAGACAATGACAAGTCCGAGGAATCAACAAACTGGAATCGAGCGCAGTACAAACACCCCCACCCCCAAATTTGAAAGTCACAGGAGGAGTGTTTGTTCAATGTCATGGTTAATAACGTGTGTGTCCCCCGTTATTGGCAAGGCATTCAAGGCAGCGTTGTCGCATGGAGTTCACCAGTGTGCGCAGAAAGGCCTGGGGGACAGCAGCCCACTCCTGCTGGAGTGACTCAAACAGCTGACCCAGGTTAGCAGGAGGAGGACGATGCTGCTGCAGTCTCTGGCCCAGCTCATCCCAAAGATGTTCGATGGGGTTCAGGTCTGGGCTGTTTGCGGGCCACTGCATTCTGTTGACACCAGCAGCTTGGAGAAACGTGTTTACTGCTCTGGTGCGATGGGGCCGTGCATTGTCTTGAAAGACTGCCTGAGGTCCAAGCTGTTGAAGGGCTGGCAGCACCTGGGGTTGCAAAATCTCTGTTTGGTAGCGAACACCATTCAAGTTCCCTGCCACATTGTAGAGAACCGTTCTGTAGCGTGTGCTTATGCCGCCCCAAATCATAACGGATCCCCCACCATAGCGGTTCCTTTCCAGGACAGCTTCTTCTGCAAAACGCTCCCCACGGCGTCTCCAACCCTGTTCCGTCTATCGGTGGGATCCAGGCAGAACCGCGACTCGTCTGTAAACATCACGTTAGCCCACTGTTCATGTGTTCATCTCACGTGCTGCGTGCACCATACTCGGCGTGCTGCTCTGTGGGCATCAGTCAAACGAGGTCTTATGGCTGGTCGTCGAGCACGGAGGTTAGCGGCGTGTATGCGGTTTCGTATGGTCTGATCACTGACAACAGTGTTGGTGGCATCTCTAAGGCGACGTCTGATGTTGTTTGCACTTGCTGTTCTTTCTTGTGTGGCCTGCCTTTCAATGTATCGGTCCTCTCGTGGTGTTATTCTGGGTCGACCAGAGCGTGGTCGTTCTTGCACTCTTCCTGTGTCTTGAAAGCGTTGTCTGAGTCTGATAACAACAGAGTGTGATATCCCAAGTCTCCGTGCCACTTCCCGGACTGCAACTCCTTCTTGGAGCCATCCTATTGCTCTTCCTCGATCCAGGTCGTTCAGTCTTCGACGTGGAGGCATGCTGTTGCATTGCATTTTTCGCCAGTACAGTGGCTTTTAAAGGACATTTGGTGAGCATGCTTTATTACCTACAGCCTGATTTAGCTCGTGCTTCACATTATTTTGATTCAGCACATGCTCCTCGGATCCCAAACACATCAGAAATTCACCCCAATTTGTTCCAAAAATGACAAGTCGCGACACGTGTTTTTCAAGGCGCGTGAGAAATGTGTGCCACAAAATTGCAGTTGCCGCATTCACTATCAATTTGTGCGTGTGGTTCAATTTGTTTGGACCACAAAGGCGGTACAATTGAATTTTTGTGAATTTTTAAAAGTTTTTGTGCATTCTCAATGTTCGTCCTTAACTTTTTTTGAACAGTATGTATGGACTGTGGTGTGTCTCTGACACCAAGAGCACAGACACAATCAGCCGTGTCTCCCTGATGAGTCCGATCCAGCGGACGCAAGGCCTAGGAGCAGATGATATATTCCCCTCATTAAAAAAAAAATTCTCTAAAAGTTCAAATCTTTGCCAAGTCATTACTATAATGACTGAAGAATTGTTGGCCAGCACTTGTTTTCCCCCGCTACTTAATTGTTCAGCATTATATATATTTTATTATATATCACCGAGTTTGTTTTTTTTATCTCAAAAGGAAGAGTCATTATCGAAGAAAGAAAGAGACGAAGATGAGTGCCCTCCTGGTCAATTCACAACATGCCACCACTACTATACAGAACAAGAAACGCAGAAGTCGCAGGTTCGAAAGGATATCAAAGCCCAAGGACTCAACTAAAGTCAATCTTACTTCTGACAGTTTTTCAGGTAGTGAAGTAGTGTTCAACCTTTCAAACACATCTTACAGAGGAACGGCTCAGAGTGTTGTCGCTGGGGCGTGTCGTAAATTACGGATTAAAGAAATCTTCTGTGATCCTTATACCATGGATGATAACATACCACCCAAGTTCTACAAGCCAACTGGTTACCTTCCACCAGCAGGACGGGATAAAGCACTGGATGCGTACTGCAACATTTTGCAAACCCGCACAGCCAGTTATCGACCAAAAAGACCACGGGACAACCTAAAAGTTAAAGAAAGACAAGCTCTGGGGGATCTGCTGAAAATGGTCAGAAACAAAATCATCCGGATAAGTGCAGCGGACAAAGGAGGAGCAGTAGTCGTACAGAACACCAGTGACTATGTCCAAGAGGCCTACAGACAACTGGAGAACACGACATGCTACGAACAGGTGAAACAGGATCCAACCTCTCAGGTAGCCAAAACTCTAATAAGATCATTCGACAGCTCCACATGAAAAACTACATAGATCAAAATACGTACAAATGGGCTGTCTTTGAGGAAAAGAAAATCAGAACTCCAATATTTTACCATCTCCCCCAAATACATAAGACACTTAAAGAACTCCCTGGTCGTCCTATTGTGTCTGGAGTCGGTGGGCCCACCGCAACAACTGTCTAAACTCGTGGACCACTGGTTGGCTGAGTTGGTTCAGGCTACCAAGTTATGTTCAAGACTCTACCCACATGCCGAGAACCACTGAAGAGTGGAATAACATGTATGGTCCTTTCTGTGATGCGTTACTGGTCTCAATAGATGTGGTAGGCCTATATACCAACATCCCCCATCATGACCTGATAACAGCTCTTCAACAACACCTGCAACACGCTTGTCTTCCTAACGCTCCGCAAACTCAGCAAATTCTTCAAGCAGTAGAACATATCCTGAACAACAATTTCTTTCGTTTGAAGACAAAATGTATCACCAAATTTTCGCCATCGCCATGGGGACACCTATGGCCCCTACTGTGGCCAACCTCTTTATGGGTTGGCTGGAGGAAAGCTTACTGAACAACAGCCCTGTGCCCATCCAGAGAGACCTGTGGAAACGTTTTATTGACGACATCCTGCTCTCTGGTTGGGATCTCCTTTTGACCTGGATCAGTTTCTACAATACGTTAACACCACACATCCTGCCATCAAGTTTACCTTTAGTGTTTCTGCAACTACACTTCCCTTTCTAGACATTCTGCTGAAACTGGAAAATGGATACATACATACTGACCTGTACTGCAAGCCCACCGACGTCCACTCCTATCTTCATTTCAGCTCTTGTCACCCACACCATTGCAAACAGAACTTACCATACAGCCTGTTTCTCCGCTTAAAACGTCTGTGCTTGAAACCAGATGATTTCGAAAAACAATGTCTTCTCACTGAACAACTACATCTCCGAGAATACAGTCAAAGATGCCTGACTACAGCTCAAGAGAAAGCACAACGCCAGCCAAGATGCTCCATCCTACAGCATAAACCAAAGCAGCACACCCAACGCACTCCTGTCATAATCACTCACAATCCAGCTCACCCACCTGTACGTCAATGGCTACAGGAACTTCACCCCCTTCTACAATCCAGTCCTAGACTTCAAAAGGCCATTCCAGTCCCACCTATTTTGGGAGAAAGAAACAGCAAGTCCCCAAGAAATTTTCTCATGCCCTCTGCGCTTCCCACCCGTCAGTTGGTCTCACCACCACCCGGGTGCTTTCCGTGTGGTAGAAAATGTGTGATCTGCCAAGAACACCAAGTAGAAACAGCCAACTTCAAAAGCACAGTAACAGGAGAATCATTCACCATCCGACACCACATGGACTGTTGAACTAGCAACATCATCTATTTACTATTTTGCAGCAAATGCCCACACAGCCAGTATGTTGGGGAAAATAAAAACTCATTAAAAACTCATTTTTACCAGCACAGATCAAACATAAAAAAGAACACCGGAACTTTAGTACCAGACATTTCCACCAGACTAATCACTCCCTTCAGGATCTAAGATGTGTAATTATAGAAAAAGTTTTTTTTTCAGAGGACAATGATTACAGACTCCGCGTGAATCTTTCTGGTTCAACAAATTATGCACTGTTTACCCAGAGGGCCTCAACATGGTCACCTAGACTCCTCCCCTTACCCTCCCTTCCCCCCAACTCCCCTTCCAACGATACCCCCCACCCTTCACCTCTAACCCTCCACCCCCACCCCCTATCTTCAGTATCTACCCTTTCTACCACACCCTTCATTCAAGCCTTTTTCCAGACCTTCCCCTCCCAGGCTCTTGACCTTCTTCCTCCCTACCAGGTCCTCCGGTGACAACTCTTGCTGGTCTCCCTCCTACTCCCCCCCCCCCCACCTTCCCATCACGTTTACTACCTCCCCCCCCCCCCCCCCCACTCTTTTTCACACGCGCGCGCCCACATGCAAACATACGTGTGCACGCGCTAGTGCGTGCACGCACTAAAAAAAATCCCCCCCCCCCCCCCTCCTTATTCATAATAATTTCGTTCCTGCCCCCAGTCTTTCCCCTACCTACATGCTTTTACCCTCTGCCCTTCCCCCTCTGCTCCAACTTTTCGGGAGTAGGCATGTGTGTGGTCAGCCTGCTTTAAAATGGTGCTCTAGGTGTGATTTACTCTGCAAATATGTTACCTTACTTACGCACATAGTTTCATATTTGCGGGAGCTATACATAGGCGAGATGAATTTGAAATGTTCATAGACAATTGAATCTGCGACATATTACTGGAAACCGGTATTTCCCTCCCTCCGTCACCTCTCTCTCTTTCTTTCTCTCTCTCTTTCTCTCTGCAGTATTGAGTGCATGCGTGCGTGCGTGTGTGTGCGTGAATATGTGTGTGTGTGTATGTGTGTGTGTGTGTGTGTGTGTGTGTGTGTGTGTGTGTGTGTGTGTGTGTGTGTGTGTGTGAGTGAGTGCGTGAGTGAGTGTGAGCGAGTGTGTGCGAGTGCGTGTGTGTTGGAGGTGTATTTTGGGGTGTGAGCTTGTTTCTGTGTGTGGGTGTTGTGTGAGTATCGGAGGTAGGGGGGAAGTGGGATTGGTTATGGAGTCCATACGGGTGCGATGTTCAACACTGATCACTTTTGTTAACTGTCAAATTTCGATTTGTTCTCTTTTGGGGGCCTGTGCCAGCCATCTGCAATTCACCGAGTAGCAATCAAGGAAAGACGGAGTTAAGGATTGTTTGATTTTCCAGTAGTACCTAATAAAGAAGTTCCTGAGGAAGACCGGACCAGAGCCGAAACGTTGGGAAAAAAAAGGAAAACTTGCTTGTTTGCTTTTTCATTTGTGTGTGTGTGTGTGTGTGTGTGTGTGTGTGTGTGTGTGTGTGTGTGTGTGTGTATTATATATACGTGATGAGAACACCACAGAATTATGTGTCTCCATTTGATGCCAAGGGAGCACAGACACACTCAGCCGTGTCTCCCTGATGAGTCCGATCCAGCGGACGAAAGGCCTAGGTGCATGCAGGCAATATGAATGGTTCGGTCTTCAGGGGGGATTACAATGGTTCCCATATGCCACTAGTGAAGGGTTTCACTTTCATAATACACTTCCCTAATTCTAGGTTCTCCTTTTCTTCCTCTTCCTCCCGTTCTCTCTCTCCCCCCCCCCCCCCACCCCCTTTATTTTTCTTTTAATGTGAAATCTTTGGCAAGTCATTCATGTAATAATGGGAGAATTGTTACCTACACTTGTTTTCCCCCACTACTAAATTATCCAGTATTTTTTTAATATATATATATATATATATAATATATTACTATATATGTGGTGTGTGTGTGTGTGTGTGTGTGTGTATTGTGGTGAATAAGTAGTCGTCAACACCACCCACGGAGTTCAATTTTTCACTCTGTGTGTGTGTGTGTGTTGTGTGTTTTGTGTGTCGCGCGCGCGCGCGCGCGCGCGTCCGCAAGTCTCTCTGTCCCTGCCTATTTGACTGTCTATCACCCTCGCTGATAGCTTGTCTTTCACCGTCTCCTTAGTGTTAACAGCCCTGAAATGATCAGAAGAGAAAGTACGATCGGTTGGCTGTACCATCTCTCTCTGCGTGTTTTAGGAAAACTGGGTGCCAAAATGTCATGATAAAGCGAAACACACGCACGCACGCTCGCGCACGTGCGCACACACACACACACACACACGCACGCACGCGCGCGCACACACACAGGGTCAAAAAAAAAAGAAAAGAAAAGGGAAGAAGCCGAGATCGAGAAAGGACACAGACACACCAGACAAACCGTCCGAGGCAAACAGGCAGACCGGCCACAACTATCGTGACAATCAAGACCTTGTACGTTTCTGATTTTTTTTTTCTTTCTTTCCCTTCATAATTTGATGCCAACTGTGTGGGGCTCGCCGTGTGTCGCACTGGGAGTGTCAGGTTATCTCCCCTGTCCGCAGAGGATTCCACGTGCCATGACATCCTCCCCCATTCTTCCCCACCCCCCTCCCCCTACCTTCCAATCCCCACGTCTCCCACCCCAGTACAGCGCCGGGTTCATCGGGGAGGCGGGGGGGGGGGGGGGGGGGGGGGAGGATGAGAGGGACTTAAGGTCCTTTTTCTGATGAGTGTCGGCACAGACCCACCAGACCCTTACGTGGCAGAGATGAGCACCGTTATGCATATTGGGAGGGGGAGAAGGGAGGGGAGAGAGCGAGGGGACCTGAGAGGAGTGGGTGGGTGAGGGTTGGCCATAGGGGGATGGAGGGGCGTTTCTACCCTCGCTTGCCACGCCCCCCCCCCCCCCCCCCCCCCCCCCCCCCCCCCCCCACTCCTATATACTTCCGAGGAAAACAACAGTCGTTGAGCTGCAGTGGTGGTGTCATGGGACACGGTCGTGGATTTGACCCTTGTCATTATTCTTTTGATAGAGTGGCTTTGTGTGTGTGCGTGTGTGTGTGTGTGTGTGTGTGTGTGTGTGTGTGTGTGTGTGTGTGTGTGTGTAGTATATTCAATTATAAACAAAGCTTGCTCTTATGTCTTAGATTGAAGAAATAGGGGGAAATAAGCATTCATATCTGCAGTGGTAGATAATTCTGCCTAACTAACAGTATGTGCTTGAGTGGGTGAATGGGGAAAAAAATGAAATAAATGCTTCTCAAAATGAGCCTTCAGCAAGCTTATAGTCTCCAAGGGGGAGACACATATATGTATGTGTGTGTGTGTGTGTGTGTGTGTGTGTGTGTGTGTGTGTGTGTGTGTGTGTGCTTGTGCTTTTGTGTGTGTGTGCGTGTGCGTCCGTGCGTGCGCGCGCGTTTGCGTGTGTGTGTGTGTGTGTGTGTGTTTTTTGTGTGTGTGTGTGCGTGTGCGCGCGCGCGCGTTCCCTATCGCCTGCTAACGTAGAGCAGTGAAACTATTATTATCGGCTCAAACGGGTGAACGGAGCACAATCGGGAGCAATTGGAGCACAATCGGTTTTCATCCACTTCAAGATTCGTCTTCGAAAGCGTTGCTTCATTTTCTTAACACTGCAGATGTCTGTACCTCTCGGGGCTAGCTGACGCCATGTGGAGACAAGGATGGGGGGGGGGGGGGGGGGGGGGGGGGGGGGGGGTCCGGAGAAAGTGGAGGGGATAGAGAGAGAAGATATACATTTTTTTAAAGCGAAGTTCGAGATTAGGAAGTTATGTCAGCGATGGCCAATTCGTGTTTGTACCATTTTCTTTGGCTGATGGTGTATACACATATAAGGTAAGGATATATATGTAACACTGGAATTGGGAGGGGGAGATGGAGGGGGGGGGGGGTCTTTGTGTTTTTTTATTCAGTTACAATCAGAATTAACGTCAACACCCTCCATAAATGATATGGCAAAGGGCGATAACCGTCCCAAGACATGGGAGCGAGACAGAACGGTAGAAGGAGCGAGAGGAGGGTAGGGGGGAGGAAGGAGGAGTCCTCTTATTATCAACTTCACACATATCACCAGCACGATAAATCGGTAAGATCGGCTGTGCAATTTTTCTTCTTTTTTTTTTTTTTTTTTTTTAGTGTGTTGGACATCAGTCAGATCGACCTTACGTTCGCCTGAAAAAACCGATGATCATAAAATTCTAAAACTTTCACGAGTTTTTTTTTTTTTTTTAAATTCTGATCCAGCCACTGGGTCATGGCATTAAGGAATGGAGGGTAGGGGGGGGGGGGAGGAGGGAAAGGAGGGGAGCGGGAGGGCAGGAAGGGGGTAGACCGCTCATTCTGAGGAAAGTTAGCTCAAACACACTGTTAGGTACCCCTCAAAACTGCTGTTACCTTAGAAAAAAAAGAAAAGGAAAAGCTGATAGAGCCGAAAAAGGCTGTCACGGCTACAGAATAACAGATATTGTATCTTTATCTATCGATCTGTGGATCTGTCTTACCTATCTATCCATCTTTCTATCAATCCATTTTATCTACCTAGCTAATCTACGTGTTTGTGGGTGCGCGCACGTGTGCGTGTACACACACACATATGTATGTATATGTGTGTGTGAGCGTGCGTGCGTGCGTGCATGCGTGCGTGCGTGTGTGTGTGTGTATGTGTGTGCGTGCGCGTGCACGCATGCATGCATGAGTGCGTGCGTGCTAACGTCATATGATAAACAGTTATATATACATTCTATCAAGAGCGTTTTCATTAGGCTAGTTGGAAATAAAGGAAGTCATCCCGTCTCCGCTGACACAGAATGACATCCATAGTCAGTGTTTACATGCAACATTACCGGATTTCCGCATGTCTTCCCACATTAGCTTCTATATCGTGATTATAAATGCACAGTAACATTTGCCAGGCATGAGACAGAAATGCCATGCTGTGGGTATTGATTTCACTTTAAATCCCCAACTGAACGATATCGGTGACCGTTTTCGGCACAGACATATCTCGTGGCATACAGATCAATGATACCTTCCTCTCATGCCTTCTTCCGGGACATTATGCTAAAATACACTCCTTTAAATTGCGAGCGATTCATAGTGAATGTGGTTATGCATACATCATAGTGAATGTGGCTATGTATATCACGGTGAATGTGGCCATGTATATCACGGTGAATGTGGCCATGTATATCATAGTGAACGTGGCCATGCGTATCATAGTGAACGTGGCCATGCACATCATAGTGAACGTGGCCATGCGCATCATAGTGAACGTGGCCATGCGCATCATAAGTGAACGTGGCCATGGCGCATCATAGCGAACGTGGCCATGCCATCATAGGGAATATGGCCATGTACATCATAGGGAATGTGGCCATGTACATCATAGGGAATGTGGCCATGTACATCATAGTGAATGTGGCCATGTACATCATAGTGAATGTGGCCATGTACATCATAGTGAATGTAGCCATGTATATCATAGTGAATGTAGCCATGTATATCATAGTGAATGTAGCCATGTATATCATAGTGAATGTGGCCATGTACATCATAGTGAATGTGGCCATGTACGTCATAGTGAATGTGGCCATGTACGTCATAGTGAATGTGGCCATGTACGTCATAGTGAATGTGGCCATGTATATCATAGTGAATGTGGCCATGTATATCATAGTGAATGTGGCCATGTATATCATTGTGAATGTGGCCATGTACATCATAGGGAATATGGCCATGTATACCACAGTGAATGTGGCCATGGATATCATAGTGAATGTGGCCATGCATATAGTGAATGTGGCCATGCATATAGTGAATGTGGCCATGTATATCATAGTGAATGTGGCCATGCATATCATAGTGAATGTGGCCATGTATATCATAGTGAACGTGACCATGCGTATCATAGTAATGTGGCCATGTATATCATAGTAAACGTGGCCATGCGTAGCATAGTTAATGTGGCCATGTATATCATAGTGAATGTGGCCATGTATATCATACTGAATGTGGCCATGTATATCATAGTGAATGTGGCCATGTACATCATAGTGAATGTGGCCATGTATATCATTGTGAATGTGGCCATGTACATCATAGTGAATGTGGCTATGTATATCATGGTGAATGTGGCCATGTATATCATAGTGAATGTGGCCATGTATGTCGTGAATGTGGCCATGTGCATCATAGGGAATGTGGCCACGTATATCATAGTGAATGTGGCCATGTACATCATAGTGAATGTGGCTATGTATGTCATAGTGAATGTGGCTACGTATGTCATAGTGAATGTGGCTATGAATATCATTGTGAATGTGGCCATGTACATCATAGTGAATGTGGCTATGTATGTCATAGTGAATGTGGCCATGTATATCATTGTGAATATGGCTATGTGTATCATAGTGTATGTGGCCATGTATGTCATAGTGGCTATGTATATCAGAGCGAGTTTGGCCATGTATATCATAATGAATGTGGCCATGTATATCATAATGAATGTGGCCATGTATATCATAGTGATGTGGCTATGTAATCATAGTGACTGGCTTTGTATATCATAGTGAACGTAGTTATGTATATCATAGTGTATGTGGTTATGTATATGAATGCAAATGGCTATGTGTATTATTAACGACTAAGCATATATTGAATGTGGCCGATGTATATTATAACGAATGTGGCTATGTAAATTTACAGTGGCTATGTATATCATAGACAAAGTCGCTATGTGTATCATAGTGAATGTGGCTATGGTATAAGTGGATATGCATATTAGTGTGAATGTGGCTATGTGTATCATAGTGGCTATGTATAACATAGTGAATATGTTTATCATAGTGAATGTGGATATATATATATATATATATATATATATATCATAATGGATATGTATATCAGTGAATATAGCTATGCATTGCAAAGTGGATATGTATATCATAATGTTGCTATATATATATTATATATATATATCTATCATAATGGATATAACAGTGAATGTGGCTATGTATATCAAAGTGGATGTGGATATATATATATATATTTATATATATATATCCAGCTAAATGTAAACCCCTTATCAAGACCTGTAAACCATTTCCCTACCCTTACAGGTTGCTCCTATCTGGCAGTGGCACACCAGTGAACTATAAAAACAGGACCCTGAATCACTAGATGTAACTACAGACCACGACTTTGTGAAAAGACCGTGGTACCAACACACCCTCAAGATCAGCTCCTAAGGATGACCCTGCTCTTGAGACTTTCACAGACAGTAGTTAGTACGGTTGTCACTGACACAGACAGTGGTTGGTACGGCTGTCACTGACACAGACAGTAGTTAGTACGGCTGTCACTAACACAGACAGTAGTTAGTACGCCCGCCACGCCTGCACTCACCTACACCCCACTGACCGCTCAGTGCCATTTCTCAAGATTGTTCCCATTGAAAAAGTCCAAAGTGAAGACAAACTACTATCCAGAGAAATATACCGGCAAGCTAACCTTGGCACCGTATTTATTGGTCTGAATAAAAGAAAGGATATAAATGCACTTCTCAGAAGAAGAATAAACTATTCATAGAATAGGATGCCTGTCAAAATCCTACCATGAAGTGAAACAGACTATACATAGTAATATTAAGAGTTCTAAAATGATTTGCTTGCGCATTTCAAACGCCTGTGGATGTGCCCTTCTTGCGTGTGATTAACCGAGATTTGCTCACGTTGATTTTTCTAGCTGAGTAGACAGTCAGTCAGTTTCTTCCCCAAAGACAGGAATGTTTTAATCTGTGCCGTTTTATTGGAATGGGTTCAAGTTACATTTTAGTTGAATATCTCTAAGAAGACATATATGATGGTAAACACTATTTTCCTTCAAAGTATTTAGTAACAAGATATTTCTCTCTCTCTCTCTCTCTCTCTCTTCCCCTCTGTCCTTTCTCTTTCTCCCCCCTCCCTCTCTCTTCCCCCCTCTCCCTCTGTCTTTCCTGCCCTCTCCCTCTGACTGCCCCCCCCCCCCCTTCCCACCCACTCCCCTATTTTTGTGCTCCATCCCTCTCTTTTTCTCAACAGAACTTCTCTTCCCCTCTCTTCCCCCCCCCCCCCCCCCCCTTTTCTTCCTGGCTTTGTTTTTTTTTTTTTAATCCTCGTACCCCCCCCCCCCCCCCCCTACTACTATTATCGATTCAAGGTATTATTCTTGTGTAGATCATCTTGTAATATATTGAAGAGATTTGATTGATAATTTACAATTTATGGTATCTGGTGGGGTTCATGCTGAAATCCTTGATATTGCTGGAACTATTATTTTCCTCCCAGTGGATAGATTCTGTTGTTGTACATGTGCTTTTACTAAGATCCTAATAGGAGAATGACAGTCATTTTATCAGAAGAAAGCTGCAAGTGTGAAATGTGTGCAGTGTCCCAAAATGATTATGTTTGTTTCCTCTCTTCCCAGACAGTTCCCCTCCCCCCCCACCCCCCCCCCCTTCTCCCCCCCCCCTCCCCCTCCTCCTCAGCCTCCTATTTTTAATTTTAATTGCAGTTGTGATGCTTTGTTTCTGTTTCAGCTCTGACGAAGCTACGGCGAAAATTTAGTAAAAATTTGAAGCCAAAGTTACCTGGAATTTGAGTTTTTGTGCTCTTCCTATCAAGTCATCAGACTTCTTACTCAGTTCCCTGGCCACGAGTGCTGGTGCGGCATTGTGCGAGTGTGTATTTTTCTTGTGTTATCTTGTCCTCGGACTTGGTTACTCCTGGCTTGCCCGCTTAAGTGTGCCGGTAACACCACATGGCTTCAAACTGGATCATGAAACTACGCAGTGCATATATTATTCTTGAACGCAGCAAATTACACGAATGGTTTCTCTCCGACTGTATCAAGAAGAAACTTGTGCCTTATGGCATGAAGCCGAATTTAAACCTTTCCTATAAGCCCAAAGACCATCTCTTGTTAGATAAAATTCATTCTAATCTGGTTACTGCTAGCGTCAATATCTTGGGACCTATGCACACCGATTCAAGTCAAATTGCAGCCCGAAACTGAATATTATGACCAGGTGAAACAAGAAGGTCATTTACTGTTTGGTAAAGCCAGTGTGGACCGATATGTGTATCAAACTAGAACTTTGTTTGCTAAGACTTTGCAGGACCTTAGGGAAACTCTCCACAGGAAATGCATGCACTTACTTCAAGTGCATTGACTGAAAAGCCCTACCACATTGAGCACCAAAATTGTGGTTCTGTGAACATTACGGCTGTACCTGCAGCCAGCAAGTCATTTTCTGAGCAAACATCTGCCCCAAGCACCACTAGCTTTCAAAAAGCGCACACATCGTGGAGGGAGAAGCAGAAACTCTCGGGCAAGGAAAATGAAACTAAAAGAAACGTTTGTCCCCACAGAAAGTGACTTGAAACGATTCGACCCTATCGTGCTCGCAGACAATGTGGACCTATCCCCAGATCAAATCCAGATATGCCGAATGTCCGATTCCTTTGCACCCACCCCCAAAGATCCTATTGATGTCTCTGACCAGTTAATAGGTACCCATGCCTGGGCTGAACGTTTAAGGTGGCATAGATACTTTGAACTAAAAAAACAGGACCCTGAATCACTAGATGTAACTACAGACCAGGACTTTGTGAAACGACCGTGGTACCAACACACCTCAAGATCAGATCCTAAGGATGACCCTGCTCTTGAGACTTTCACTGAAGCCTGTTCCAGAGACTTCATGGAGGTCAGCAACCGCAGACGCATCAAAGACAAACCTGACACCAGGACAACGCAAGGCCCTCAAGGAATTACAGAACCTGCCCTTGACCCATGATGCAGCATGCAGATTTGCTGATAAGTCAGGAGTGACAGTTATTACTTCACTTGACACAGATGATTCAAAATTAAAGAAACCATATTTAATAACAAACATTACAAGACTCTCAACCGTGACCCTACAGATACTACAGTTAAGAAAATAGAGAAATGGGTGGATAAATGGTGGAAAAAGGGTAAAATACCAGAAGACATTGTCACATTTGTTTAAAGACGTGTCAAATAGTCACCCAGCTAAATGTAAACCCCTTATCAAGACCCATAAACCATTTCCCTACCCTTACAGGTTGCTCCTATCTGGTAGTGGCACACCAGTGCAGCCATTGTCAAAATTCGTTCAATAAGCCATTGCGCACCTAACAGCTTGAGGTTCCAAGTCATTGACCAAAGAGTTCCTATGCAAACTGGAAACTATAAATGACACCATGGCCCCTTTACCAAAAAGTGCCTGCTTAGCTACTTGTGATGTAGTGTCCTTATATCCCAGTGTGGATAACTCCATGGGCATCCCAGCAGTTAAGAAACTGCTGAAAGCACACACCATCCCCGCTGGGAGTACCAACAGAGTGCATAGTGGAAGGCCTGAGAATAGCCCTTGACAGCAATAGTTGCTTTTCTGCAGACGGTGAAGGGGAAACGTACTATGCCTCTCCAATAACGGGCACAGCCATGGGATCATGCCATGCCTGTGATTACGCTGATTGCTTTATGGGAGTGTTGGATGAGAAACTTCTTGTCCAGTACCCCTTTTGTCCTCATCTCTTACCCAGCCCAGTAAACTTGAGCTCGCTTCTCTGGATTGGAGTAGATCTAGAGATGATGGGTTCATGATTCTGCTTGATAGTGCCCATGTCAAAGACTTTGAAGAACATCTTCAGAACCTTCACCCCAGTATAAAATGGACTGTGGAGCATGGGCGGGAAAAAAAACTACCTGGATTTGACAGTTTCAATCACAAATGAAGGCAGGATAAGTACAGATGTATTCTCAAAGAACTGCAATGCATACCTTCCACCTAATTCTTGCCATGCACCGTCTGTATTCAAAGGCTTAGCATCAGGAGTAGGCACACGACTCCGTATGTTAGTACAGACGCCCAGCTAGAAACAAGAGTCCAAGAATATGCCAGGTACCTTGTATTATCAGGATGGCAATGGTCAAAAGCCATCAAAGAGATCCGAAAAGGTGCCCAGAAAGATAGGAAAAAACTTCTAAACCAAAACGCTAAAAAGAATAACGGTAAAAAAAAACTGGCATGGGTCACTACATATGACCCCAGATTACCCTCAAAATCATCCATAATAAAAAAAAAGAACCTCCATCTCCTCTATAGCAATCCACAAAACGTAGAATTTTTCCCAAGAGGGACTATTATCGCTTCTGATAGAAAGAGAAAGAACTTGGGAAATATTTACAAACCTACCATTCCTAGACGGTTTGTCCCACATGGGCCTACACAGGAGCCAGGATTTTCCCCTTGCAGTAGGTGTGACACTTGCAAACATTCAGAAAAGACCTTACATTTCGTTTCACCTTCGGACAATCGCAAATGGAAAATCAAACACTTAACTTGCAAAACACTGAATGTGATCTACATAGTTTGGTGCACACTGCATCTAAATGAGTGGTATGTAGGTTCTACAGAGAATCTAAGGCTTCGGTGGACAAACCACAAAAGCGATGTTTAAATCTTAGGTATGCTCATAAGTGTAACGTGGCCCGCCACGCCTGCACTCACCCGCACCCCACTGACCGCTCAGTGCCATTTCTCAAGATTGTTCCCATTGAAAAAGTCCAAGTGAAGACAAACTACTATCCAGAGAAATATACCGGCAAGCTAACCTTGGCACCGTATTTATTGGTCTGAATAAAAGAAAGGATATAAATGCACTTCTCAGAAGAAGAATAAACTATTCATAGAATAGGATGCCTGTCAAAATCCTACCATGAAGTGAAACAGACTATACATAGTAATATTAAGAGTTCTAAAATGATTTGCTTGCGCATTTCAAACGCCTGTGGATGTGCCCTTCTTGCGTGTGATTAACCGAGATTTGTTCACGTTGGTTTTTCTAGTTGAGCAGTCAGTCAGTCAGTTTCTTCCCCAAAGACAGGAATGTTTTATCTGTGCCGTTTTACTGGAATGGGTTCAAGTTACATTTTAGTTGAATATCTCTAAGAAGACATATATGATGGTAAGCACTATTTTCCTTCAAAGTATTTAGTAACAAGTTATTTCTCCCATTCTCTCTCTCCTCTCTCTCTTCCCCTCTGTCCTTTCTCTTTCTTCCCCTCTGTCTCTTCCCCCCCTCTCCCTCTGTCTTTCCTGCCCTCTCCCTCTGACTGCCCCCCCCCCCCCTCCTCCCTATTTTTGTGCTCCATCCCTCTCTCTCTTTTTCTCTCCAGAACTTTTCTTCCCCTCTCTTCCCCCTCCCCCCCCCCCCCTTTTTTTTTTCCTGGCTTTGTTTTTTGTTTTGTTTTGTTTTTTTCTATCCTCGTCCCCCCCCCCCCCCCTCCTCTACTACTATTATCGATTCAAGGTATTATTCTTGTGTAGATCACCTTGTAATATATTTGAAGAGATTTGATTGATAATTTACAATTTATGGTATCTGGTGGGGTTCATGCTGAAATCCTTGATATTGCTGGAACTATTTTTTTCCTCCCAGTGGATAGATTCTGTTGTTGTACATGTGCTTTTACTAAGATCCTAATAGGAGAATGACAGTCATTTTATCAGAAGAAAGCTGCAAGTGTGAAATGTGTGCAGTGTCCCAAAATGATTATGTTTGTTTCCTTTCTTCTCCAGACAGTTCCCCCCCCCCCCCCTCTCTCTCTCTCTCTCTCTCTTCCTCAGCCTCCTATTTTTAATTTTAATTGCAGTTGTGATGTGTGTTTTCTGTTTCAGCTCTGACGAAGCTACGGCGAAAATTCAGTAAAAATTTGAAGCCAAAGTTACCTGGAATTTGAGTTTTTGTGCTCTTCACATATATATATATATATATATATATATATATATATATATATATATATTATATAGTGAACGTGGCTACGGCCAGGCTACGGGGGCTGATCTGGTGCGTGGACACCTTCAAGACTAGATTAGTGTCGTTGGTTTTTACTTATTCATTTTAATCGCATGCCACACAGCTAAAGCCGCTCAATGTCCACAGAGGCGGCATCATAGCTTTTCCTGGTCGAAGACTGAAGGGCCGTGTGTTACGGAGTAAAGCTCCCTTCTAAAGAGGGTGGTGGACAGATGGAATTTTATCATCCCTTCCATCACAGAGCAGCTTCCTGGTCCAGTAAAGAAATCAACGAGACCACGGAATGCGACGACAAAATGGCATGCTTTAAAAACATGGTTAAGACGATTCAAGTCGTTCGTCTCTCGTCACGGCGCCCCCCTCCCCCCCTCCCCTCTTCCTCCCACCCTTCTCCCCCCCTCCCTCCCCCCTCTGCATCCCTCTCCCTACCACCCCTATTTCTTACCTCGAAGCTCTTTTGTCCTTAGTACAACGGATACAGAAAGGTTAACATCTGAAACTGCTATCAGAGGACTTAAGATAATGTTGCTTATAGCCCAGCCGACCGCAAAGGGCCACATCAGGGCTGTCACCACGTCAGAATCAACTCAAGTGATTCATTCACACAATTCTTTAAAATACATCGAAAAACCCATCCGAAAGTTTGTTAAAAATCTTTCCACGGTAAAATCTCAGATCCGATGAAAAATGTTAAGGCAGAACGTCTCTGAACAAGGTTTTCATGGAATCTGCTATAAAATGTTTGTGTCTCACATCATGCAAGTCCCAACACTCTAAAAGAACATGTTTCATTGTGAGTGGCACATGACATGGAATGCACCACGGAGCTTCTTCACTCTTTAAAAGGTATGAATGGGTAAAATACGAATGGCCGGTGTCCAGCTGGCACAGAACTGTTTCTTCTTTACGACCACCAGACGTAGATGAGAGGAACTCCTTTAGGTTCGGACGGATCTCAAAGTGTTTGTTATCCGTCTGTGTATTCCAATCCTCCTGCCAGAGGTCTCTGACATAATTATTAATTTTGGGTCCCAGTCAGAGGACTTGGGAAAAACCGTTAAAATCATATGTTGTACACTATGTCGGTGAAAAGCGTGCACGGTTTCAAAGAGGTTTTTTCCTGCTCCGACCAAACCCCCCCCCCCCCCCCCCCCCCCCCCCCATCTCTATCTCTTTGACTCGGGCGTTTTCTAATTAAATTTGCTCTGACCTTTGAGGAAAAAAAAAGAAAGAAAAAGCACACACACACGCACGCACGCACGCACGCACACACACACACACACACACACACACACACACACACACACAACACACACACGCACGCACGCACGCACGCGCGCGCGCGCGCACAGAAACATACATACAAACGACGGAAAGAGAACACATTTGAAGACGAACGAGTGTTGAATGCAGGAGGCCTCTAAAACTGAGCTTTGCGCGTCATTAATCCGTTTTCAAGTGACAATGCTTTGTTAAGTCACGAAGCAGGACCAGTTCCTACTAACATTAAAGGAGGTGATTCGGAAAGATTTCTTCCCCCCCCCCCCCCTCCCCCCCCTCGCGCTTGTGATTTTTTCTTCGTCAAAATGTTGTTCGAGCTGATTTAATTACTTAAGGCGATAGACATTTCTTCGTCACGTTAGAGCTTTCTCGTAACTTTCTGCAGCCGAACGTCCTTGATATTTAACGAAAACCAAATCTGTTCAAAGACCTACCTGACAGCAGCTGTACCGTGAGTTAACGTGTCTCCGTTCCTCTTACTTTCTCACCGACCACCACGACGGTGTCGATGCTTCTGCCGACATCAATCGTCTTGTCTCACCGTGTCACGATGCTGCTCTTGTGTGAACATCGTGACCATCCATCAACAACATTGGGCAGAAATGAACTGAAAGAAGAAAGGTGAGGTCGGCTGTGTACAGATGGCACTCCTGGGGGGAGGGGGGGGGGGGGTTGGGAAGAAATAGAGGGGTTAGTTTCTGGGCACAGCGTCTCCTTTACTGGTCGAAAAAGCAGTTCACCTTGGGAACTCGAATGCTCCAACTCTCTTCTTTCCGTGAATCACGATTATCACGTGCACATTGATGGACGTTGGCTGGTTCATGCAGGTGTAATTCTCTGCGATTTGCGTGAAAGTGGTTGTGCTATTGTGTGTGTGTGGTGTGTGTGTGG
>CM065740.1:44012612-44015112 GCA_033310375.1 Conus canariensis
GTCCAACATTATGGTAAGTGCTACCGGCACAGCTAATCCGAATAGCAACACCTTATTGCCTTTTCTTTCCCAGTTGCTGTTCTTACCACCAAGAAGGGGGAAGAACTCTTCCGTTAGAAATTTGAAAAGAAAGAAAGAAAAAAAAAAAAGGTATTCCCTACGTTACATGTCAAAAGCGCCGTTCAGTTTAATCTGAGGATTGAATTTTGCGTCCACTGATCGATCTAGTGGTCCTTTGGGATTTGGTTCGAAGCGACGCTGGAACTGAATAGCATATTTTGACTTAACAATCGAAATACTGTGAGTGGAAGGAAAACTGAACCGGGAGTTACAATTTGAGAGAGAGAGAGAGAGGAGAGAGAGAGAGAGAGAGAGAGAGAGAGAACAAGACAGAATTTTTTTTTATTTACGAGGATAATAGATAAGCACTGACGTGCTTTTTTACATCCAGTCCTCGCCCTGAGTAGGGACTACAACTTGCAGTGAAATGAAATTGTAAGACAGCAAACAAGCAAACAAAGCGGTCATGCAATCATAATGGAACATCAAATGAAAATAGAAGAGAAATGAAAAATGATAATAAAAATAATAATTATAATAAACAGACAAAAAAACAAAAATAAAAATGAAAATAACATATTGAAGGGGAAGCAGAGAGTGCGGGTGGGGGGTGGGGTGGGCTGGGGGAACATATGGAGAGAGAGAGAGAGAGAGAGAGAGAGAGAGAGAGAGAGAGAGAGAGAGAGAGAGAGAGAGAGAGAGACTTCATAAACTTCTTCGTAACGTCTTATTTGTCCTAGCATAAACACGCATGATGTATCAAAGTCACAGGTGGTAAAATTATGTATTGATATGCAATATGGCGTTGAGGAGGAAAGCTACGCTGTTATTTGTTAATCAGAGTCTCTGCGCTAGTGTGTAACGGTGCCTAAACGGATGGATTTGCACGGAGTCACATGACGTTGCTGGAGCGAAGACAGGGCAATGGCCTACTCTTCTCAACATCTCGGCCTCGTTTGAAATTGGCTACCCCGTAAAACAAAAAGACTAGCTCAACCATTTCAGTGAATCTTCATGATGGCATTGACATCATCATCATCATCATCATAACTATCAACATATTCTTTCTTCCTTTTGTCTTTCTCTTCTGGTTCCCCCTTCTTTTACCATGTAGGCCTAAGACAATGTCTCTGTTTCAATGCAAACGTGCAGTACCTATAGCATAGCCGAATTGAATTGAGAGAACACCGCGAAAGACAGTGGTTGGTACGGCTGTCACTGACACAGATAGTGGGTGGTACGGCTGTCACTGACACAGACAGTGGGTGGTACGGCTGTCACTGAGACAGTGGTTGGTACTGCTGTCACTGAGACAGTGGTTGGTACTGCTGTCACTGAGACAGTGGTTGGTACGGCTGTCACTGAGACAGTGGTTGGTACGGCTGTCACTGACACAGAGACATGTGGTTGGTGACAGTGGTTGGTACGGCTGTCACTGGCACAGAGACAGTGGTTGGTACGGCTGTCACTGGCACAGAGACAGTGGTTGGTACGGCTGTCACTGGCACAGAGACAGTGGTTGGTACGGCTGTCAGTGACAAGACAGTGGTTGGTACGGCTGTCACTGGCACAGAGACAGTGGTTGGTACGGCTGTCACTGGCACAGAGACAGTGGTTGGTACGGCTGTCAGTGACACAGACAGTGGTTGGTACGGCTGTCACTGGCACAGAGACAGTGGTTGGTACGGCTGTCACTGGCACAGACAGTAGTTAGTACGGCTTTCACTGACACAGAGACAGTGGTTGGTACGGCTGTCACTGACACAGACAGTGGTTGGTACGGCTATCAGTGACACAGACAATAGTTAGTATGGCTGTCAGTGACACAGAGACAGTGGTTGGTACGGCTGTCAGTGACACAGACAGTGGTTGGTACGGCTGTCACTAACACAGACAGTAGTTAGTACGGCTGTCACTGACACACAGACAGTAGTTAGTACGGCTGTCACTGACACAGACAGTTAGTACGGCTGTCACTCACACAGACAGTGGTTGGTACGGCTGTCACTGACACAGACAGTAGTTAGTACGGCTGTCACTGACACAGAGACAGTAGTTAGCACGGCTGTCACTGACACAGACAATGGTTGGTACGGCTGTCACTAACACAGACAGTAGTTAGCACGGCTGTCACTGACACAGACAGTAGTTGGTACGGCTGTCACTGACACAGACAGTAGTTAGTATGGCTGTCACTGACACAGACAGTAGTAGGTACGGCTGTCACTGACACAGACAGGTACGGCTGTCACTGACACAGACAGTAGTTAGTACGGCTGTCACTGACACAGAGTAGTTAGTACGGCTGTCACTGACACAGACAGTAGTTGGTACGGCTGTCACTGACACAGACAGTAGTTAGTACGGCTGTCACTGACACAGACAGTAGTTAGTACGGCTGTCAGTGACACAGAGTAGTTAGTACGGCTGTCAGTGACAC
>CM065740.1:44020112-44025112 GCA_033310375.1 Conus canariensis
GTATGTCGACACACTTGCAGTGAAGGAAGAAAAGTTAGTGATACTTCTTTTCCAGCTAGTCAGTATGTCGACACACTTGCAGTGAAGGAGAAAAGTTAGTGATACTTCTTTTCCAGCTAGTCAGTATGTCGACACACTTGCAGTGCTGTGATACTTCTTTTCCAGCTAGGCAGTATGTCGACACAGTGATACTTCTTTTCCAGCTAGTCAGTATGTCGACACAGTGATACTTCTTTTCCAGCTAGTCAGTATGTCGACACAGTGATACTTCTTTTCCAGCTAGTCAGTATGTCGACACAGTGATACTTCTTTTCCAGCTAGTCAGTATGTCGACACACTTGCAGTGCTGTGATACTTCTTTTCCAGCTAGTCAGTATGTCGACACACTTGCAGTGCTGTGATACTTCTTTTCCAGCTAGTCAGTATGTCGACACAGTGATACTTCTTTTCCAGCTAGTCAGTATGTCGACACACTTGCAGTGCTGTGATACTTCTTTTCCAGCTAGTCAGTATGTCGACACAGTGATACTTCTTTTCCAGCTAGTCAGTATGTCGACACACTTGCAGTGCTGTGATACTTCTTTTCCAGCTAGTCAGTATGTCGACACACTTGCAGTGCTGTGATACTTCTTTTCCAGCTAGTCAGTATGTCGACACACTTGCAGTGCTGTGATACTTCTTTTCCAGCTAGTCAGTATGTCGACACACTTGCAGTGCTGTGATACTTCTTTTCCAGCTAGTCAGTATGTCGACACACTTGCAGTGCTGTGATACTTCTTTTCCAGCTAGTCAGTATGTCGACACACTTGCAGTGCTGTGATACTTCTTTTCCAGCTAGTCAGTATGTCGACACACTTGCAGTGCTGTGATACTTCTTTTCCAGCTAGTCAGTATGTCGACACACTTGCAGTGCTGTGATACTTCTTTTCCAGCTAGTCAGTATGTCGACACACTTGCAGTGCTGTGATACTTCTTTTCCAGCTAGTCAGTATGTCGACACACTTGCAGTGCTGTGATACTTCTTTTCCAGCTAGTCAGTATGTCGACACAGTGATACTTCTTTTCCAGCTAGTCAGTATGTCGACACACTTGCAGTGCTGTGATACTTCTTTTCCAGCTAGTCAGTATGTCGACACAGTGATACTTCTTTTCCAGCTAGTCAGTATGTCGACACACTTGCAGTGCTGTGATACTTCTTTTCCAGCTAGTCAGTATGTCGACACAGTGATACTTCTTTTCCAGCTAGTCAGTATGTCGACACACTTGCAGTGCTGTGATACTTCTTTTCCAGCTAGTCAGTATGTCGACACAGTGATACTTCTTTTCCAGCTAGTCAGTATGTCGACACACTTGCAGTGCTGTGATACTTCTTTTCCAGCTAGTCAGTATGTCGACACAGTGATATTTCTTTTCCAGCTAGTCAGTATGTCGACACACTTGCAGTGCTGTGATACTTCTTTTCCAGCTAGTCAGTATGTCGACACACTTGCAGTGCTGTGATACTTCTTTTCCAGCTAGTCAGTATGTCGACACACTTGCTGTGCTGTGATACTTCTTTTCCAGCTAGTCAGTATGTCGACACACTTGCAGTGCTGTGATACTTCTTTTCCAGCTAGTCAGTATGTCGACACACTTGCAGTGCTGTGATACTTCTTTTCCAGCTAGTCAGTATGTCGACACACTTGCAGTGCTGTGATACTTCTTTTCCAGCTAGTCAGTATGTCGACACACTTGCAGTGCTGTGATACTTCTTTTCCAGCTAGTCAGTATGTCGACACACTTGCAGTGCTGTGATACTTCTTTTCCAGCTAGTCAGTATGTCGACACACTTGCAGTGCTGTGATACTTCTTTTCCAGCTAGTCAGTATGTCGACACACTTGCAGTGCTGTGATACTTCTTTTCCAGCTAGTCAGTATGTCGACACACTTGCAGTGCTGTGATACTTCTTTTCCAGCTAGTCAGTATGTCGACACACTTGCAGTGCTGTGATACTTCTTTTCCAGCTAGGCAGTATGTCGACACACTTGCAGTGCTGTGATACTTCTTTTCCAGCTAGTCAGTTTGTCGACACACTTGCAGTGCTGTGATACTTCTTTTCCAGCTAGTCAGTATGTCGACACACTTGCAGTGCTGTGATACTTCTTTTCCAGCTAGTCAGTATGTCGACACACTTGCAGTGCTGTGATACTTCTTTTCCAGCTAGTCAGTATGTCGACACACTTGCAGTGCTGTGATACTTCTTTTCCAGCTAGTCAGTATGTCGACACAGTGATACTTCTTTTCCAGCTAGTCAGTATGTCGACACAGTGATACTTCTTTTCCAGCTAGTCAGTATGTCGACACAGTGATACTTCTTTTCCAGCTAGTCAGTATGTCGACACACTTGCAGTGCTGTGATACTTCTTTTCCAGCTAGTCAGTATGTCGACACAGTGATACTTCTTTTCCAGCTAGTCAGTATGTCGACACAGTGATACTTCTTTTCCAGCTAGTCAGTATGTCGACACACTTGCAGTGCTGTGATACTTCTTTTCCAGCTAGTCAGTATGTCGACACACTTGCAGTGCTGTGATACTTCTTTTCCAGCTAGTCAGTATGTCGACACACTTGCAGTGCTGTGATACTTCTTTTCCAGCTATATCAGTTGTTCGACACACTTGCAGTGCTGTGATACTTCTTTTCCAGCTAGGCAGTATGTCGACACACTTGCAGTGCTGTGATACTTCTTTTCCAGCTAGTCAGTATGTCGACACAGTGATACTTCTTTTCCAGCTAGTCAGTATGTCGACACACTTGCAGTGCTGTGATACTTCTTTTCCAGCTAGTCAGTATGTCGACACAGTGATACTTCTTTTCCAGCTAGTCAGTATGTCGACACACTTGCAGTGCTGTGATACTTCTTTTCCAGCTAGTCAGTATGTCGACACACTTGCAGTGCTGTGATACTTCTTTTCCAGCTAGTCAGTATGTCGACACACTTGCAGTGCTGTGATACTTCTTTTCCAGCTAGTCAGTATGTCGACACACTTGCAGTGCTGTGATACTTCTTTTCCAGCTAGTCAGTATGTCGACACACTTGCAGTGCTGTGATACTTCTTTTCCAGCTAGTCAGTATGTCGACACACTTGCAGTGCTGTGATACTTCTTTTCCAGCTAGTCAGTATGTCGACACACTTGCAGTGCTGTGATACTTCTTTTCCAGCTAGTCAGTATGTCGACACACTTGCAGTGCTGTGATACTTCTTTTCCAGCTAGTCAGTATGTCGACACACTTGCAGTGCTGTGATAGTCATAGTCGAACACTTGCAGTGCGTGATAGTCAGTATGTCGACACACTTGCAGTGCTTGATAGTCAGTATGTCGACACACTTGCAGTGCTGTGATAGTCAGTATGTCGACACACTTGCAGTGCTGTGATAGTCAGTATGTCGACACACTTGCAGTGCTGTGATAGTCAGTATGTCGACACACTTGCAGTGCTGTGATACGGCAGTATGTCGACACACTTGCAGTGCTGTGATAGTCAGTATGTCGACACACTTGCAGTGCTGTGATAGTCATATGTCGACACACTTGCAGTGCTGTGATAGTCAGTATGTCGACACACTTGCAGTGCTGTGATAGTCAGTATGTCGACACACTTGCAGTGCTGTGATAGTCAGTATGTCGACACACTTGCAGTGTTGTGATAGCAGTATGTCGACACACTTGCAGTGTTGTGATAGCAGTATGTCGACACACTTGCAGTGCTGTGATAGGCAGTATGTCGACACACTTGCAGTGCTTGTGATAGGCAGTATGTCGACACACTTGCAGTGTTGTGATAGGTCAGTATGTCGACACACTTGCAGTGTGTGATAGGCAGTATGTCGACACACTTGCAGTGTTGTGATAGGCAGTATGTCGACACACTTGCAGTGTTGTGATAGGCAGTATGTCGACACACTTGCAGTGCTGTGATAGTCAGTATGTCGACACACTTGCAGTGTTGTGATAGGCAGTATGTCGACACACTTGCAGTGCTGTTGTTTTTAATTACGATTCACTTTTGCAGATTTATGATTTCTACTTCGCCTCCATCAGTAGACAAAGTTTCATATTCGACCCCCTCCCCCTCCCTCCCCCCCCTCCCCCCCCCTGCAGGACAAGCCAAATAACCCAAATACCTCCCACCCCAACACCAAGAAACAACTGCAGGACAAGCCAAATAACCCAAATACCTCCCACTCCAACACCAAGAAACAACTGCAGGACAAGCCAAATAACTCAAATACCTCCCACTCCAACGCAGGACAAGCCAAATAACCCCAATACCTCCCACTCCAACGCAAAGAAACAACTGCAGGACAAGCCAAATAACCCAAATACCTCCCACTCCAACGCAAAGAAAAAACTGCAGGACAAGCCAAGTAACCCAAATACCTCCCACTCCAACGCAAAGAAACAACCGCAGGACAAGCCAAATAACCCAAATACCTCCCACTCCAACGCAAGAAACAACTGCTACTTCTTGCACTCGTGACTTTTCCCACACCACCCATTTCTTTTCAGGGCTTTCACTGGAAGTGCTCTCTGAACAGACTCCAAGCCTTTGTCCAGGTATACAAATGATACTAAAGAAATTGTATATTCTGTTTCTGTTAAAGACACGTTTTTGAAATAGCATTGAACGTGAGAACGTAATCCACGTGAAAAAGGTGGACACATTATTCTGTCATCGGATCTGTAACTACCTCACATTGTTTTCGTTCATCCCTTTTCACGCCAAAAGCCCGTCCTTCATTTGGCGAAGACAGATACCCAACACCCAGTAAGCAACAAAGTTTTGGCGCTGTGGACATCTCCAAACAAACAGGATCTTCCACCTCCCACTCCCTTCCAGGACGAAAGGGCCCGCTCCTCTTTCTCGTCAAGCATATTGGTAACAAAAGTCAGAAAGTAAAAAGGCAGTATTTACAACCTCTAGGAGCATCTCTGCAAAAAATGCCAACTTCTCGGAT
>CM065740.1:44037612-44042612 GCA_033310375.1 Conus canariensis
GATCTTGGGGTTGCGGGTTCGAATCTCCGCCGGGCCGTTTTGATACGGGGGCATTTTTTCCCTCGGAGTTAACATTGGTTCTGACTCCATTTCCCATACAGTCCTTCGAATGAGACTATAAACCGAGGTTCCGTGTGTGAATGCACGCATGACATCTTGCACGCACGTAAAAATCCCGTCACCAGCTTTCGGAAGAGAAGGCCAGTTTGGCCATTGGTATGGATGACATGTTACGCATAGCATGCACCCTGTGTTAGAAACGGAAAGAATGAAGGAAGTAAGGAAAACTGAGTGAACGATATTGAACAATACTGACCAGATGACACGGGAAACGACTGAATGAAGCGCCAGCTGGCAACTCTTCAGTCGGCACTACCCAGGTAGGCAGCCCGTTGTGTAAACGAGTGTCGATTGTAAAGCGCTTAGAACTTGGTCTCTAGCCGAGAATAGGCGCTATATAAGTATTCATAATAATGATAATGATTAAAAGGTATAAATACAGCATATTTTGAAAGCATTGACAATAATTTATATGACATATATATTACGGGCATCGCACACGTTATTGCCCAGTCAGACTTGGACAGACTGTTGTGATTTAAAAAAAAAAGTCTTTTCAGAAATATTGTTAGTGGTCTATATTGTAACATGTGAAGGCCAGCGGTGAGAGAACATGACCAGAGACAGTAGGTCTGACATTCTCAGTGATCTCTGTCGCCTTTTAATATCGTCTAATATCATCCATGATGAACCGACGCTAAAATAACCACTGAACTGATCTGTTCATTTAAGATTTGTATGTCAACTTCAGTCCTCTTCTATTTTTGTTCCTCTAATAATTCTTCTTTATTTTTTTAAAACTAGATCTACTTCTTTCTCGTTTTCCTTCTTTTTCCATTCCGTGACGTAATTGATCATTCTTGGTATTATTTTATCTGACTTTAAGAGAAAAAAAAAACTATGAATAATTATCCGACACATATCTGTTTCTGTAATTTCTTTAAATGAAGAAGAGCTGAATGTTCAGATTTGATGACGTTTCATGTGCTTGCCAAGCTCTAATTTCAAAATGGTTATTGAAGAATGTGATCTGCAGCCAAGGACGATAATCTTACTCGTCAGCATTCAAAATCAGACTGTCAGACACGAGGAAAAAATCTCATCTATTTTATTTGAATGATTCTCTCTCTGTCTCTGTCTGTCTGTCGGTCTGTCTCCCTCCCCCCCCCCCCTCTCTCTCTCTCTCTCTCTCTCGCTTTGATGTTCGCTGTCTTCGATCACTCATCCAAATGTGATTTTTTTCCCCTCACTAATCTTCCAGTCATCGTCGTGAAATGGTCTTCATCAATCTGTCCTTGCCCGTCTGTTTGTCCCTCTGATACTGTGTGTGTGTGTGTGTGTGTGTGTGTGTGTGTGTGTGTGTGTGTGTGTGTGTGTGTGTGTGTTTCTGATTTGAATCTCTGCGTCTTCGCTCATCCGCATTCCCACATACACAAACAAACAAACATAAAGAACTACCACTTCTTCGGGTTCTCGTTTTAATCTCTTTGCCTCTTCCATTTTGCTCACTCCCCCCTCTTCTCCCCCCTCCCACCGCCCATCCACGCTCCATCCCCATTCCACACGCCCACACATACACACCTTACACCCCCCCCCCTCTCTCTCTCTCTCTCTCTGCGGATCCTGAATCGAATCTCCCTTGCTTACTCCATCTACCCGCTCTTCTCTCTCTCTCTCTCTCTCTCTCTCTCTCTCTCTCTCTCTCTCTCTCTCTCTCTCTCTCTCTCTCCCACCGCCGCTCTCTCTGTTTAGAGTTTCCCCCAGAAGTTTAGCGCAAAAGTACATAATGAAACGTGACTACCTCAGAAACACCTCGGAAAAAAGCAACCACAGCCCCTACCGCCTCCAGTCTGCCTACAAAATCCTCAAGTTCTCACATGTCTGCAACTTTCTTTTTTCTATCCCAGTCATCTCTTGTTTGTCATCATGGCCCACTTCCACCCACGGAGAGCAGCACGAAGTTGGCACACGGAAATCGGTTGTGACCAGGAAGTCTTATGATACCTGCCGTTCAACCCTGTCCTCTCCAACACAGTCAACTGCATACAACATAATGTATAAGAAGACAACTCAATAGAAAGTAGATATAAAAACAGTGTATAACAAGACGATACAATAGAAAGTAGATATAAAACAATGTATAACAAGACGATACAATAGAAAGCAGGTACACTGTTATGTATAACAAGACGATACAATAGAAAGTAGATACAAACATAATGTATAACAAGACGATACAATAGAAAGTAGATACAACATAATGTATAACAAGACGATACAATAGGAATAGATACAACATAGTGATTAACAAACGATACAATAGAAAGTGCACACAACAAATGCACAACAAGACAATACAATAGAAAGTAGATACAACAGAATGCATAACAAGACGATAATGATAGAAAAGTAGTCACAAGATAATGCATAACAAGACAATACAATAGAAAGTAGATACAACAAATGCATAACAAGACGATAGATAGAAAGTAGTCACAAGATAAATGCACAACAAGACAATACAATAGAAAGTGCACACAACAGAATGCACAACAAGACAATACAATAGAAAGTAGATACAACAGAATGCATAACAAGACGATATGATAGAAAGTAGTCACAAGATAATGCATAACAAGACGATACAATAGAAAGTAGATACAACAGAATGCATAACAAGACAATACAATAGAAAGTAGATACAACAGAATGCATAACAAGACGATACAATAGAAAGTAGATACAACAGAATGCATAACAAGACGATACAATAGAAAGTAGATACAACAGAATGCATAACAAGACAATACAATAGAAAGTAGATACACAGAATGTATAACAAGACAATACAATAGAAAGTAGATACAACAGAATGCATAACAAGACGATACAACAGAAAGTAGATACAAACAGAATGCATAACAAGACGATATGATAGAAAGTAGTCACAAGATAATGCATAACAAGACAATACAATAGAAAGTAGATACAACAGAATGCATAACAGGACGATATAAAGAAAGTAGATACAACAGAATGCATAACAAGACGATACAATAGAAAGCAGATACAACAGAATGCATAACAAGACAATACAATAGAAAGTAGATACAACAGAATGCATAACAAGACGATACAATAGAAAGTAGATACAACAGAATGCATAACAAGACATACAATAGAAAGCAGATACAACAGAATGCATAACAAGACGATACAATAGAAAGTAGATACAACAGAATGCATAACAAGACAATACAATAGAAAGTAGATACAACAGAATGCATAACAGGACAATATAATAGAAAGTAGATACATCAGAATGTATAACAAGACGATATATAGAAAGTAGTCACAAATAATGCATAACAAGACAATACAATAGAAAGTAGATACAACAGAATGCATAACAGGACGAATATAATAGAAAGTAGATACATCAGAATGTATAACAAGACGATATGATAGAAAGTAGTCACAAGATAATGCATAACAAGACAATACAATAGAAAGTAGATACAACAGAATGCATAACAGGACGATATAATAGAAAGTAGATACATCAGAATGTATAACAAGACGATATGATAGAAAGTAGTCACAAGATAATGCATAACAAGACAATACAATAGAAAGTAGATACAACAGAATGCATAACAGGACGATTTAATAGAAAGTAGATACATCAGAATGTATAACAAGACGATATGATAGAAAGTAGTCACAAGATAATGTATGACAAGACGATACAATAGAAAGTAGTTCCAACATAATGTATAACAAGACTATACGATAGAAAGTAGATACAAGATAATGTATAACAAGGCAATACAATAGAAAGTAGTTACAACATAATTAATTTCTAACAAGAAGATACAATAGAAAATAGTTACAACATAATTATACAACATGACCATACAATAGAAAGTAGTTACAACATAATATATAACAAGACGATACAATAGAACGTAGATACAACATAATGCATAACAAGATAATACAATACAAAGTAAATGAACCACAGCATTGTAGAAGACAAGTCAGTACAAAGTAAATCCGCCTCAACGAGACATCCATCGAGACAATGCAGTAGCAGGCTGGCCACGACTCTGTCTGGTGCAGGCTTCCTCTGGACTGAAGGCGGAGCGGTGCTGTGACCTCCCCGTCTTCCTGGACAGTCAGGCGATGGCCAGTGGCACGTCCAGCTCGTACTGCTGTGAAATCCGAGCACAGTGCAGTTGGTCCCCACTTCAGTGTGACCTTCATGTCTTTTATCTTGTCGACCTGTGGGCCGTCCACTGTGACTTCCATCTTGATTCTGGACTTCATGTCTGCGTGTGGCACTGACTGGTGTTCCACAGCAAGTGTGCTGACATTTGATCATGTTCGCTGCGATTTCCATTGTAGTCGACGGTTTAGAGCAGTACCCCTTTTCCACGAAACTTGGCGAATCCAAGTTGGATTTTGGAACCATGTGTACAGACCTGGCGAGACATCACATGGAGAGTGGGCGGAGAGAGGGAAGCAAGGAAAGAGGGAGGGAGGGAGGCAGGGAAAGAGGGAGGGAGGGACGAGCGAGCGAGCGAGCGGAGAGAGAGAGAGAGAGAGAGAGAGAGAGAGAGAGAGAGAGAGAGAAAAGAGAGAGGATAGTAGAGCAGTCAGACAGAAGACAGTCAGACAACGGAGAGAGAGAGAGAGAGAGAGAGAGAGAGAGAGAATGTAATATATTAAATCATGTGCAGAGGAAAGAAGAGAAGCATGAATATCATTACATCAGGTCAGGGAAGAAGAGACAACCTACCAAGCAACATCAGTGATGGGATGGGAACATATTTTTCACTGTACACCACCACCAAAACGAACAGACGCTAAGACAGGTTATCAAAATTGCCGGTTTTTCTTTTCTTTTTTTTTCTTTTCTTTTTTTCTCTTTTTTTTGA
>CM065740.1:44047612-44052612 GCA_033310375.1 Conus canariensis
TCCAAAAAACACCAGAAATTTTGTTAAAAATGTTTCCTCCATAAAATCCTAGAACAGATGAAAAATGTTAATCTCCCTCAGAAGTTCAAAGATCACATCAGGTGGGACATCTCTGAACAAAGTTTCCATGGAGTCTACTGTAAAGTGTTTATGACTCACATCATGCAAGTCCCAACACTCTAAAAGGATGTATTTCACTGTGAGTGGTACATGACATGGAATGCACCACGGAGCTTCTTCACCTTTTAAAAGATAAGAATTGGTGTAAAAGGAGTGACCTGTATGCAAAGGGCACAAAACTGTTTCTTCTTTAAGGCCGGCTTGGGAACATGGTAAAAACTCTTTCAGGTTTGGACGGATTTGAAATAGTTTGTTATCCGTCTGCGAGTCCCATTCCTCTTGCCAGAAGTCTTTGACATAAGCCTGTGTTTTTGGTTTCAGATCAGTGGGAGGGATAGACAATCTGCTCAACTCTTTCTGTGTGGCACTCTTGGCAAGTTCATCAACCATTTCGTTGCCTCGTATGCCCACATAACTGGGAACCCAAGCAAAACTATGTTATATCCATCTGATTTCAGAAAGGTGTACAGTTCGAATAACTTCTGCAGCTGAGGGTGCTTGATTTTACGGCCGGAAAAGGCCTCCAATGCAGAAAGGGAGTCTGACAAAATGAGGAAATCTTATGTTTGGATTTAGTAACCATTTCAAGAGCCAGGACCATGGCTGTCAACTCAGCAGTGTAATAGAGCTGTCAGTGGGAATGTGTTTAGGACATCTCTGATTAGGACCTGTTGCACAATACACAGCAGAGGCAGCCTCCTCCTCAGATTTGGAATCGTCGGTGAAAATTCTTGTGAAGGATGGAAACTTGGAATATAGTTCGGCAAAAAAGGACTTGTTCGCCAAGGACCTAGTGGAATCTTTACGATACGAGGCTAAAACCAACCGGATCTCTGGAGTAAAGACAGTCCATGGGGCGGGTCATCAGGAAACTTGGAAAAATCACACACAACTCCAAAGTCTATATCTGCATTGTTCAAATGGGGAAGAATACGAATTCCCAGGGATGGGATGGAACTGGGGTGGTCACCGAATTTCTTTTGAAACTGTGGGTCAAAAACACAGTCCTATGCAGGGTTTGGGGGTTCAGAGGATAGATTCAAACAGCAGTTCAAGGTAAGTTTCAGCCGATGATTCGAGAGGGTGCTTCTCCTGCCTCAGCATGCAGGCTATAAACGGGGGTGGTGCGAATGCACCCAAACAGAGTCTGCAAGTTCCGAATATTTTCGTTGGATGGATGCTGTGGTGGAGCTGGATAGTCACTGGCGCTGGCTCTACGAAGTCAACAGGAGGCTTTGTACGTGAAGTCCTACATATGTTCGATCAGAACAAGCACCGCTGAACATTACCGAACAGACTCATGGGAGTAACATGTTTCTTTTGGTGCATTGTCTGACAACGATCTGTGGACTGTCATTACTAAAGCTGCTGCCTAGATGTGGGTGTGTATAAAGAGTCTGAAATAAGAGCTTGTTAACAACAGCACTGCGAGGGTCTTGGATGTTTTGACTAAAAAAAACAAAACGGAGAGGAAGATATGTGAAGTGGACATTAACTTTCTGGTAGTAGGCGACTCTCTTGATGCCCCTATCAGAAGGGATATGGTAAGCTGTGTCATGACCTTTGACTGCTCTAGGCTCTTTTGCTCTGATCAACCTTAAAACATACAGCTGACAACCCGATCTTGTCGAGACTCCATATCTTTGAATCGGGTGCATTCATGTCAGCCTAATTCATCTGTGGGAATTCCAGAATATTGACTTGAGAACTTCTAATGGGATGTTCCAATGTTGAGCTATTTTTCCACTTCTTCAGTTTCCCGGATTTCCATCTTGGGGCTTTGGGTAACAGCTGCAGCCAAGTCTGTGTATTTGCCTCTAATCCCCTGACGATGCCAGACACTTCCTTGTTGACGCAGGCTATTTTGATTGGCTGAAAGCAGCTAGAGCAGATAACACATCCTGACCGTGGACACGAAGCAAGCGAACCACACTGGGGCCATTGAAATAACGCTAATGCATGCCCTCTGGACACTTCTACGCATGCAAACTGAATTGGATCCTCCACAAAGATGGCATCTTTGTGCTGAAAATCGAATCGGGGATTACATTCTACTTCTTCTTCTTCCTCATTAGGCTTTCGACATGACGCCTGCTACACATGTAACGTCTCAAGTTTCTTGTCGGCTGATGTCGCGTACTGAACCAACTTTTGGACCATACAAATCTTAAATAAATGTTGCGAACCGCCCAGAGAAACGTGGACAAACCAGTCACAAGACAAAACAGTACGCGTTTCGACCTCTTAGGTCTTCTTCAGGTAAGACACAAACGAATAGAACAACGAAAATTCACTTAGCTTTGATCGCTTCAGAGTTCAGCGCAAGGAAGAAGGCGTTGAAGAAGACCCTAAGAGGTCGAAACGCATAGTGTTTTGTCTTGTGACTCGTTTGTCCACGTTTCTCTGGCGGTTCGCTAACATTTATTTAAGATTTGTTTAGATTTCCGCCTGCAGTCGTCTCACTTTGCAACTAGATCTATTTTGGGCCAAAGTTTTCTAGAAAATTGCTCTTGTCGTCTTGATGTCTGTTCTACAATCTTCATCTGTTACATAAAGGTAAGTTTGCTATTAAATCATCGTAATGATTTGTAATGAAACAATAAGTAAGAACTATTTTCAGCTCCGCTGAGTCCAAAGCCACATTACTGCAGTCTCACCTACAAAAAGGGCGGATCAATGAGTTTATTAGTTACTGTATAAAGGCCCAGGGGTGTCCTAAACAGTTGTTGAATGGGTGGGCAGGGAAGGTAGGGTTGGTGTGAGGAGAAGGGAAAGGAGAAGGAGGGAGGGAAATTATGGGATGGAAGAGGGAGAAGGGAAGGGAGACTCAGTGCATGATCCGCACACTGTTTAAAATATTTGCTCACGTGGTGATGTGATGATTAAAAGAAAATTCGTTTTCCTGAATGCACTCGTTCTGGCGTTTTCAGATTCTTTCCCCCATTTTTTTTTTTAAAGAACGAGACAAAAGAGATGAGGCGGTGAAAGGGTATCCGGACCCCCCTGGAGCCCCCCCCCCCCCCCCCCCCCCCCCCTTCAACTCTTCCCATGGTCCGTGCCTGCCAACCAAATGGCCTATTACAGGGATAGAATAGGACATTGTAGTAGTTGTTGTTCTTGTTTCCAACACAGTGAACAGATTCTGCCACTTGACTGTCTTACAAAACAATATTCTAGAGAGATTCATTAAGAACAATGTAGTGTAGAGCCAGGAGTGCGGAAACTGCCCCCCCCCCCCCCCCCCCTCAACTAGATCATGAATCCTCGTCGTTCAAACACAATTACAGATTCCCCAAAATATTACCCCGATTAACCTGTCACGGTTGGAAATCTCATTCCCCTGGTGACGGTAAGATTCCCGACGGGCAGACAGATCTGATTAACTTTGTCAAGCGTTTCCGTTTCCGGTCGTTGACTCGGAAACTTCTCTGGCCAATCAGAGACCAGTGAATAGGGGGAGGGGAGACGATGAAAGTAAGAGAGTGAAGGAATTGGTGAGTAGTGATCCGGGCGGTCCCATTTGTCTCACCCGTCCATTTCAATCGCTGGAGCCGGTCGCTCACGAAATCGTTTCTAGTCTTCGGTGAAGTATTTACACCCTGTGGTGTGCACTGAGAGAGAGAGAGAGAGAGAGAGAGAGAGAGAGATGTTAATAACCAGGGTGTCAGAAAGAGACGGGACAGGAGTAGACAAAGGAAGTGCGGAAATGAAGATGTACAGAGAGACGGAGGAAGGGAAACGCATACACACACACACAACGAGAGGAGAGAGAGAGAAGAGAGAGAGAGAGAGAGAGAGAGAGAGAGAGAGAGATGTAATAGAAATTAAAAAAGGGGAGAGAGAGAGAGGAGAGAGAGAGAGAGAGAGAGAGAGAGAGAGCAAAGAGAAAGACAGAAGGGAATGAAAGAAAGAAACAAAGCACGAAAAGTAATAATACTGTTATCTAGAGCTCTGTTCATTGTGTTTACGTGAAATATTGTCATGAAACTCTTCACACACACACACACTCACACACGCACGCACACACACACGCACGCACGCACGCACGCACGCACACCACCACACACACACACACACACACAGAAGGAGAGAGAGAGAGAGTGGGAGGCCAGAGAGAGAGAGAGAAAGCGACAGACATACAGACAGACACACAGGCTGGCAGACAGACAGACAGACAGTCAGACAAAGACAGAGACAGAATGTGTGGCGGTAAAAAGGTTTCATTAACGACAGTTTTATGATCGTCTTCACATTAATCATTGTCTTGAGGATTCACCTGTCGTCTCGCTTTTTATGCCCTTCCTAATTGCGTCTAGTTCTTCGGTTCCTCCGTCCTGTGTGTGTGTGTGTGTGTGTGTGTGTGTGTGTGTGTGTGTGTGTGTGTGTGTGTGTGTGTTTTGTGTGTACGTGTGCGTGCGTGCGTGCGTGCGTGTGTGCGTAGCGCGCGTGTGTGTGTATACGTGTGTGTGTGTGTGTGTGTGTGTGTGTGTGTGTGTGTGTGTGTGTGTGTGTGTGTGTGTGCATGCATGCGCGTCCGCGCAGTCAGTCTGTTGATGCAGACCAACTGGTTACCAATATTTGCGTCGCGAATATTTCTGATTTCATTATCATGTTTACAAACTGAATCTCTATAGATGCAAAACAGATACCACCACACCTACTTTTTAGTCTTTCTAAGGATGTTATTTAACATATTTCGGATGGGCGAGTACAAGATTAAAGTTGGACACACTGTGTGTCAACAATTTGATCCAACAGGGAGTAGTATCAACCAATGTTTATTCATCCCGTACAACAGCAGATCCAGAAAGCATTTTCTGGCGATATACACAGCTCTTCTGGGCTTTAGTAAAAATTACAGATCACCATGTATAAATTCG
>CM065740.1:44057612-44060034 GCA_033310375.1 Conus canariensis
AAAATCAGAGTGAGAAAAGAGGGTAAACAGATAACTAAGTAAAGAAAAGATGATAAAGAAAATGAAGACAGTAAAGGACTAAGAAAAGGCGAGAACAGCTCTGATACACACTTGAGGTAAATGACGAGCAGTCTGGTTGTGTGTGTCTCTGGGGAGAACCAAGGGCCAGAAAAGAAGAGGTTGAACCTAGGAAATAACCTGTCCCTCACTCATCATCACCTGTTACCCCCATCCTTCCTCCAAACAGAACACCCTACCACTCCACCCACTACATCCACACCAGCTCCAACATCCTACCACCCATTCACCCTCATCCCCTTACATCCACACACCCACACATCCAAACAACAAAACACGTCCATATCCATTAACAGTATACCATCACCGTCCCTTCCCGCACCCCAACAACCACTTCAACCATCACCCCCCACCTACACAACTAGACACTATATTACATTACACTCATCTTCACACCTACCATCTACTCAAACCAGCCACCCACCTTCTCAAACATCTTACATAGTACTTCTGACAGATTAAAAAGTAAAGGTGAAAGTTCCGACGCCCCGTGGCTGTAGGCACAGTGAAGTGTTTAGAGAATAATGGCACAGCCAATGTTAGGTAGGTACTCAAGGTCTGACCAGCGCGCTGGGCTAATGAGTACGTCAGACATCTGCTAAGTCGTAGCCACGAGACCCTCTTCTTAAATCACCTCATCTTAGTCATTAATTCGTTTGTCCATCATCTTTAAAATCATGCGCAGTGTGGTCTCAAAATTTTGTGGATGTGGAGTAGCGTATATGGACTAGTCCGCACGCAGTGACACCTTAATGAAACTGAAACTGAGTTCGGGAAACAGCATCATGGAAGGTGGAGCTCTGCCCCTCTCCTTTTGCTGTCTGATCCTTTTCCAAGCTAAAACCCATATGTTGCTGGATGAAGAGCGAGGGTTTTCAAGCCCTAAAAATGCAACACTTAGTAGGGTTCGAACACACGCGTATCAGCTCCACAGCCGAATGCCCTAACCATTCGACTATGGACCTGTCCAACAAACCCACACACGAACCTTCTCCGCGGAAATAAAGCTAGAGGAGGAATAGCCGGTATAACAATATCATCCCCACTCCCCCATCCATGTCAGTACCATCATCTCGACCACCACCCCCTCCTACAAATCTCTGACAGAGCCACTGACAAAGACAGAATCGGGGGGGGGGGGGGGGGGGTGTTGAGAATATCACCACGACATCCACGCCTACCACCCAAGGACACACCACACCCGGGCACCTTACTCATCTCTGACAGAGCCACTGAAAATGAAAGCTCCTCCACGAAAATGGAGCCAAGAACGTAAAACCCAGACCGAAACCTATCCTTCACAATCTGTACACATCTTAAACAACCGTCCGGAAATCTGCTTAACAAAACTGAAGCTGAGAGGGTGGCAAGAACGGTTTCAGACTATCACACCCACTTCCACATCCATCGCGCACACACACACACACACACACACACACACACACACGCCCGCGCGCGCGCGCGCGCGCGCAACCCCCCCCCCAAAAAAAAAAAAAAAAAAAAAAAAGAGAAAAAAAGAAAAAAGAAAAAAAAATTGACAAAACCACTGAGAAAGCTGCTACACAGACGAAGTTGCGAACAGCACATCCATCCTCATCAATCACTCCCAAACAATTCTGAGCACATCAACACCCATCAATCACTCCCAACCATTCATCCCCAAATGCACTCATTACCCCCCTCCCCCCCCCCCCCCACACACACACACACACACACACACACACACCACACACACACACACACACACGCACACACATATCTGTCCTACACAGCCATCAATAATGTTTCTCTGAAGAGTTGAAACTGAGGATGGTGTGACCAAGGAAACAACACATCCATTCCTCACCGCTCACGCCCACTACTGACACCCAAACGCCCACCACCGACACCCAAATACCCACCACCGACGCCCAAACACCCACCACCGACACCCAAACACCCACCACCGACACCCAAACACCCACCATCGACACTCAAACACCCACCACCGACACCCAAACACCCCCAACTACCTCTGGCAGAGCCACTCGCACAGCTCCTCCACAGAGCTGAACCTGGGGATGGGGTGGCCGGAGTGGCCGTGGCCGACGGCCGGGGCTGCCATGTTGCCGTTGCCGTTGTTGCTGTTGGCGCTGGCAATCCCCACCAACAGCTGCCCTAGCACCATCAAAATCAGCAACATCGTGACGAGGAGACGGCGGCGGCGGCGGAGAAGGAGGGAAGGAGGGAAGGAAGGAAGGCGGGGAGGGAGACCTGCAACAGAGAGAGTCAACTCTGAGAATGCTGACGGCCTGAGTCTTGTCTTTTTTAACCGGCTTGGAATGAAGACTGTTTCCTTGCAGAC
>CM065740.1:44060134-44065134 GCA_033310375.1 Conus canariensis
CCCCCCCCCCCCCCCCCCCCCCCCCCCCCCCCCCCCCCCCCCCCCCCCGGCACAAAATTTTCCTTCAAGTCAGGGGTGGGCGTTAACTAGGTACTACCACCTCTGCAGAAGACCCATTGCCTGATTTCTGGGAGGATGGGCATTTGCAGCTAATTGAAGAAAAGAAATCATTACAATTCAAAACAAGCTTAAACTCTTTCTCTTCACACACACACACACACACACACACACACACACACACACACACACACATACTCCTACCTCCGCTCTCTCTCTCTCTCTCTCTCTCTCTCTCTCTCTCTCTCTCCTCTTACACACAGTCACCACTTTGAGCATTTGTTTCTTATTGAAACCGTTTCAAAGATCATACCAAACAGCAAAAAAAAAAAAAAAGAAAAAAAAAAAAAGAAGAATCGTTGTGGGGAATACAAAATTTCAAACACCAGAGAAAATGTCTGCATCAGATCGAAAGGAAAATTCAACTTCTGGCAAACTGCAAATGAGGCAGGTCGACGCTGGCTTCTTTAGTCGTCTTCCTCCAGTCCAACAAAGTCCACTTCCTCTTCCTCCCCATCATCAGAAGACTCGTCTGCCTCTGCCTCCCTGTCTTCTCCATCCCCGCTGTCACCTCTGTTGGGCAGATTGGCCTGGATGTGTTCTGGGAACCATTCCAGTGTCAGGTCATCCTGAGACCCATCCAGCGCGTTGGAGATGGCACATCGGAGAAATGATGTGCTGATGGTATCCCGACCCACTCTGCCCCACCCAAGTGACGACGTCTTGCCGTGATGGTGCCGTAGGTTGCCGGCTGCTGTCAGGAGCCTGGGCTGGGTCATCCACTGCACCCAGCAATCACGAAGTGCATCCTGGAATGGCTTGACTGTGCTAACGTCCATGGGTTGGGCGAGAGCGCTGCAGCCCCCAGGAACAAATACGAGGTCAACGTCCCGGGCAGCCATGGTAGCCCGCACCTCAACCGTCCTGTGTACCGTGTAATGATCCAGTACCAGCAGACGACGTTGGTCTGAGTGACCTAGAACCCTTTCCATCCACAAAAAACAGTGACTCCCGGGTCATCCACCCATTTCTTGTTGCTGTCACACGCACATTGTCTGGCACCTGGAGCTAGAGGACTCGGTTAGGGATTTGCCCATTTCTCTCACGAAAGATAACAAAGGCTGGAAACTTTGTTCCATCTGCTGCCACCAGCAAAGCTACGGTGAATCCCTGTTTTTCAGCCTTCGTTGTCTTTGTCCGTACCACTTTTGCCCCTTTCATGTCGTTGGTGCGGTTGGGCAACATGTCGAACCTGACCATGGTCTGGTCCATGTTGAGGATATGCAGCAAAGGATACAAATGACGATGCCTCAGCCGAAGTACAGTGCGACGAAATTCTAACAACTGTTCCTCAAAATCGCCAGGCACCTTTTGGTTGGTGCAAGTGCCTCGCCGGGGGAGATTCCATGCCGTTTTTTCCAGCGCTTCACCCACATGGGTGAAGCGAGGAATCCTTCCAGTCTTTGTGCGCCCGCCAATTCCATGGCCTTTCGTTGTAAGTCCTTGTTTCTCACAACTCTCCCCTCAGCTCGTTCTTGATTGAGATAATCGAGGACACCTTGATCAACTTCTTCAGAGCGAATTTCTCGCCCGTGGTGCAGTCTTCGTTCCTTTTTCTCTGTTCCTGTTTGATGCTGCATCAGGTGATCTCGATTTTCTCTCCATTCTCGAATCCTTTTTCTGTCGACCCCAAATTCTTGGGCAGTTTGGGAAACATTCCCTCCTGCGAAATGATCTAAAAAAAAAAAATCAAAGGCTGCAAGCTTGAACTCAATAGTGTAGGATTTGCTTCGTGGCATTATGAGTTTCCTGTCACACAGCCAAGACAGAAGCCCGTTTATGAAACGGAATGAATTTTCACTGTGAAATAAAAACTGTTATCTACAGTTTTTCGTCACAATCTAGAATGACGTCAAATGAAACTGTTTACATCATATTTAGGCCGACATAACCTCCCTTTCCCTCCCAACCCATAGCATCCGTTTGAAAAAAAAAAAACGGAAGGAAATAAAATTGCCAACAGCAAGATTGGAAAGTAGGGGATGGGCGTGAACAAGGTAGTATACCCTTTGCACAATATTGAATAAAAAGTGGGGGGTGGGCGCTTACTAGATACTGGGCGCTAACAAGGTAGTTTACAGTATGTGCTGATTCTAGATCTGCTCTTGAAGCAATCCGGTCTTCAAATTCAAAAATCCGTTTGGAGATAATAACAGAAATAAATCATGTTATACATCTTTTATCCGATAAAGGCACATCAGTTAGTTTTGGCTGGGTCCCCTCTCATTGTGGCATTTCAGCAAATGAGAGAGTCGATCAGGCTGCAAGAAAGGCAGCTCGAAATGTTGAGGGTTCAGTTCCCCTTAATATTCCTTTGGATTTTACAGAATGCAATATTCTTCTAAACAAAACATCGGATGAAAGCTTCAGAAACTTGATAATGAACTCAGATACTCTGTATTATCAGAATTGTGTTAAATTTGGTGACAAAATCAACTCGAAAGCCTCGTCAAACAATCACCTAGATTCTCTGTCTAGAGAGATCAGAAGTTTACTGCACAGAATGCGGTTAAATTCCCTTCGTACAAAGTTCTGTAAAAACATTAGATGTATGTGTGGAGAAACACTCGGAGTAGGACATCTATTAATCAACTGTCCAAGAGAGAGAGAGAGAGTGAGTGAGTGGTGTGTGTGTGTGTGTGTGTGTGTGTGTGTGTGTGTGTGTGTGTGTGCGTGCGTGCGTGCGTGCGTGCGTGCGTGCGTGGTGTGTGTATGTGTGTGTGTGTGTGGTGTGCGCGTGCGTGCGTGCGTGGTGCGTGTGTGCGTGTGTGTGTGTGTGTGTGTGTGTGTGAAATTTATCCGGTGTGATGGCGTTGGACAGGGAGTCAAGACGACTGCATGCCCGCATTATGCAAGCTTACAGCATCTGATAAAATGCTGCGATGAGATACTCGTGTCTGTTACTGTACATGAAGCTTGCTTGCTTCCTGACACTGTCCTTTGTGAACTGTTCACCATTAGAGATGCATACAGGCAGTCTGAAGCACCACACACCGTGCAATGGCAGATGGTCGTCCTAGTACAAAAATAGAGAGAAAAAAACCAAAAAAACAGCAACTGAATGGACGACATAAATAAAAGATTTGACTGGTTACAATGGCTCTACCCTGTTGCGCATGACCTGAGGACAGAGAAGAACCTGTAGAGAGATCCCTGAGTGCTGGAGCGTCCCGTCGCAGTATTGTTACGACCTGGTACCATGGGGAAGATGATGATGGTGATCAAGGCTGTGATTACGATGGACCAAGCCGAAAGTATGCGTTGTTAAGACCAGACGCGTGAGTCAGACGAGTCTGAAAATAGCACGAGAGAACTACCTGAGAAGGTAAGGGTCAAAGGTAATTGACTGGAAAGCTCTGTTGCAACCTGTCTGTTCCCTTCACTTTTTTGTTATTGTTGTTGTTGTTGTTGTTGTTGCTGGGACTTATCGATCTTCAGTGAATTTGACGTCATGACGGAAAGATGACGTGCCATCTAGGACCGAAAGCTGGAGTTCCGGAGCCTCAGGATGGTCCTATTCTTCAGTGATATAGACCGTGTGACGGGCACAGTTCAGTTCAGTTCAGTGGTTTATTTAATGTCTTTTCATCGCCAGATGATATTAGACACTTGTTAAGAAGAAAAAAAGAAAAGAAAAAGAAAAGAAAAACCTTCACACTCAACTTTCTAGTACTTGCAAACCCACATCTGATATGTGCATATTTACATAAGTGAAATACCCTAGCGGTACGCAAAGTTGTGATCTTTACAAAAATTTTGCAACCTGTGACTGCGAAATAACCATGGCAATTTCAGCAACACATGAACCATATTAGACAGTATTGACATTATCAAAGTTATTCATCTCAATACCTTTCTCCTGAGAGAGCGAGGTCAACACTGAGCATTCAAACAAAAGATGACGCACAGAAATGTTTTCTCTGTAGACACAAGTAACACCATGAGAATATTTGGTGTTCCAAGTATTCACCCTTTTAAATTTATGAATTAATCTAACGTGACCGGCAGAGTGCGATCACAGTCGCGTGTGACTCACAGATATGTTCTGCGCTCTTTGCTGTTCAGATGGCCAATGACCGTTCAAGCAAGTGTCGGCTACACAAGTGTTTCCACACCTTAGTGTAACAGGAGCGTGCCACTCATTATCATCGTCTGTCCGCAAGACATCCTGTTTCTTTCCATACATTTTATTCCAACAAACCTTCGAAGTAAAAGGGTAAAGACACACACGAAATCTATACCTAAACACATGAATTTGACCCACGCAGATTAATTACTGATCATCAGACAAAGAGCACTGATCAGACGGCGAAGATGGCTATACCGGGCAGTCAGTTCACACATCGTTCTGACTGCGAGGGAACTGAAACGCCCAGAAAAGGTTCAGGGGCTTGAAACCTAACCAGTCTGGTCGGAAGAAAAGAAGAAGAAAAAAAAAAACATCGAACATTTCAGTGAAGGCAAGTAGGGCCTCTACCGGTACCGCTCCTCGGGCTGTTCTGCGGGCAATCAAACCTGTTGGAGAAGAAAAGACTCACAGTACGATCGGTAAGGACACGTGCATTTTTTTTCTGTCAATTTTAAAGTTTAAGATGTAGAGCAGGTAACGTAAACAAATCACACAGAGCAGAGCAGGCAAAAGCGCGTTCGTTACCTTTTGAACAGCAATCCCTAAGGTGCTACATTTTCAAAGAAGACCATGCAGTAACCAACTCCAGTTCGGGGTACGACGTAGTAGTGTCCCTCAGGTGAGATCAACACGATGTTGATTACAAAATAGGGACATACTAAGACGGTTTAAACAGAACTTTATTCAAAATAATAGAATAGATTTACTAAGACCTGCGGGTGTTTTCTCTCTTTCCTTTCCCCCTCCCTCCCCA
>CM065740.1:44070134-44095134 GCA_033310375.1 Conus canariensis
TCATAACGCTTTCTTCGCTTGATACAAGAAGCTTACTTAATTTTTTTTTGCAACTGGTGAGGCCTATAAATAATATGTCGTTCAGTTACTTAAAGCAAGACAGCACAAAACAAAATGCACCCAAAAAGACAGAGGAAGACGGTGCAGAGAAAAGTAACAAACCAAAAAGACAAAGGGAGACAGTGCAGAGAAAGTAACAAACCAAAAAGACAAAGGGAGACAGTGCAGAGAAAGTAACAAACCAAAAAGACAAAGGGCGACAGTGCAGAGAAAGTAACAAACCAAAAAGACAAAGGGAGACAGTGCAGAGAAAGTAACAAACCAAAAAGACAAAGGGAGACAGTGCAGAGAAAGTAACAAACCAAAAAGACAAAGGGAGACAGTGCAGAAAAGTAACAAACCAAAAAGACAAAGGGCGACAGTGCAGAGAAAGTAACAAACCAAAAAGACAAAGGGCGACAGTGCAGAGAAAGTAACAAACCAAAAAGACAGAGGGAAACAGTGCAGAGAAAGTAACAAACCAAAAAGACAGAGGGAGACAGTGCAGAGAAAGTGAACAAACCAAAAAGACAGAGGGAGACAGTGCAGAGAAAGTGACAAACCAAAAAGACAGAGGAAGAACAGTGCAGAGAAAAGTAACAAACCAAGAAAGACAGAGGGAGACAGTGCAGGAGAAAGTACAAACCCAAAAGACAGAGGGAACAGTGCAGAGAAAGTAACAAACCCAAGACAGGGAGACAGTGCAGAGAAAGTAACAACCAAAAAGAGTCAAACGACAAACGCGAGAACAAAAGACAGACGGAAACTAGAGCGTAGATAGTGGAGGAAAAACACACGGAATAACATATACACACACGCGCCGCCGCGCGCACGCGCGCACCACACCACACACACAACACACAACACACACACACACACACACACACACACACACACACACACACACACACACACACACACACACACACACACGACCACAACAACACACACACACACACACACACCCCACACACACACACACACACACACACACACACACACACACACACACACACACACACACACACACACATTCTTATTCACTCACACATTACCTGAAAACAAACAAGAGCAGAAGGAAGACGGCTCACAACCGGGGTTCTGGTTCACCTTCAGCTCTTGGCCTTTCTCTCCTCTTCTTTGTTGAAAACACTCTCCACTTTCTTGTAGTGTCTCCTATTCAAATTTTGACTCGACACCCGCAAAAGACTCTCCAAGGTTTTAAATTTGCTAGAAAACGATATCTACGGTCATCGAGTTTCAAACATCAGAAAAACTTTTTTTCCTCTTAAATTTTCGGGCGTAGCTCGTTGGGGAAAAATATTGAAACGTACAATAACTTTAAATGAGGTAGCCGGACACTGGCGAAACAAAAAACAACTGAGAATGGGCGCTACCCTATGTACGCACGGTGTGGGGGGGTCAGACAGAGGAATGGACGTCGATGAGTCAGTCCAGCCGACACAAATAATATACCCTGGAGACACGCCCACGTGCCGTCACCGCCTGGCGTCGCCTTTCTGCCTTGGAGAAGTGCTCTGCTGTCCAACCTGCGCGGGCAGGCGTCCGCGAAAGATCTTCCGCCTGAGGGAGAGTCTAGCGGGTGGGGGGTGTGGGGTATGGGGGGGTGGGGGGGGGTAAGAAAAGGGGGGTTGAGGGGTTGGATGGGGTGTGTGAAGATGGGGTAAGGGTGTGGAGAGTGAGTGAGGTGGAGGAGGCAGTGGAGGAGGAGGGGGGGAGGGGGGGGTTGGAGTTGGTTACTTTAAGTGCTTAAATACTTTCAGTGGATTGTGCAGTTAGATGTTGGAATCCTGCACATACACCATACAACATGGGCATTTTCGCTGTCCATTAACGTGTTGTCGTTCAAGAGGTTCCAGTGTTTTGCAGTGGGAAGAAACTCTAGGGACAGCTGAGCAGCAGGTCTTCAGTGAAGAAGTCCCCCTCCCTCCCCCTACCCACCCCCACATTCCACCTCTCACACACAAGTATTTCGGCCCTTAACGACTTACACACTAAGGAAGGCCGGGCCGCATCCAGCTGTCATGACTCCCGGATGACATCCTTCTATCAGTTTGTTTGTTTTTGTTGGTTAGCCCCCCCCCCCCCCCCCCCCCCCCCCCTCCTTTTTTTATCTATTAGGCATAGGCTCAACACCTAATGTGTATGTCGACTTTAAACCTGAATTGACTGAACCGTAATAGTTGTCAGACTGGAAGAGAAAGAGACGGGGGGGGGGGGGGTGGTATTGATTTAGTTTCTGCTTTTTTGGTGGTGGTGAGAGAAAAGACAGACGGACAGACAGTCAAACAGGCAGGCAAGCAAGCAGGCAGAGACATCAAAAGAGAGAGCGGCAGAGCGAGAGAGAGAGAGAGAGAATAATGTGCATCTTCTGTTTTCGCTGAGGGAGACACACAGAGAATGAGGAGGGAGGGAGGAAAAGAGAAAGGCAAATACTAAGAGAGATAGAGACAAAGAGACAGGGTGGTATCTTCTGTCATTGAGAGACAGAGGGAGGGGGGGGGTCCAAACACACACACACACACACACACACACACACACAAAACGAGCGCGCGCGCGTACGCACGCACCCAAAACACACTGCAGAAACAGACAGACAGACAGACAGAGAATCTAAATCTTTATTTACCATGGATTTTCTCAAGTGAAAGGATGTAATTCAACGCCAGGGGTTGCTTGCTTAATACATGTTCGGCTCGAATGCCATAGCAACGCATCAACACAGCTTCTACAGGGAAACAAACCATGACATATTATACCGGCAATATCTCAGAAGAAAAAAAAAAAACTTTCTAGCAAATCGAATCAACAAATGAAGATGGCAACAGGTCTGTATCGCATTTCGCACACACATACATACGCACACACGCATACACACTCACACCTATACGCACGCACAAACACACACGTTTTTCATTGCTCAAGATTACATTACTTGCACAGACATTAAATTGAAGAACACGCGCACGTGCACACGTACAGACAGAACGCGAATATTTAATGAAGGTAAACGGATATGCACTAGTGCACTAGGCTTTTTGTTTTTGTTTGTTTGTATTTTTACACCGTGCCCTCACGTATGAAAATGAGAGAGAGAGAGAGAGAGAGAGAGAGAGAGAGAGAGAGAGAGAGAGAGAGACGTGCGCTTGTACAGGAATTCTACTGTAACATTAATGTCCACAGGTTTTTACAGCTAGACTTTTGAACGACTGAATATTTTCTGTGTCCGTCTTGAGCAACATTATAACCTCAACCCAAAACGATCACCACGAGTCTCGTCCTGGTTAAGTCTGCCATGACAAGACAGAACGCCATTATGGAAAACCCGGTGTCTTAGGCGCGAGTCCACGGTTACAGTTTAGGCCCAAACGCTATATATTCTCTATTACACTCCAAGCTGCACCTGGCTTTTGTCACAAGATCAGCCATTGTCAAAACATGTTCACCGCACAGTCCAGTCCTTGACACGTGCTGTGCCTGACTTGGAGACGGATCCAATGTCTGCTTCTTTTTGATCTTACTGCACGATCCACGTTACCCTCCATTTTTCTGTCATCTGCCAGACTTTTCACTCCCCAGTCCTTGTGCTCTACCAAAGGCGTAGAAAAACAAAAAGTCCACAAGCCATGCATGATTCTGCTGTCCTTGTTGACATATGGCATTGTACTATTTTACTGACCTAAAATTCCAGGAGAAAATTCTTTTTTACATTCAAAAAATTTTTTTTTCACAGATCCAGGGCGATTTTCATCTGTTGAACTACTACTTGAAATTTGCAGTAACCCAGAACTCTTACGTGAATTTCACTTTTCCAGCGAAAATCAAATTCTGCAATTCACTGATGGCGTCCATCTTTCGCACAGATGCGAGACTGAGATGAACGGACACTGTGTAAGCCTCCCGCGAAAACTCAGAGGCCTGAGAATAAAAACTAAAGTAAGCATTGCTATAACAGGGAATTCTTGAAAACTACTTCACACACGCATGACCACACACTGCCCCCCCGCATTACAACGGATGTAGGCATGTGCACTTCTATTCATGTTGTTTATAGCCCAGCCGAACTCTAGGGGCCATATCTGGGCTGTGGCACATGTACAGCAGTAGCTCAAGCACACTGAAATATGATGTAACTGCCTATCCTTAAGGCTGGATGAACAATTTCTTGAAGAGGTAAGTATTTAAATGAGATTCAAGTTCAAACCGTGTGTTTAAATTTCGCAAATTAGCAAGAATATAGCTCCAGACTGTGCCAGCTGTGACAGTAAACGATCTCTCATCAACTGCCTTAACATTGGATGTGAAGACTTTTTTAAGTTTCATAGAGGATAAACGAAGAGTACGAAATAACTGGTCTGTAGATAGACAACCAGGAAGATATTCTGGAAGAATTCCATCAAAAAGGCGTTCAGTCCTTAACTAAAAGGTTGTGCACACACGTAACTACACTTACAGGGCTACATAATGATGATTGTAGAATTGGTATGTAGATAGACATCCAGGAAGCTATTCTGAAAGAGCCCCATCAAAACGGCATTATGTTTAAGGTCCCTATCTGTAACATTGTGCATGGACATAACCACACGAACAGGGCTACATAATTACGCACAAAGTACAGCGAAGTGTAATATACAAGAAAGTTCAGATAGTACGTGCAAATTACAATTAGCGTCTTTCCTTTGTCTTCATTGTTCTCCTGTTATTTCTGACTAATCAAAGCTTAACACAGTACCACCAATATTTGTTGAGCTAATTAATGCAAGCCAGCTAGACAGGAGAAGCAGATCAAACTAGCGTAATTTCAGTTTCATCTATGTTCAGTTCAAGCTAGTTGCTTGTCATCAGTCTCGTAGCATCCATGTTTCATACTGAACGAAACGAATGAATGTCACTGTCTAGCGCGGCATGACAGCTCCCCCGTACAATCTGCAAATATATAGACAGCGCAGGTATGGGCAGAAATTACATTTATAAACACTATAAATATAACGTAAAAGCACGGGACCTGGTGCCGACCCTTGGGACACGCCTCATTAAAAAAAAGGAGGAGGAGGAGGTACTTTAGCGCAATAAGAGACAACGGTCTGTCCGTCGTCCTCCACAAGTGATGAGTACAGAAGAACAGCACCTCCAAGACCGTTTGGACGAGGATAAGGTGATCTAATGAGTTAAACACTGTACTGTGCGCCCCGGCTAGGCTAAGAGAGACAAACGTTACAAGCCATTCAGAGCACCCAGTGGGGCGATTTCTCTGCTGTGTTTCTGTCTGTAGGCTGACTGACAAATGCTTCGGATCATTGCTCCTCATCTGATTATGTCAGGCAGTAATGCCATGCGTCATTACACTAATAATCTTCTTTTTTTTAACGTCAAATTCACGATGTCTCTGTTTCTGTTTCCCTAGGCAGAGGAATGTGGGAGGACTATACTAGCACTGTAACCCCATTCTAGATATGCTCCAGGAACAAAGAGAGAGAGAGAGAGACGGGGAGGGCAAGAAGGGTAGGGAAAGAAGAGAGAGAGAGAGAGAGAGAGAGAGAGAGAGAGAGAGTGAGAGACAGACAGACAGACAGACAGACAGACAGACAGACAAAGACAGAGAGAGACAGAGAGGTGGGGAAAGAAGAGAGACACACAGACAGAGACAGAGAGAGACAGAGACAGAGAGATAGAGACAGAGAGACAGACAGAGACAGAGACAAAGAGAGAGACAGAGAGGTAGGGAAAGAAGAGAGAGACAGACAGACAAACAGACAGAGGCAGAGACAGACAGACAGAGACAGAGAGATAGAGACACAGAGAGAGACAGAGACAGAGAGAGAACGTGCGTGTGCAGTAAGGAAATGGTTTACGTTCAGTTGGTGGGCGGTGTATCCTGGTCCTCAAACTGAACATCAATGGAAGAAAGAACACTGTCGAAGCAGAGCGGAAATCATGACTCCACATTGACCCGCCAGTGTTTACAGTGACAAAGACGGACGGGAGCGTCCAGCAGCGCCATTTTCAGACGGCCCTGAGAGTGGTCCCCCTTTATTTATGATGTCTCTGCAAACAGTGGCCTTTGCTGTGACGTCATGACATACGTGCGGACCCATGGGGTTTCAAGTGTGGGAGCACTTGGGGTGTTCAACAGCTCCTAGGCTGATACCAATCAGGTAAACATAAGGGAGAAGGAGCGGGAAGATGAAAGAAATAGTTTGATATCTTAAAGCAACAGCTTCATTCCAGACATAGATATTTACATATTTGTCAATGCCTTGTACGAAAGAACTGGAGAAGGCGCGGGGACAAAGTAAGAAAACAGGGGGGGGGGGGGGGGGGGGGGGGGGGATTGAGAGAGAGAGAATGAGAGACAGAGACAGAAACAGAGAGACAGTGACAAAGAGACGGACAGAGGGACACAGACAGACACACAGACAGACAGACACACAGACAGACAGAGACGAAGAGAACAAACGAACACATTTTTCTTCTTTTTTTTATATTTCGAGCGGGTCATGAATTCAGCTTGAATGATTTGAACATCCCGCCTTGGGGAACAAAAATAAAGCGAGGACAAAAACAACAACTACAACAAAAACGGGAAATAAAAGAAAAATGTTTTAGAAGTTACATAAAACAAGTGTGCAGAACAGCGTATAACAAAACAAGACGGAGTAGGGGGAGGAGGGGGGGGGGGGGGGAAGAAGTGGGAAAAAGGAGAAAGGGATAGCTCTTGGGGGTGCTGCAAGCGCCGAGGAAAAAGAGAGGACAGGGAAGAGGAGATCATTAGAAATATCGGTCACCTAGATCCACTCTTGGTTAGCACGTCTTAGAATAAACTGGGATTAGATTCGAAAGATCCATCAGCAAACTGTGAAAACTAGATTGGATTTTTTTTTTTTTTAAGTTTGCTTCAGTATTTTATTTATTTATTTTTTTTTTTAAGGTTTCCGGGGCTATCGTTCCATAGTCCGACAGGTGAAGTGGATTTATCGGATGCCACTCGCCAATCGCAAGAGCTTTACAAAATGACGAGTCATGTTGCTCAAGACATGTTCAATTAAAAGAAATGAGCGTGCGCGCACGCACGCGCGCGCGCACACGCACGCACGCACGCACACACGCACGCATGCACGCACGCACGCACGCACGCACGCACACACACACACACACACACACACACACACACACACACACACACACACGCGACGATGCTGACGTGGCCAGGCTCTAGTTCGGCTTCTCTCCGATCAAAATCTATTTTATCATCAATATAAACCGGAATAGCTCAGCTGCAAAGTGAGGCGACCGCAGGCGGAAATCTAAACAAACCTTTAAAAAAAAAAAACAAAAGGAAAGAAAAAAACATGTTTGAAATGACTCCACCAAACAACTTGGACAAACGAATCACAAGACAAAATACGACGCGTTTCGACCTCTTAGGTCTTCTTCAGGCAAGAGAGACAGCACTCAGGACGACGAAAATGAAGAACGAGCAATCACTTGTCTTCTCATATTCGGCGCAAGATGGGCGTTGCGAGTCGGGCACCCTACCAACTGAACTATTACCAGGGTCACGAGTCGGGCACCCTACCAACTGAACTATCACAAGGGTCACGAGTCGGGCACCCTACCAACTGAACTATCACCAGGGTCACGAGTCGGGCACTCTACCAACTGAACTATCACCAGGGTCACGAGTCGGGCACTCTACCAACTGAACTATCACCATGATCACGAGTCGGGCACCCTACCAACTGAACTATCACCAGGGTCACGAGCCGGGCACCCTACCAACTGAGCTGTCACCAGGGTCACGAGCCGGGCACCCTACCAACGAAAACTATCACCAGGGTCACGAGCCGGCCACCCTACCAACGAAACTATCACCAGGGTCACGAGCCGGCCACCCTACCAACGAAACTATCACCAGGGTCACGAGTCGGGCACTCTACCAACTGAACTATCACAAAGGGTCACGTATCGGGCATTCTACCGACGAAACTATCACCAGGATCACGAGTCGGGCACTCTACCAACTGAACTATCACCAGGGTCACGAGTCGGGCACTGTACCAACTGAACTATCACAAAGGGTCACGATTCGGGCCTTCTACCAACTCCATTTCCGAAAAAAACGCTTTATGTCCAGGGAAGTAGCTGTCAGGCTAGTCTGTGCCACGGTGATGTCAAGATTGGACTACTGCAACTCTGTTTATGCTGGGCTTCCCGCAGAACAGATTGCTCGGCTGCAGAGAGTCCAAAATAGCGCTGCACGACTTGTTTTGAAGAGGAGGAGGTGTGAGCACATCACTCCATGCTGATCGAACTGCACTGGCTTCCCATACAGTATCGGTGGCAATTTAAACTGGCAGTTCTTGCTTTCCGCCACTTCAATGAATCTCTTCCTCACTATCTCTCTTCTTCTCTCTGCACCTACCAAAGCTCTCGTACCTTCGCTCTTCTTCACAAAAACTTTTGAAAATCCCTAAGCGTTCTCTGAAATCTGTTGGCGAAAGAGCCTTCAGTTTTAGAGCGCCTTCTATTTGGAACTCCCTCCCTGAAGACCTTCGTAATCAGCCTACTCTTTCTTCTTTTAAATCTCAGCTCAAAACTTACCTCTTCAAAAAAGCCTATTCTCTTCTGTAGATGACTAGATCTCTCTTAAATTCCTCCACAACTAGTTCGGTGAGACAGTTTATGCATGTAGGTGCGTCTGCCATTGTGTATTTTCTTTTTGCTGTGTGCATGAATACTTACCATGAATATAAGGTCAAGATGGGCATGTAAGACTGACTTATCAACAAGGGTCAGATTTCGGGCTTTTACAACTCATTTCGAAAAGACTTTCGACTTAGACTGTAAAAGTGAACGTTCACGTAAGATCTTGCGCTCAAATATAATGCCATCACTACTTTTCGGTTAAGAAGGCCGGTTTGGCGGTTGGTATGGATGACGCGTATGCACATCGCATGCATCCTCCGTGAAAAAAAAAAACAACAACAAAAAACTGAAGTAATGAGTGAACAAGTGAATGATCTATAGTTCGACTGAATGACACTGGAAACGAATGATTGGTACCAGCAGGTCGTTCTTCTTCACTCGGTTGCACCCAGGTCGACAACCCTATAAGTAAAAGTCAGCGCGGATTGCAAAGGCTTAGAGCTTAATAGGTCTCTAACCCAATGATAAGCGCTATATAGATATTACCAATTATGATAAAAGTTTAATGTTATCTTGAAGAGTTAGAGGTCAGGGAGGATTGTAATTATGTGCCGCCATGATTTTGTTGTTTTTGTTGTTGTTTTAATCTGCAAGGGACCATGAATAGCACCGAACTCTGGCGGTACGTGCAAGCATGCTGGAAACTCTCCCTTTCAGCCCGCCTACTGTGCACGCAAGGTCTAGTTTGCGGTAAAATGACATTTGCGAATGGGGAAGTTTTGTTGTAGGTAAAATGTCAAAAGTCGGTAAAAGTGATGATGGGGAGATTTGCTGTGCATTACCTTTTTCTTAGAAAGTCTTTTAGAGTCTGCTGTATTAAAAGTTTGGACCTGAACGGAAGATACCTGACTCTTGTAATCATTTTAAGCACACATTATTCTTAGCTGATTTTCGGAAATGCAGAGATATGGTCAGTCAGTCTCTGGTTGAATTCAGCAATGAAAGAATATCTTTCCTGCACGAAGACTAAGTCTATTTCTTTCTCTCTTTTTTTTCTTTTAATTTTTTTTTTCCTTTTTTTTTTTAATTTTTTTTTTATTTTTTGTTGAGATGTTACAATTTTGGGAACAGAATTTTGAACATAGTTCCTACATGTGTAGGCCAACATGCACCGCTGCCAGTTGTTATTCCTGACACTTTGTGATTGGAAAACATCTTTTCTAATTACTAACAATTTAAGGGATTGGCTAATTTGGGGTGTACTGACGTGTTTACCTTATTATTATCGTTGTAAGAGAGAGTAGGATGTGTGTGTGTGTGTGTGTGTGTGTGTGTGTGTGTGTGTGTGTGTGTGTGTGGAGAGAGAGAGAGAGAGAGAGAGAGAGAGAGAGAATGAGAGAGTGGTACGTTCATGTATGTGTTTGGAGAGTCGGGGTGTGGGTACATTAAGCCGTGAAAGAAATACTGAAGATCGCGCTGGTCCTACATAATTGTTAGGCTTTTGGACAATCTCAAGTAGACAGGTAGGGAAAAAAGAGCGAAAGGGGAGGAAGGGAAGGCGATTTGACTAAAACGAGCTAATCAGCGCTCCAGATTACGTGCATACAGTGCTCGTGCGTTTTCTTTCACATTTTGATCAAGTCTTTCTCACCGTTGTTCTATGTGTGAATGTAGGCGTGCGTGCGTGTGAACGCGCCCGCATGGCTTCAAAATCGGATTTGCACACAAGTATACTATATAGGTCACATCGTGTTGCATATGTGTTTTAGCATGTAACACGGTTTCGCAACTTCCGTGTGACATTTGCAAGTTTATGGGGGCGCTGGTTTGGAAATCTTAGTGTGAAAAACAAAAATATTTCAAACAGATTGGTGAATACATGTGGAAAGATTATTGTTAAAAAAAAAAAAATCAAGGACAGTTAAATAAATTGTATGAATATCGTGTCACACAAAAAGCTGTGAACATTGCTGCCGAAAGTTCTTATGTTCTTTCAAAAACCTACAATGTTATATCATCTGGACGAAGAATCCGAATTCCAAAACAAATAGACCTAAAAACAGTTTCGTTCCCAATTCCGTCAAACTCCTGAATCAAAACTGAACTTTCGATGAGATCCGGTTCAGAAAGCTTGTTTGTGTGTGTGTGTGTGTGTATATATATATATATATATATACATAATGTGTGTGTGTGTGTGTGTGTGTGTGTGTGTGTGTGTGTGTGTGTGTGTGTGAGTGGCTGGGTGGGTGTATGGGTGGGTGTGATTTGTGATTTGACAAATATAAATCCACTGACATGCTTTTATGGCCACTCTTAATTTCTCTTTGGAGATAATAAAGTGTTCTTGACTTGACTTGACATATAACTTTGTAGGGCGTGTTCCACCTGAAAAATAGTTGTGTGACATACGCCTTTGAAAAGGGTGCTTCACCTGGAAACGGGGGAAAGAGAAGATGTCTATCTGTCAAAGAGGGGGGAGGGGGGGAGGAGGTGGTGAGCAGGAGGGTGAGTAGACTTTTTTTTTAACCAGCACATGAGAAAAGACTTGTTGGAAACGGTACGGGTCTGGGTGTCAATTCTCGTGTTCTCCAGATGCAGAAGGGTGGCACGCAGAAAGGAGCAATTGTTCGCAAACGGGTTAAAAAGTACTGCTGGAAAGGGAGGGGAGGCTGGCGCAATTTCCCACAGGGTGTAGATACAGGGCCGAGTATTCTATAAGCGTCCATCTCTATCCTCCCCTCTGCCTTCCCTTTCTATTTTGGGTTGGTTTCGGTTTAATTTACTGATCCTCGCTGATCTATTGACTGAATGTTTGAAGGTACTGCAAGTATCTACGTAGATGAACCGACTTTAAATAAGCAAAGCAAGCAGCTATCTTACATACTGTTTACCAGAGCCCTGCACACCATATCACCTCATTACTTTTCCTTGTTTGACATGCATAGATACCACACACATGCAACAGGACACACCTACACCTATACGCACATATCCACATATGTACACGTACACGCACGCACACACACACATACACACAAACACACACACACAGACACACACACACACAGACACAGACACACACACACACACACACACACACACACACACACACACACACACACACCACGGAGTGTCTCTACTACCTCTTCCTGCCTCAATTCCTCCCAGTCCTCCTCCATCATAGATTTCACCCACGTCGTCAGCAGAACTCCCCAAAGCCGTGGTGGACACGGGACTCCATCTTACCCCGGTATTGGACTTCTCGCTTCCCTGCGGTTAGTCAGTCGTCAAGCACTCGACTCATGATTGATCGAACGTTTCTGATCCCGTCTTTACCCTTTAGGGGTCGCAAGGGAACGGAAAGGACTACCAGTTCAAGAGAGGGGAGGGTTGGGGAGGGAGGCGGACGGGGGGTGAAGATGAGCGGGGGATGTGGTCTGTTTGGTTTTCTGTTTCACCCTGCGCGCAGGATAAGCAAGCACTGCGAATCGGGAAGGCGGTTCTACATCCGCTGAAATTTTGTTGTTATTCTTGTCTGTGTGTTGGTTGGTTCGTTGGCAAGATTACGCACAATATACTGATCCGATTTTTAATTAAACTTGTTACAGAGAGAAAATGTGGTTTAATAACGAGACCATGAAAGTCTGGTGTGGACCTGTGCAGCGGATCTGGATCCTAGGCGGATTCTGGATTCGCTTGGCAAGATTACGTCAAAACTATTAGACCTGATATGACACTTCTAGTCTTTATTTTCGTTCGTTCGTAGTGTGTGTGTGTGTGTGTGTGTGTGTGTGTGTGTGTGTGTGTGTGTGTGTGTGTGTGTGTGTGCGCGCGTGTGTGTGTGTGTGGCGCGCGCGCGCATCTGAAGAATGCTCCACAAACAGGAGTTGATGAAGCTCTGTACTTTCTCGGTGGTCACCCTGTTGTCTTTCAAGTCTGAGGTCCGTAAGAGAACGTTGACTTGATATCGGTGTTGGAGATCTTGATCTTGATTCGTTTCCGCACCTCCTTAGAATTCCAGATGTTCTTAAAGTGCAGGAACACTGCCCTGGTATTGCCGATCCTTCGAATATTAGCGTTATTTCATCCTAAAGTTTGCCTAAAAACATTCGCATACGAGGAACAAAACTAACGTTTCAAGAGGAGAAGTCATTTACAACCGAGGACGGAATCGCTCAGAGGCGCGAAAGAATTGCGTCTCTTTGCAGGACTCTCGTGTGTCTCCGGTATTGCGAGCTCTCACACCCCGGCCGATAGTCGTCAAGTATTAGAGCTGTCAAGTACTGGACACACACGTTCTATAGATCGTTTCTGATCCAAGCTTTGCCCTTTAGGCATCACCGGGGAAGGAGAAGACTAACTCGTTAAAGAGAGAGGGTGGGTATGGGTGGGGGTGTGGGATAGGGGTTGTGGGTACAGTGTGGGTAGGTGTAGGGCAGAGGTTTTTTGTGTTTTTTTTGTGTTTTTTTTTTAAATTCGCCTCTTTCCAGATCCTGTGCACAGGCCTAGCACCAAAGAGCAGGGCATTGTTTTTGTTCCTGTCTCTGTGTGTGTGTGTGTGTGTGTGTGTGTGTGTGTGTGTGTGTGTGTATGTGTGTGTGTGTGTGTGTGTTGTTTTGTGTGTGTGTGTGTGTATGTGTGTGTGTGTTGTGTGTGTGTGTGTTTGTGTGTGTGTGTGTGTGTGTGTGTGTGTAAGTGTGAGTGCGAGTGCATGTGCGTGTATGCGTGCGCACGTTTGTGTTTGTGTGTGTGTGTGTCTGTGAATGAGTTACGTGCGCGTGAGCACACACGCGTACTGTGTGTGTGTGTTGTGTGTGTGTGTGTGTGTGTGTGTGTGTGTGTGTGTGTGTGTGTGTGTGTGTGTGTGTGTGTGTGTGTGTGGTGAGAGAGAGAGAGAGAGAGAGAGAGAGAAGAGAGAGTGCGCGCGCGCATGTATGTGTGCTTATATGTATGCATATGTGTGTTGTGGTGTGTGTGTGTGTGTGTGTGTGTGTGTGTGTGTGTGTGTGTGTGTGTGTGTGCGTGCGTGCGTGCGTGCGCGTGTGGTGTGTGTGTGCGAGTGTGTGTGTGTGTGTGTGTGTGTGTGTGTGTGTGTGTGTGTGTGTGTACGTGCATGCGTGCGTGCGTGTGTGCGAGTTTGTGTGTGTGTGTGTGTGTGTGTGTGTGTGTGGTGCGCGCGCGCGCGCGCGCGCGTGTGTGTTTCCGACCGTCTGTCACTCTGTAAGGTATCTCTGTATCAGTTGAGTATCTATTTATCAAATTTTCTAGGTTGTTTGTAAGGGTAATAATTACAAGCACGTAGACCTTCGAATATTTAGTTACATAATTTGCGGCATACTTAAGGAAAATTCAGCCAAAACAACTAAAAAAAAACAAACGTTTTGAAGCATAAGATTTCGTCTCCTATTCTTTTTCTTCTTCTCGTAAAGCAAACTAACCTTGAATCTGAAATTGAAAATGTCTCAAGAATCAATGAAGGAACTTCCTTTGGTCACTTTGTACAGAATAAGCAAGGATATACTACTGTTTAATAATAATGGTTCAAAAACGACAATCTTAAGTTTTATCCTAATAGAACTGAACAAAATAAGCGGTTACAGATACTACCCATGGTCAAAGTTGGGGAATGGAACTTGGAACGTAATCGTGTATTACTTTTCTGTAACTACAGATATATTCACAAGGTCAGCGCTTTTGAAAAGGTAAACGAAATAACTGATCGATTTCATTGCAAAATCAAGATCCCACCTCAGCATTTTACTTTGAGAAGAAGTAACCCCTTGGAACAAAGCAAACCGTTATCCCCTTGTATCTGAGAACACGTGCAGACTTGACAGCATTCCATTTCCGGATCGTTTACTGGTTTAGATGGTTCAAGTACAACTTTAGAAATGGGCAGTCGAGGAAAATACACGTGCTGGAAAATCATTTCAAATTCCTCTGTAAATGGTTAGTAGATTTATCAATGAAGACGTTGTAGTGCAATAAACTGCTGAATTATTTGACAGGATTAATTTACAAAATATCAAGACAAGACACATCTGACTTTTTTTTTCTTATCAAACTTCCCTTGATATAAATTTAATTTTTCTGGGAAACTATAAAACGAACAAAAAGGCGATTTGACACATTCTGAAAGCGGAAAAAATGACTTAGAGTTTTTGAATTTTTTATGATAAAAATAGTGCGAGTATAGAAATACTAAAAGAAAAAAAAGTAGAAGCTTGAAAACAATAAGGATTATGAGCAACCATTTCAAGATTAAGAACCATGTGGACTGATGAACGTGAAAAATGACTTAGTGTTTTTGTGGCAAGAGAAAACTGTTGTGTATAACTGCATTACAAAACTAGTAGCGAGGACTGAAATTGTACTTGATAACAAAAGTAATAAGGATAGCACACATGGTGGGGTGGGGGTGGGGGTAGGGGGGGGGGATAAAAATCCGAATGAAAAAATAACCGTGGACTGTGATGCCAACGAGACTGTACAGAATAAGTCTGCTTTCACTCAAGATGACGCTTCAAACCTTTACGAGCCAATTCGCTCAGACGATGCTACAGATACTATTTACAGAAAATGAATAATCATGAAAGTGTTTGAACTGGTGGACCCTCACTGTAGAAGTTTGCCTTGCTTTGTTTGCATTGAAAAGGCGTTTAGGACACCTGGCGTTTGGGACACCAGGTAGTTCGTTCTATAAACGAGAGGTTTAACAGAAGGAACATAGAGAAGCAGAGCCAATGAAAATGAGGTTACAAGTCGCGGGTGTGTGTTGCACCCTAAACTATAAATTCACGCCACTAGACATTAAGGGGACAGAGAGCACACGTGATTATTAGGTTTGAAAAGAATCCAAACAACCACAACAAATGGAATCAGAGCTCCAAAAGTGTTGATAAGAAAAATCTTTCGAGAAAATACAAAAACATCTGAAGTAAAACTTTAATGGTCTCAGATCAGAGCAACTCAGTATCCTCTTTTGTATAGTTTACGTCTTGATGAAAAAGATAGAATATACTTTTTGAGACCGTGGGCACAACAAATTATTTAAGTTAGAGTTGGGGGGAAAAATCCTTCACATCTAAAGTACCAACACTGAAAAATTATCAGTCAACAAAAAAGAGACATATTTGGCACAAACATCAATTCTATGAGTGGCATTTTTTATTTCATCTTACTGCTCATAGATTGATTTGTGTCTCTGCGTTTAGAAGACTTTCATGGGAAAAAAAAACCGGTAACAACGGAAGGGGGAAAAGGAATTGACGAACTACTCCCTCATATCCCGACCAGATCAAGTACCGACCTTGTATATATATTCTTTTTTAAATTTGATTCTGCTCATGCGGGCTTATTACATTATTACAATCTATATTACTTTTAAATGACAACTTATCATGTATTCAAACATTTAAAGGCACGTTGTCGTATAAATTTGAACAGACCACGGAGAGAGAGAGAGAGAGAGAGAGAGAGAGAGAGAGAGAGAGAGGACAGACAGACAGAGACAGAAACAGAGACAGACAGACAGACAGAGGAAAACAGAGAGAAAAGGGAGGGGGGGGGGGGGGGACAGGAGAAAGAGAAAGACACACTGTCGTATAAAACCGAGACAGACAGACAGACAGACAGAGGGTGGTGAGGAATACGGGAGCCAGCAAAAAGGCCGGGAGGGAGAGTGAGGCAAAGAGAACAGGAAAAGGACAGACGGACAAACGGACGACGTCTGGACAAGAAGGACAGAGTCTGATTAACAACAACAACGACAAAAATGGCTGATATGAATTGTTGAATTTTTCTTGGCTATTTCCATATCATTCAAATGTGTATCGCATCATTCATGCTGTTTATCAATAATCTGTGTGTTGTGTTTGTCTAACATTATGTACAGCACGTTTAAATGCAAATGTTGAATACACTGTATGCAATGCATCTTTAAAGCCGTACTTTAAAACAAAGAAACATACAAAATTAAAATAGATGAAAAATGGCGGGGAGACGGGGGGAGGGGGGGGGCGGGGGGGGGGGGGGGGGGGGCGATATGCAGTCCCTGAAGAAGGCGTAGTATTCGTTTCTGCAAGGGGAGCATTAAGCGCGCAGGGTTGATGTCTTTTTCCTCAGACGCTCTTTTCAGCTTGCTTTGCTTGTAACTACACATGTAGCATAGGCTCCCCCACAAAATTGCCCGCGGTATTCCACATGCTAGTGTCGTCATTACCTGGCTGCGAACAGCCGCCCGAAGAACGGGCGAGACCAAGTGGAACTAATACATGCACTGACAGCGCTGTGATGCTATTTCTGTCTTCCCTGGTCGTTCGTTGTTGCTCTCCGCAGAGCTGCTCTAACCGGGTGCCACGTGCATGCTGTGCAACCATGCACTCACTGCCTGCCGGTAAACACGCCCAATAATGGGATATCCGCGCGAGTGGGCGTCTCTCCTCCCCCCCCCCCCCCCCCCCCCCCCCCCCCCCCCCCCCCCCCCCCCCCCCCCCCCCCCCTTTTGTTTTCTTCACACAAACACATACACGACGCACACAGACACAGACACACACACACCTCCAAACACACACACACACACACACACACACACACACACACACACACACACACACACAACACACTTAATTCACAAAATGTTAAATTTATGCCTGCACGCGATCAGACAGAGATAAATGATCAATGTTTTTCATGCACAATGTATTGTCTCTGTGCGACCAGGTCTTCTGTGATTGGAAATAAGCGAAATAATTGATTCTTTAAATCATAAAAAAAATGTTGTTCACAAGTTCTCGTGACATCGACTATCTTGGGCAGGAGGAAACACCACTAAATTTTCCATCTGAGAATTACGTGGAGATGATGACAGCATTAGAAAAATGGCTGAGTTTTAGTGTTGGAATCAGACAAGGATGTTGCTCCCTCTCTCATTCACATCAATGTGTACCTGAACACGAAGTCTTTGCACAGAAAGACAAAGAACTGGCCACCGGCATTCGCTTAGATCAGACTAGATCAGATGAAAAATGTTGATCTCTTTCAGAAGATTGTTAACTCTTCTCTTGTTCATCAGCTAGGCCATCAAGATCATTGGCTATTTTTGTCCACCAAACACACATTTCTACCTGCGTTGTCACCAACACTGACAGTCTCAGCACTGAAGTTGATTTTGAGCCACTGGGGCCATCTTCTGCTGCAGAAACTGTCCTGGGGACCTCTGACTCCCTCAACACAATCTAAATGATGACCCGCCACTACCGGAGCGAGTGATTCGTGAGATATAGCTGTATGAACCTACGCCAAGTTTGCTGTACTTTCGGTCATAAACTTTTAACTTCATTTTGACAACTTTTTTTTCGCGCAGCTAATTCTTAATTCACTTTTAAATGCCATTATGCATATTCATCTTCTTTACTCCACCTTGCACACATAGTCACATAATACTACTGACTGTTCACACCCGACCAACAAGCATGCATTCATAAACAGCGACAATTTCTTCAGCAACAGACATGAGTACGTGACCTGCTTGTACGTCATGTCACCCCGGTATCCTGCTCCGGAGGTGACAATCTGTAACGCTATGTTGGTACAAAACATCGGTACACAACGTCACCCAGGGTTAGTCTTTTTTTTTTTAAATCAAGGGTGACGTTTTGCATCGGAACATCGGTACAAAATGTCATCGGGTGATTTTTTGTACCAGGGTAACAGTTTGCACCGCACCAGTCCGGGGCCATCGTCACAGATGAAGGATCCAGACTACAAAGCCCGGCCTGACCAGGGCAGGCAATGAAAACCACTGTCACATTAAAAACAAGAAAAAGTCTTTTGCGTTCATCAGTTATTTCCGTGTATCTATACGTGCCAGAAACTTGGACAATGCTCGCCTATCTCCAAAGACAAATATAGACCCTGGAAATGTTGTTGTTGTCGTCTTACCCTGGCTAAAAGACTCCTGGGATCATCCGAACAGCCGAAGCACTTGAACACTATGGTGCAAATGCATCAGCTGGGGATGAGAACATTACGTGTGTGACCGTTTTTGATTACCCCGCCACGTGGGCAGCCACACTCCGACTTCGAGGGATTTTGGAGACTGATAATGTTATGCTAGGAGCTTGTCACGACTAAGACAATCCCCGCATAACTATGCTAAGCATAACAACATCTTGATGTAGCCTTGGTGTTCTAGCCAATGTCAATTGGTCTGACACAGCCTTAACCCAAGGCGCCTGGATATAAAGATAACAGGATCGCTGACAAACCTAGTGGAAGCTGTATTCTACTGGATTTGCTTTTTCGCTTCGATGTTTCTTTTTTCCCCCGTTTCATTTTGTACAACGAAGGTTTATGGGCGAGACTTGCAGAAATGTTCCTAATGTACTGACTTTGCGCACTGTCCTCTTTTTGCGCACCAGGAAGCTCAAATTGTTTTAGTTAAAAGACAACAACAACCCCCCCCCCCCCCTTCCCAAAAAAAGGGGGGAGGGGATAACAGGAACACCTTGTACCAAGACCACATAACACATGAGGAAGCTAAACACAGTAAAACCAGGTATATGTCGACCTGGTCACCATTGGCAAGACAAGGATGATGAAACGGAACGGGCACGTTTCAGGTTAGCCGGCGTGGTGGACGAAGAGTCAGAAAGATGAAGAGGTAGGAGAACAACATCAGGGAATGGACGTGCCTGTCTTTCGCAGGCTCCCACACAGAACCGCAACAGATGTGCAGATTTTGTCTTGAAGTCATAATCTAGAAAGAGAGGGGGTTATTTACCGCCGAGGACACAGACAAAGTACAGGACAAGACGTGTCTTGTCCTGTACTTTGTTTGTCTATGTCCTTGGCGGTAAATAACCCTCTCTCTGTCTAAATTTTGCTTCATTTTCCGCCCTCAGTCAGTCCGTTTTTTGAAACTTGAAGTCATAAGCTGTTCTTCGACACCTCTACCCGGCATTTCCAGACAGATGATGAGATGAACACTTCATGCCATTTGTGACGACGAGTCTTGTGTAATAGAAAACTAACACGATAAACTTTGTAACCCCCCCCCCCCCCCTTTTTTTTTTCTTCTTCTTTCTTTTTTTGCCTATCAATTTAATACTTTTTGAGAATCAAGGACGTGCAGTAAATATTATCCGTATTTTCAAAAAAGCATATAAGAAAAGACTGACATATCGTATAAAAGAACATGTGATATAAAAGGCATTAAGACTTAACTCCATAAAAGGTATGCATTTTGTTTATCCTCCTATGGTGTTCACCTAATGTACCCACAAAAACCAAGCAAACCAAATATCCACTACTTGATAACGGCAAGGACGTGGATACATAATTCCCATTATGTACTCGAGCACACCATTTCCAGACCTACGAACACTCGATTTTCTGTTTGGGCAGCGTTAATGGCGACAAAATCTTTTTCGTGCTTCGTGGATAAAGCCTATGGACGGGCAGACAGCCATGACATGCTGGAGAAATAAAGGACAAAAAATAGATGCGGAGAATGATGAGGATGGATGGTGAGGAGGGGGACGTGGCGGGGAGGAAGGGGAAAGATGGGGGGAAGGGGGTGGAGGGCAAATTAAACCTGCTTCTTTTTCTGATCAGACACTTAGCAGTTTCACGATTGAATGCGGATTTGCGTGCAATAAGTCCATTTCTTCCCTTGCCCTTATTCTATTGTTCTTTGTTTTTCTTGTTCGTATAATAAGCTTACCACACGATGTGAACATGAACTTTTTCTTGACACTTGTAATCGGATGGAGCAGCAAGTGAATAAGCTAGAAAACGTGGAAAGTACACCTCTGTGTGTGTGTGTGGGGGGGGGGGGGGGGGGGGGGCGCGCGTCAGTGCGTGCGTGCGTGCGTGTGTGCGTGTGCACGCGCGCGCACGCGCGTCGGTCCGCGCATGCGTGCAGTGTGCGCGCGAGTGTGTGTATGTGCGCGTGTGCATGCTTGCATTCGGGCGAGCGTAATGCGTGCGTGCTTGTGTACGTGTGTGTGTGTGTGTGTGTGTGTGTGTGTGTGTGTGTGTGTGTGTGGTGGTGGTGAGTGATGTGAGTGTGAGTGAGTGAGTGAGTGAGTGAGTGAGTGAGTGGTGTGTGATGTGTGTGTGTGTGTGTGTGTGTGTGTGTGTGTGTGTGTGTGTGTGTGGCTAAGAAGGAAGTCCGATAAAATCTGCACTGTTCACGTGGGTCGCTTACGCAACCATGTCAACACACTTCTCTGCTCAGTAATATTTTGAGCATAAAAAGTGGAAATTTAAAATTAAAAAAAAGAAGTACAGCGCATAAAAGAGAGAAAGAATGGGAGAGAAAGAGGGGTGTATGGGGGTGTCAGTGTGTCAGAAACATAGAATCGATTGAATTGAAGAATAGTGAGGAGCTGCAAGCTGAAAGACAAATATAAAAAAAAGCAATAGAGAGAAGGGTAAAACACTTGGTCTAGATTCTCCGCTAAGGCACAGACGCTCTTTACACCTAAAAATACCACTGGCGTTGCTGAAAGATCAATACATAGATAGGTAATAAGATGGACAGACAGACAGGTGAATGGACACACACACACACACACACACACACACACACACACACACACACACACACACACACACACACGCATGCATACACACACACATACACACGCACGCACACACACACACACACACACACACACACACACACACACACACACACACACCAAACATCTCTTCTGTTAATATACGACTCTGCACAGAAGTGGTAGAGCAAGGGAGGCGAGTAGCACGTATGTGTGAAGGAACGGGGGTTGGAGAATGAGATGGGATCAGGGAGGAGGAACCAAATTGCTTGGAGGGTGGAGAAGAGAAGGGGTGGGAGGGGGAGGGGGGTGTTGGCAGTGAATGAGGAACTTTCCAGTGAAAATATGTAACGCTTCACCGACAGCATAGTATGGAGCACATGGACCATGTGGAGTGATCCCCCTTGATTTGCGCCTGGCTTTAGCTGGCTTCCGGTTCCTGAGCGATCCATCATCAGGACCCCGTGCCACTGGCAATGATCACAGACATACTGCACACAGTCTTCTCATCACCACAATATGGGAGGGGGGGGGGGAGGGAGGGGGTCCATTACAACGGCCTCCCAAGACTCCTTCTTAAGATCAACAGAACAGAGGAAGAAAACAGGAAAAAAGTATTCTTTTACACATGCACGCAAGCAAGTATGCACGCACGCGCGCGCGCACACACACACACACACACACACACACACACCCACACAAACTCAATACGCACGCCCCTGCTTATGGCTCCCAGTCTCTCCTATATACACACTTTTTTTTTTTTACTTGTGAAAATCCGTAAAGAAATCCTCTTCCCTCAATGTAAAGTAGACAAATTAAATCGATCTTTATGGGTGAAAATATCCGGCGTGTCATCTATTTCTACATGGGTGTTGCAAAATTCATGAATTACCGTTGGAACAGATCCCGAAGTTTGGTATATTAAGGCAGCTTCTTCTTCTTCTCTTCTTCAGCGTTCCAGTATCTGGTAGCGTGTGAACTCGTTTTACCCTGTTGGGATACACACACTATACTCGAGAGTATAGTCAGTTCACTCCGACTTCGTTGAGTGCAGAAATTTGTGGGAAGAGGTTGTGGAAAAAAGACAGATAAAAGATATGGTAGACAGAAAGGACAGTAGTAACAGTGCAGCAAAGGAGGAGACAGTTACTGAGAGCGAAAGGAAAAGGGGACGTTATTAGCACAGAATGTCCAGAAGGAGGGGGAACTATTTGTACAAAAGACACACGATATCCCCACGGGGGATTTAAGGCAGCAACTTCCGTTTATTTTCTTTGCCTCTTCTAACACAATAACAGCAATCAATGACAACTAACAAAGTCATTCCCATGTCACGAAATCACTGACGGTCGTAAAATTTGGTCACTGCAACCCATATTTTACGTGAAATATTTCTGTTAGCATTAAATTTTGCTGCTGAACGCCCAAATTTCACGAAAAACACCGCCGCACATCCACATTTCACGTAAAATATGTTCGTAGCAGCAAAATTTTACCTGAAATCAGGTTGCTATAACAGTAGTCCGGCTGTGTCCAGATTTGACATGATACATTGTCGTAGTGGTGAAATTTCACATGACAAGCGGTCGAAACAACCAATTTGCCCCTTTTGTGGAAATACTTAATGACACGAAGTATCTTTGTTACAAATATATTTTTCATCACCGATGTAAATTCATCATCAACCACATTTAAGCAAACGTTTTTCTGTGTCTAAACCTATCCGAATAGGTTTTTCAACTTAGTCTTGGAGAACAACTTAAATAATCTACCTGTCAATCTATGTATCTATCTGTCTTTCTCTCTGTCTGTCCATCTATATATATATATATATATATTATCTGTCGGTCCATTCGACATGGACAAGCGGGTTACAGGACGGAACACAACGTGCTTCTGCCTCTTGGTCTTCTTCGGGCGGGATCAGCAACATTTAGGAAGATGAAGCTGAAGAGTGGACAACATTTATCTTCTCAAATTCGGCGCGTTGAATGACGCTGAAATTGAAAAGAACGTTGCTTATCTTGCTTGGGGAGAGCCTGAGAGGTCGAAGCGCGTGGTGTTTTGTCTTGTAATTAGTTTGTCCATGCTAGCTGGTGGATTTATTTGAATTCCTTTCAAAATTCAAATGTTAGTTTGTATTTGTTCATTTCTCCGTTTGTTGCTGTGCAGATGTGCAAGGTACTGGGTTCATGGGCAAGTATGGAACATCCTTTTTGGAGGAATGTCTCCTTGTTTGTTCTGTGTGCTCTGTGTTGTCATTTCTGCTGGGCGATTCGGTGACGTAAGCAGCTTTCGTTTGGAGTTACGGACCTGTCATTATTTCATCATGGGAGCAAGAGTTACACTACTTGTTTGTTTTTCCTTTTCTCGTGAAGTTCGCACACTGTATGCCATAAAGACGACTCACCATCTTGCAGACCTGCACACGTCCTTTCACTTCGTTCATATACTCTTTCATTCCATCAAAGTCCATTTTCAATCCATCGAACTTACCCGTCACATCCTTCATACATGACATCAGATCTTCCAGAGCTGGTTCACCACAGGTTCAGTTAGGGGAGGGGTTGGAGGCGGCTGATGTCTCGCTGGCACTCTCCAGTCTAGTTTGTCGCAGTGTCCGCCTTGTCCGCCTTGGTGCTGGGAGTAGGTCCAGGATTCCGTCCAAAGTCACCACATATTTGCAATAACAGTCTGTGCAAAAACAGAGAACGGAGCAAACCTATTGCAACACCGTCCTGCTACTTTCGAATCTTCAATATCCGACAGAATAGTTCTACCTTTCTAACAGTGCGTAGGTATATGAAAGAAATAACACACACACACACACACACACACACACACACACACGACATGCACGCACGCACGCACGCACGCACGCACGCACGCACGCACGCACACACACACACACACACACACACACACACACACACACACACACACACACTGTCCGAAAAATTAAAGGTGACGTTGGCATGATGTTGCTGACGCAAAATTAAGTCCCCAATAATGCACATAAAACACACACCAGCTGCTTCACCTCTTGCAAACTGGATTTGCACCCCCACTTTGAGAGAGAGAGAGAGAGAGAGAGAGAGAGAGAGAGAGAGAGAGAGAGGAGAGAGAGAAGAGGAGAGAGAGAGAAGAAAGAACTGACTGACTGGAATGTTGAGTAAAACGTACCGGACAAAACTGATAAACCGAAGAGGATCGTACAAGGGCATGGATGTGGCTCCCAACCCATCATCGATGCATCTTTTGTAAAGCCCTGGAGAAGGGAAAGCTTTGATACTAATACAATAACTTTTAATGAATATTTCCGCCCAAAAATTCAAGGTCCAATTCTGTTTTTTCCGGATATTGTTGAGTTTCTAATAATTTCTTTCTATTTTTTTCTATTAAGCTGTTTGTATATTCGTTAGAGCTGATTGTTTATAAACAATATCGTTTGCAAACGCGTGAGCTTGTGTAAGTCAAGGTCTGCCTTTATCTCTCCTCTTTTATATTCGTCGTACACACACACACCACACACACACACACACACACACACACCACACACACACACACACAGACACACACACAGACACACACACGTGCGCACGCACGCACGCATGCATGCACATGCTCTCAAACACCCTTCCACACACACACACACACACACACACACACACACACACACACACACGCACGCACGCGCACGCGCGCGGGCGCGCGCGCGCCACACA
>CM065740.1:44100134-44120134 GCA_033310375.1 Conus canariensis
TGTCTTTGGAAAAGAACATTATATTTCTACCTTACCAGATATTTATGTTATATCTTTATTTAAATTTAGATGTAGTAACCAGAAATTGCAAATTGAAATTGGAAGACACCATAATGTTCCAAGAGAATTGCGTATTTGTCGTAACTGTGAAATGGGTGAAATTGGAGATGAATTTCATTGCATCATGGAATGTCCAAAATATAATGAACTTCGTGAAAAATTCATCCCTAAAAAAATATCTAAAACCAAAGTCTGTTTTCAACTTTTGTAATTTATTTCAAAAAGGAAGACGCATTTGTTTGAATATTAGTAAGTTTCTAAAAAATGGGAAGATTGTTTAATGAGATCATTACAGTTCACCAGAATTCAGCATTTCGCAACTATGTTCACACATTGTTCTGAGTGAGTTTCGTATTTCTCTTTGTTACATTTATATCCTCCATGCCCCAACAGGGGTCAAAGGATTAAATTTGAATTGAATAGAATTTAATTGAATTGAATTGTGTGTGTGTGTGTGCGTGTGTGTGTGTGTGTGTGTGTGTGTGTGTGTGTGTGTGTGTGTGTGTGTGTGTGTGTGTGTGTCCGTCCGTCCGTGGTGAAAATGTGTTCCACTCGCTCCAGACAAAACTACTGGGCCGATCTTTCTGAAAATTTGTAGGTATGTTCATTATGGGTCACGTATGATGCCCGATGTTTTAGTTTACCGTTATAGCCGTTACTAACGGCTGTAACGGCCTGTAACGGTTTTTCTTCTTTATGGAATATCTCAGAAAGTACTTAGCCGATCTTTGTGAAAATTAGCAGGTATGTTCATTATGGGTCACGGGTGATACCCAATGTTTTAGTTTACCCGTTATAGCCGTTACTAACGGCTGTAACGGCCCATAACGGTTTTACTTCTTTATAGAATATCTTAGAAAGCACTTTGTCGATCTTTCTGAGAATTTGTAGGTATGTTCATATGGGTCACGGATGATACCCGATGTTTTAGTTTACCGTTATAGCCGTTACTAACGCCTATAACGACCCATGACTTTTTATGGAATATCTCAGAAAGTACATGGCCAATATTTCTGAAAATTTGTAGGTATGTTCACTATGGTTCACGGATGATGCCCGATGCTTATGTTTACCATTATAGCCGTTACTAACGGCCCATAATCGCTTTCTTCTTTATGGAAAACCTCAGGAAGTTCTTGGCTGATGTTTCTGAAAATTTGTAACTATGTTCATTATAGGTCAGAGATGATGGCCAATGTTTACCAGAATAGCCATTACTAACGGTTACACCAGCCCAAGACGGTTTTTCCTCTTTGTGGAATATCTCACGCGTATTCAGGATAAACTGGGAGTACGTTTATATGCTTTGCATCTTGTTTTCTGTATGTAATACTTCCATGTTGGCATTCCCCCTTTTGTACGCTCTTATTTGATCCAGTCAGAAAGGCAAATTTTGTGACGCATTGGCATTAATCAATCACTGTTAATGATGGAGACAAACGATGGCTGTTGCTGTTTTCATGCGCCCGGACCTGCTTGATTTACCGCGAAGGATAAACTCTTTATTACATTTCGTATGGTTTACTGATATTCTGGAAGATATGAGAGGGTCGCGCACGCGGAAGACCAACCTATCGTGAATGGTTTCGGCCGCCATGCGAAGGTTCCGTCTAAGATCTGAGTGAATAACCAAAAAATGTAACATCATCAAAACAATTTTTAGTTAAATAAAGCTCTAATACAAGAGTTCCAAACTAGCTGGCTGTGTTGTCGATCGAAATACAGATAAGATTAAAATTTGAACATAGTGTGCAAACCACATGATTTAGTTACAGCAGATCAGAAACCGAAGATTCACATGCTGGACAAGAAGAGCTCCCAGGCGATAAGAAATGGATCGTTTCCATCCCTAAGGCAGATAGGATGAAATGAGAGCAACAGCTGCTTGAATTTATAGTCAATTTGAGAAATGGACGAAACGAACTCACTCTGACATTGAAGTGATTGAGAGGATCGACGATTCTGAACAGACAGGATCTTAAACAAACGGGAAATCGGTCCCAAGGGACGTCCCCGATAAGAAAACGTAAAGATGGATGCCCAAAATGAAGATGGTTTTGACAGCAAGATCCAAGAAACTGAAAAACCATCTGATTCACTGCGTGGGTGTGATGACCCAAGGGTTACACTGGAAGAGATTGATAAAGATTACAAGGGAAATCGATCCTCCGGGGGCGCCCCGATAAGAAAACGTAAAGATCGATGCCCAAAATGAGGATGGTTTTGACAGCGAGATCCAAGAAACTGAAAAACCATCCGATTCACTGCGTGGCTGTGATGACCCAAGGAATACACTGGAAGAGATTGATAAAGATTACAAAACAAAAAAAAGTGTTACCGTGACTGAAACTGGAAAGCTTGGTAAAGACCTTCAATTAAATGGCAAAAGGGAAACTAAAAGATGAAAAATGAAAAGAAATAATGGTGGACTCAACATTTTAGTGTATCATTACCAGAGGTGAACCAGAGCATTTTGAATGACATAGAATCCAGCGGTATAGTAAGAGATCCTAAGAATCCAAAAGGAACAGAAAATGCTTACCGAAACAGCAGCATGGTGGCCAAAATTTGTGACAAAGTGATTAAGGTGGATAATTAGATGTTGAGGGATGGAGCAGATCCTATGGCCCTGACATCACAAGCTCTGCATGAAATGTCTTTAGACAGACGAACAAAGATTCTATGTGGACCCACTATAAATCAGAAAAACACTAGGCTAAGGTCAAATGAAGTCCCAGTCACAGATCAGCCGTTTATGGATTATTTGACGGCGTTTTTGCGTAATACTGGGAGCGCTTCAAGAGAGGACAGAGGAATTACAGTAACACAGATAACAGCATCGTGAAAATCCGGCAGGGTGGAAATAAAACAACAACAACAAAACATCATGTACAGCAAAAGAGGTCACTAAAGGGTCAGAATCGGAGCCGAGAGAGAGAGCGCCGTTCATGAGAGTCTGAAGTCAGTTCAGACTTCATGACAGGGGAATGCAAACCAAATTTCCACCATATGCTTACACAGTGAGGACATCCAACTGAAAGAAGTAAACACTGAAAAAGGACATGAGTTGTTTCAGGAAACTGCTTACCTGAACGGAAAGACAAAAATAAAACCAGATCCATTTATTCTTGAAGTGGCGCCAGGTACAAAAATTTCCACAAAGTGATCCGCCATGGAGTCTAAAACAAAGTGAAAATCAGATTCAAGGAAATCTAATTGAAGAAACCGTCAAAAGAAATTAAAATATTATTCATTTTGAATATCACATTTTAAAAAAAAATGAAGATCAAGTCGTACGATTTATCTTCCCCGAATCAAAACCGGACGAAACATATAGATTAATACTATACACGAAAGATTTGGATCGGAATGTGGAGTATGTATTGAAACATAGGACTTGAACATACTGTTAGATTCTTCTAAGCAGCAAAAGGTCAGCTCAGAAGTTAGTCTCAAGTAATTAACACTACGGCAATGTTTACAAATAGCACAGATACTGCCAATTATTGATGGTCAAATTTAGCTATTAGTAATGTCTCGTTTTGGTTGAAGACAAGCTGAACCAAACCTTGAAAGGACGCAACCAGAGTTCATTACAACACAGAACGTTTGAAGAGTAAACTTCTTGTGTTCTCTGAGCTTTGAAGGATTATATGACTAAAACTGAACAGATAAGGAGAAATAATGGTCCACTGCTATCATTATCATTTGTCAAACCTCATAACCCAGTATCTCGTAGAACAGTGAGTAGGTGAATGGAAGTGTATTTCCGGATGCGGAAATTCAAGACCCCATCCCAGTCAGCTTTAGAGGTAGATCTTCTTTGCCTCTGGCTTGGAGTTGGGTTTAACTGGAAGAAATTTTGGAAACGCTGGATGGTGAAACAAGTCTAACTTTATAAGCTCTGTTTTCGTCCCTTCAAAATGAAAATAAAACGGCAGGCGCTGTAACTATCAACAACACTGAAAGAAACTTCTGCAGGTGAAGAGAAAAGCTACTTCTGTGTACATACAAACCTAGGTGTGAAAAATGAAGTTGTCGGTAAACAAGAATGAACTCGCCAATTTGCATTGTATTTAGTAATGTCTGTGGACTACATTTCATTGCAGGTCTTTTACATAAACATCGTACAACATAACTTTATCTTATTTCAGGCAATGATGTTTATTGGTCGCTTTTTGCAAATAAATGGCAGTTTTATCATATTAAACATACTGCTGAGAATTTGAATCGCAGATTTATGGCCCATTCATTGAAATCTTGATGTAGGTGTTGGCTGTTAAGTCACATCCATATTTACTTAACAACAAAATTGGTTCTCTGGCACTTGTGACTGCCGAGAAAAAGGCAACAATAAAGTTACCCATTTATACACAAACACGTGCAAAAGTGCGCGCCCTCACGCTCATGCACACGCGCGCGCGCGCGCACGCACACACACACACACACACACACACACACACACACACACACACACACACACACACACACACGCACGCACGCACGCACGCACGCGCGCGCGCGCGCGCGCGCGCGCACACACACACACACACACACACACACACAAGTTTTCAAAGATTTTAATCCTGTGACCCCTTTTGGGGTGTGGAGGACTTGAAACAAATCAAACAAATACAAATGAAACAAATTACACATCCACACACACACACACACACACACACACACACACACACACACACACACACACGCGTCACGTGCGCAGACACCAGAGACCTATACGCTTAACGAAATTCCAACAGCACAGGGTAGCTCTTGCTGCAGATGACAATGGCCTGAAGAATTTTTTTTTTTAAGAAAACAAAAAATGGAAATCGGAAGAGATCAAAATATTTCTGTCTTAAGATTGACAAACCATTTGCAGAGCCAGAACCCAAGCAGTACAGACGCTGCTGTCAGAGATGCTTCGAAAAACAAGGGCAAAGAACGGCTGAAAAACAAACAAAGAAACAAACAACAATCTTTGTCTCAGTTGAAGCCAGTAAATCAAAATTTTCTCGAAGCTTGAACATTTCAAACGGTTCTGCGTAGTGAATTTCGTAGTTTAAATTTTTTTTTAAATGGAGACTTTTTTTTTGTTTTTTTCGTGAAAGGCAAAATCAAAACTCACAGACGGATTTTCATAATGTCCAAGGTAGACCATCTGATATTTTGGAGTTAATGGAATGAACCCTTTCTCAATACCTGAATGCTGGAAAGGGGAGAGGGATGCGTATTCCAAACGGAGGTACTGAACAAGGGTTTACTTCAAACTGTGGGCTTTTTGGATTTAAAACACAAAGAACGCAAGACTTTCAGGTATGAAATACGACTTCAGACATATGTTGAACGTAACGTCTTAAATCTGCAACTTATGAGGAAAGGTTCCCCAATTTCAGCGTGCATACTGTGCACAGGCAGAATCAAAACCCTTCGTGGTGGATAGGGTTAAGCACTTTGAAGTATGATGATCTTGCAGATCCATGCATCAAACAGCAGTAGTCTTATTCAGAACGGACAAAAGCTCTGTAGGTTGAGTATCTTGCCGTCACCGCCCCAATCAATATGAGAATTGATCAAAAGGATGTTCAGGCGTTACGGCAAAAGGCTTTCAGATTATTAGTGACTACGCAATATTTTTTTCCTTCAGTTTTTCTTGCTGCTGTATAAAAAAAAAAAAAAAAAAAAAAAGATTCTCCAAAAGCTGAAATTATGGATTTTATTGATCGAATTTCTAGATCTGGAAAGAATTCCTTCACGTTGTAAAAGCAGATAAACTGAAATCTGTTGTGAAAAATATAACAATGAAGTTTTAGAACCTGGGCGAATACAGTTGATTCTGTAAGAGTGCAGGAGGCAGAACGCTACTTCAGAGAACACTCACTCAGCTCCCGCCCATGTATGTCACAGAGAACTGAACCACAGTGATTTTGGAAACTTCTTTCAGCCAGAACGTTGTTAATGAAAACAGGGGGGGGGGTGATCACGGAAACCCGAGATTGCGGATATAAGACAAAATGCCATAAATCCATATGCAGGCCTTTCCAAAAATAAATAAATGGGAACGGTATATTGATTTTTATTTGTTTAGAAAACGTACCGTAGCCTCGAGGCTCACCAAAGGTCAACTATAGTATGGTGGTTTGTTTGAAACAGCATTCTTTGATGATGAGCGTATCAGCTTTTAGTTATCATTTCACCATTGTTTGTCCATTACTTAGCTCAGCTTGGTAATGCAGCTGCCAGTAGTCTGATGGATTTGTCCAGAACTTGCCAGGTTTTGATATGTATGACAAGGGTCCTCCGTCACAGAGCAGGAAAGAACTCTGTACTTTAAATATAACTGTATACCTTGAGGACACTTGGGCTAGAATTTTCTGGAAAACGCTTCTGTGGATCATAAAGGATGTCATCTGAGCCAGCTGAAGAGGCGTTTCATGCTTAAAAGACAGATTTTTGTTGATTCTGGTTGGAAGCAGAGCTGTGAGCTTCTAAACAATAGATGTGTAACAGAGATTTTTTTCTTTTTTCTTTTTAAGATTCTATTAACACGTTGCAAGACCTGTTGGAAGCTGTTAAATTAGTTTCAATAACTGATGGCAGCAGTTTTGACACAGCTTGTTTCCCTGTTACTAAAGTGTCAATTGGTTTGAGGTGGTGGATGGAAGGGGGTCGTGATCTTCACTTCACTTCTCAACTATCCTCCATGCGTTTTTATTTCAATGTCCTTTGGTAGAAACATTTTTTAAGGGCATATTCTGCTAAGATTTTGTGTCTCAGAATCTGACTTGAAGTTAGTGAAATAGTCTCACATTCAATGGGGATTGGTTTTTTAAACACCAGCTGAGATAAAACAACAACAACAACAACAACAACAAAAACCCAGCTGCTAAGCCTTTTCCTCCAGCTTAAAAGAAATTCTTACAAATCTTAATTGGGTCAAAGCGTTTCCGAAATTCTGGCCGTCTCATAGTTTGAAGTACGGTTATTTTACTAAGTTCAAAATAATGTTAAAGGTTTCCACTGGGTCATCGGAATATGAGATTCGGCCTTCAGAGTAACGTCGACCGACACATTACCCAACTTGATGAACTGAGAAACCGTCGTCATGCGTAATGTTAAATAAAATGGAAATAAAAACAAAATAAGAAAAAGGTGTCCACTGGCATTCTGTCTTCGATCTTGGACACAAAAACACTGTGTATCTCGGTGATTTCTCGAGAAAGTATCCCTGTGTTGAATTCTTGCTCATAAGCTACCCTGAAGTCTCTGCAACGCATCATTCTTCCACGAATGAACAACGTCTTGCGAACAGAGGTCCTGGTCGGTCGATTTACAAGCATCTCAAATTTCATGTTGTTTGTACTAAGCCATATTCTAGCGAGTCCGTTGATACCCTTGGCAATATCAAATAGGTCCAAACCTGAAAGTGGACGGTCTTCATTAGTGCTTCCGAGAATCTGGCAGCTGGGCAAACAACAACTAATCAGTCATGTATCGTATTTCATTTTCTGAGTCCGTACCCGTGCCAAGTTCCGCTCGGCTTTAGTCCTTAAGGGAGCCATTCTTAGTTAAAATAGCATTCGCTACCCACCCGCTGTGGAGTCCCGACAAGACGGGATGCCTGGTTTAGTACAGGCTTCCAGTACGGTAGAGCACCTGATTTCTGACTAAGGGTACACTAGCCTAGAGGTGTTCTAAAAATAGAAGTTTTACAGCTTGTTTGAACCAAGCCGTCACCCTCAAACTTAAGCTCCTACACTGCAAGACAAGCCGACTGATTGGTCAGGGACTCTTCGACCACCCAATCTGCAGAAGTCTGTGCCTAACAGGTGATTTGATATCATACCCAAAAGGACATAATCAGCTTCTGCTTCCATGAATCTATTTTCCCCATGACGAGGAAAGCGCCATATGACGCACAGCGCAAATGGTGCCAGATCAACATGAGTCGTAGATGCTGGTGATGATACTGATAATGTGCACAACTGTCGCACTTACCCTGTACCATTGTCGCTGTGTAGGCTTTGGTTGTCAGAGATCTAACATCGAAAATCAGATTTCATTATCACATCCGTTCGCGCGCATGTGTGCGTGCGTGCGTGCGTGCGTGTACGTGTGTGTGTGTGTGTGTGTGTGTGTGTGTGTGTGTGTGTGTGTGTGTGTGTGTGTGTGTACACCTATACATTCCTTCTGAAAAAGTGAAAAGAGGAGTAAACAGACACAGAAATGAATACAAATTTGACAAAGAAGAGTATGCGAACATTAAATATTTATGCAGGTACAAATATGAAAGTAGTATAAGAACGCTTAAAAAAAAAAAAAAAAAAAAAAAAAAAAAAAAAAAAACAGCTGGCGAATACATGAGCAGCTGGTTGCCGAGCCTGACCAAAGATTTATTAAAAGCAACAACAAAACAACAACAACAACAACAACAAACACACAACACACACACACACACACACACACACACACACACACACACACACATACATACATATATATATACATATAAATTTATATGTGTATATTTGCATGCGCGCGCGCGCGCGCACACACACACACACACACACACACACACACACACACACACACACACACACACATGTATGCGGCTCGTATGATTCTTAGACAGCCCAGATCTTCTCATATCACTCCCTTACTTCTTTCTCTTCACTGGCTACCGGTCGAAAAACGAACAGACTACAAAGTGTCCTTACTCTGCTTTAAATCTCTGAATGGCTTAGCTTCTTCCTACCTTTCTGATCTCCTTCATCTCTATGTTCCTTCTAGGCAGTTGCGTTCTTCTACCGACAACACTCTGCTCAAAATCCCTCGATTTGGAACTAAAACCTATGGCGATCGTTCTTTTTCTTTTCAGGGTCAGGTTTCTTGGAATAAACTCCCAATATCTTTGCGTAGTTCAAACTCTCTGTCTTCCTTCAAGGCATCTTTTAAAACAACCCTCTTCACCTGTCAATACCAGTTCTTTCTTCCCTTTCCCTTGCCCATTAAATTGATTCTAAGCGCCATAAATAACCATTATTATTATTATTACTATTATATATAAATATATGATTTGCTTCAGTTCTGTAGTATTTTTTCACATCTACCCATGATACCAATACACGCTCACTCAGCCTAAAAATGTATACTTCCAAAACACATCGCATTATATCAAGGTGCCTACTTTATCAATACACACTGAAACACTCTTTTGCAACTGAACGCATATATGGGGGGGGGGGGGGGGGGACTGTCACACACACACACACACACACACACACACAGAGTGAAACAGAGAAACAGAGAGAGAGAGACAGACAGACAGACAGACAGACAGACAGACAGACAGAGGAAGAGAGAGAGACAAAGACAAGAGAGACACACACACAGAGAAAGACAGAGAGGTGTCACAGCATATGAGCACACACACGTGACAAGTCAGTATTTCCAGAAAACATGTGATATCATTTATCACCTTGTATAAGAATTCAGTGCTTGCGCCGACATGAGGGGTTCCTTGCCATTGATAAGAAGGTTTTACAAACTGGTATCTTTCCAGACGGCCATGTTGATTCCATGCCTACAGCTTACGATTGCAGCTTACTTGCAAGGAACTGGCGATATTGTTAGCATCTTCCGATAAAACTACGAGCGGCGCACTGGTGTGCCCACTGGTGTTAAACGTTCCTATTCACACATGGAACAAAGAGCCGCGAACACACACACACACACACACACACACACACACACACACACACACACACACACACTCACTCTCTCTCTCTCTCTCTCTCTCTCTCTCTCTCTCTCTCTTGGGTGAATGACTGTAAATGAGCGATGGTGTGGTACGTGACGTTAAGCTGGAGCTAATGGTCACATCATCTGGGCAGCTAAAAGCACTGGAGTGTCCATTTGCGCCAGCCAGTCAGTTGCCACCTCCTCTGCACTTGACTACAATTTCAACAATTGCTCCCTACCATCCTTTGGTTTACGTTCGGTCTCATCCCACGCCACATACAGAGATAGACAAATAGACAGAGACAGAGACAGAGAGAGAGAGAGAGAGAGAGAGAGAGTACAAAACATGTAAAGAAATATGCGTGGAGAACTTGAAAACATATTCTCTCTTTCCCTCCCTCCCAGCGATGAGAGTACCACAGAAGCGTAGGTGGTATATCTTGATGCCAAGGGAGGACCAACGCAATCAGCCGCGTCCCATTGATGAATCCGAATCAACGGACGAAAAGTCTCTGGGCAGGCGATATAAATACATGTAGCTCTGTTTTCAAGATGGACAATGACGATCCCTACATGCTGTTAGCGAAGGATTTCGTGTTTCATATTCTAATGCCCTCTTTTTGATTCCCGTTTTCTTCTACTCACAATCCCTTGGTTTCTTGCTTGTTCAATCGTTGCCAAGTCTCTGATGTGATAACGGAATTTTTGTTTTCTCCCACTACATGTCTGTTCAATGTCTTATTGTTTGGTCAATCCGTGGGAGTCTGCATATCTTATTAGATCCAAATAAAGGTTGTTCTACGCATCTCTTAGCTTCTGTCAGTGCTGGTGTGACCAACAATGCTTGGGTTGTTACACAGTAGAGCTGACCACTCCGACTGCAGACACCTTTTAACCTGCCTTGTTTGTTTGTGTGTGTGTGTGTGTGTGTGTGTGTGTGTGTGTGTGTGTGTGTGTGTGTGTGCGTGTGTGTATGTGTGTGTGCGTGCTTGCGTGCGTGCGTGCGTGCGGGCTTGTGTGCGTGCGTTTGCGTGCGTGCGTGAGTGCGTGCGCGGGCGTGTGTGTGTGTGTGTGTGTGTGTGTGTGTGTGTGTGTGTGTGTGTTAATGGATCCCAAAGCATAGGCTCAAGGCTTTCACTCTATATTTACATCATGATTTTCACTTTACAACAACCTACTTCCCCAAAGTGCTTTCTTCTCATTTCACTTTTGGATGTTCTATTTCACTGGCTGCCTTGGGTGCCATTGGATTCTATTTTTGAACCCTTGTTGGTGAGTGTACCACAGAATTATTGGTGGTATATCTCCATTTGAAGGCAAGGGAGTACTGACACAATCACCACTGCCCAGCACATGAGTCCGAATGAGCAGACGCTTGGCCAGTGGGCAGGTGATGTGACTGGTTTTGTGGTCAAGATGGATTATAATGGTCAATGCACAGTGCTACGTGAAGATTTCGATTTCCATCAGAACTTTTGCTTTTATTCCCGTTTCCTTTCTCTCACAACCTCAACCCTTCCTTTTTTTCTATGTCCGCCGAGCCATTGTTAGCCTGTGCTTATTTCCATCTATATATTTATATATGGAATGAATAATAAGTGCGGAAAACAAGTACCAGCAAGCAATGTCTCCATCATTATAAAATCGACATGTAGAAAAGAATACGGGGACAGTGGGGGTAAACCTTGTCTGACAGTATATGGGAACCACTAAATTCAGGTTTGTAAACACAACTGTTTGTTACACTTAGGTAACGGCGACTTTCGTCTCCTAGGTGAAAATCGTCAGTGGGCCTCGCCATCCATCCACGGTCTCTAAACAAGATAATGCCACCTATGAATTCTGTGGGTTTCTCACCATCATGGACAGAGAAAATCACGATCCAACTGCCTCTACTATGGCACAAATAAGCAGTGGGAAAACACACACACACACACACACACACACACACACTCTCTCTCTCTCTCTCTCTCTCTCTCTCTCTTTCTCTCTCTCTCTCTCTCTGAAAGATTCTCTCTCCCCCCCTCTCTCTCTCTCTATCTCTCGCATGCGAGTGCACACACACACACACATACACACACGCACAAATGCAAGAGCGCGCACACATACATATGCAAAACATGCGCGCTCGTATTTATTAAACATGTTAGAGAGAGACTTTTATGAGTATATATTTGTGAAAATGTGTCGTCTTAGTTTGTCTCCAACATTCTCATCGTGTTGGCTGCATGTGTTTGCCTGTCTGTCTGTCCTTCTTCCCTACCACCACTCTCCCACATTCCCAATTTCTTTCCTCCACCCCAACCCTCCGTCCTCCCTCCTCTTTCATTCTGACCTTCCGTGTGTGTGTGTGTGTGTGTGTGTTGTGCGTCTGTGTGTGTGTGTGTGTGTGTGTGTGTGTGTGTGTGTGTGTGTGTGTGTGTGTGTTGTTGTTGTTGTTGTTGTTGTCGTTTTTCGCATTACGATATTATATTTCAAATCACTTGAAATAGTCACATAGGTACCTTGGTTAAATCATACCTTTTCGGACAAAATAAGTACATTAAAAAGTCGTTGGAATTTAACAAATTCAGTACTGATATTCTTCGCCGTATGTTTCATATTTCAGCCCTCAACAGACCTCTGCGCTCAGCTTTGGTATCGATAAGCAACATGGATAATGCCGTGCAACGAAGAAGAATCACATTCCAGTTCTCTTTGACACTTACAATAATGACTGAGATGAGCGACAAGAGCTGGTTGTATAATCTCTCTTTGAATCGAACCCAGACATTGAACCGAATTCAGACGGAAGAACGGCTGACTCTGGCGACAAGTTCCAGAATCATGAAGCTGTATTTAGCCAGCCAATAGGCACAGAAAATTCTCGAACATTCTAGAAAGTTCGAGAACTGTGCCGCAGTACGACAAGTCAAACTACATGGAACATCCTAGAAACGATTCCAGACACCCTCTGAAAGTTCCTTGCACTCTAATGACAAATCTAGAAATCTGTATGATTAAAACTTCTGGAATTATTGTGACGTCTACATATACGTCATCCGGTAAATTAACATCACGTGAAACTAAACTTATGCAAAGAACCCCCCCCCCCCCCCCACCCAAATAGATCTATGTAGATCTGCGTCAACAAACTATGAATATCAGCCTAACTTAACTGTTTGAGACAAACTGGATCGTCGAAATCATTAGGCACGTTATACACGTCCTTTAGATTGCAAGTAGTTCTCGTGGGGGAAACAATAGGCCTATGTCTTTCCATTCTTTTCTTCACGCTGGGGAGGGAGGGGTGAGGGAGGACGGGACAGATTCAGTCCACATCTGTTTAACCAGATTCCGAGAATGTCTACAGATCCTGGTGACATGAGAAAGGACAGAAGGGGAGAAATCAAAATAGAGAAAGAAGACACAGGACGGATAGGTCGATATTAGAACAGAAGCGTGAGAGTTGCGAAGACAGTAAAAAACAAAATTATGGAGAGAGAGAGAGAGAGAGAGAGAGGGGGGGGGGGGGTACATGACAAAGATAGAAACAGGAACGAGAGACACGGAACCATTGCATTAGAATAAAAACATGTTTGAAGACTGATCCATGTAGCGTCCGGACGATGAAGATGGACAGTGTCTTATTCAAAACAACGATCGGCAGGCCTGTCTCCGACGTTAAAACTGCATGTTGCATCCGTGGAGTCCGACTCAAAAACATCGGCTTACAACGCAAACAAATCCTCTCTTGTGCGCACAGAGTTCGACTACGGCATGAAATTATCAAAATCATCGTGGAAAATTCTAAGTCTCTATCTTTATGTTATGATTGGTATAGACTACAGACTTTAGGTGAAAGGGTGGGGCTGGGGGGAGGGGGGGGGGGGGGCAGGGGGAGGGCGGATCTCACACATACATTCATAAAAAATATTTGCAATGTGTTTGGCGCAGTTTCAGTTTCAGTTTCATCGAGGAGGCGTCACTGCGCGCGGACTAGTCCATATGCGCTACACCATATCCGCTAAGTTTTGCGACCACACTACGCATGATTTTAAGCTGATGGATAAATGAATTAACAACTAAGATGAGAGAACTGAAGATGAGGGTCTCGTGGATACGACTTTGCAGATGTCTGACCTACGCATTATCCCAGTGCGCTGGTCAGACCTTGAGTGCCTTTAGCGCAGAAAAGCCAAATTCGTAAGAAATTCTGTACCTTGTAATCCCTAAAAGTTATACTCAAATTTTAGCGTCCACATCCACAAAAGGTGATACGGCAGACAGGAATAACCATCCCGTGAAAGTAGGAAAGGGGGGTTCTGTCCACAATACGTTTAGAAAGTCCCAGGAAAGTGGATGAAGAGGACCTATCTAACATAATATCAATATCGACGTCACTAAAAAAAACAAAAACATGTTAAGATAGGTAGCTGAAATTACATACTATTTTAATCCTTTTTTATGTTTTTCTTCTCTCCTTTCTGATATTTCCCCCTTTTTGGAGGCCGGAATAGCTCAGTTGGTACAGCGCCGGACTCGTAATCTTGGTGATCCTGGGGTTGCGGGTTCGGATCTCCGCCAGGCCGTTTCGGTACAAGGGGGATTTTTTTCCCCCGGAGTTAACATTGGTTCTGACTCCATTTCCCATACAGTCCTTCGCATGAGACTATAAACCGAGGTTCCGTGTGTGAACGCACACATAACATCTTGCACACACTTAAAATCCCATCACCAACTTTCGGAAAGAGAAGGCCACTTTGGCCGTTGGTATGGATGACACGTTACGCATAGCATGCACCCTGCGTAAGAAATGGAAAGAATGAGGGAGGTAAGGAAACTGAGTGAACGAAATTGAACGATATTGACTGGATGACACGGAAACAACTGAATGAAGCGCCAGCTGGCAGCTCTTCAGTCGGCACTACCCAGGTAGGCAGCCCGTTGTGTGAACGAGTGTGGATTGTAAAGCGCTTAGAGCTTGGTCTCTAGCCGAGAACAGACGCTATATAAATATTCATTATAATAATAATAATAATAATAATAATACTGAGTGCCAGCAGGTTTTAAACTCATAACACCTGACAAGCGAACTGGTGTGCTCTACCACTACGCCAACCAGGAACCCCGATTTGGGGTACACGATATTATTCTATAAGCGGCACACAGACGGGCTCTAAAAGCCATAATGAACCAGGAGGAAGGCGCGACGAAGATGAACGGGGTAACTGGACACTGCATTAAAGCACTTCGGTGGCTTTTGTTCCCCATTTCTTTACTGAGTGCCTTGATGTCTGTCAGCTTCTGTCAATTCTTCCTTCCCACACACACACGCACGCACACACGCATGCACGCACAATCATGCACACACACGCATACACTCACATACGTATGCATGCACGCGCGAGCGCGCGCGCGCACACACAAACACACATACAAGCACGCTCCCCGAACACATATGCACACCAAACACGACCCCCACCCCACCCACCCCCCAAACAGACAACAACAGCAAGAATAACAATATACATAAACGCGCGCCACACACACACACACACACACACACACACACACACACACACACACACACACAAACTGAATGCTTTCAAACATACACGCATGAACGCATGCATTCTTTCACACACACTCCTTTGTACACACACACACACACACACACACACACACACACACATCCGCGCACGCATATATACGCAGTTAGACAAAGCGATATTCATTTTAAGTCCACTGAACTTCATGACCTGGCCACACAAACAACACAGAATATGGTGCAAAGTATTGATGAATACAAAGATATGTCCAGTAACATCAGAAAGATCAATACAGAACGTAGCTGAAAGGCTTTTGTCGTGTTCAAATAAACCAATGAGTTCCGCACAATGCTCCCCCCCCCCCCCCCCCCCCCCCTTCCCCTCGATCCCAATAGTATATTCCATCAAAACATGTAAGAATGTTCTTGATACGTAAGCTAAGTGACAGAGCGTTCTCTTTGAAATACATATATTAAAAAAAAAAGTTTCAAAGTACGAACTCGTGTGCTCTTCCACTGAGCCAATCAGGAATCCTGATTTGGGAGTGCATTATTCCACACCATTTTATATTATGAGCGGCGCGCAGACCAGACTTAAAAGCCGTTGTGAATCAGGAGGAAGGCGGGACGAAGATTTACGGGGTTATTGGACACTGCATGAAAGCACTTTGGCTTTGATTCCCCCATTTCTTCACTGAGTGCCTTGACGTCTGTCAGCTTCTAACAATCTTTTCTTTTTACACACACGCGCGCGCGCGCGCGCGCGCGCCACACACACACACACACACACACACACACACGCACGCACGCGCACACACACATAAATGCATACACACACACACACACACACACACACGCACACACACAAGCACACACACGCGCGTGCACACGCACACAAACACACACAGAAAGAGAGAGAGAGAGAGAGAGAGAGAGAGAGAGAGAGAGAGAGAGGGACAGAGACAGAGAGAGAGAAACTCGGATGATACATTCCCTTTAAGGCATTGCCCGTTATGAAATGACAGAAACAAGCATTGTTTTAAAAAAATGTCAACACGTACAAAGATGTCATCAAGAACAACTGGACGTGGTAACAGAAGGCGCTGAGTTCATCCCTTTTTTTTCCGAGAAGAGGGGAGGGGGGGGGGGGGGGGGGGGAAGGGATGGGGGATCGATACCCATAATGTATAGTCAGTCGAAACTTATGTTTTTTGTAAGTGCAGATGCACTGTATTCAAATATTGCGTTCTCTTTTTTAAGTGACTTAAAACAGGGCAGCATGAAAATGAATTTAGTCTTTATTTCCTTTTTTCCGAAAACTCTACGTCTAAGCCTGGTATTAATGAACTAAGATGTTTGTTCAAATCAAATTGGTGTGTGTTGTGTGTGTTGTGTGCGCGTGCGTGCGTGCGTGCGTGCGTGCGTGCGTGCGTGCGTGCGTGCGTGCGTGCGTGCGTGCGTGCGTGCGTGCGTGCGTGCGTGCGTGTGTGTGTGTGTGTGTGTGTGTGTGTGTGTGTGTGTGTGTGTGTGACAGACAGACAGACAGACAGACAGACAGAGAAACAATGTGGTAAGACAACCGAAAGCCATGGCGCGTAGCGTTTCGCTCAGCTCAAAAACTGACGCTGGAGTGTGGTCGATGCAGATCCCATCAGAACATGATCACTGTGGGAAATCTTTTAGCCCCTATCGCCACCTACCCGGAGTTTTTTGAGTCTGCTCAGGGCCAAAATGGGCACACTGGTATTGCACAGTCCCGTGCGTTTTAGGGATGCGTGTCTGGGAATGTTGCTCAGGTTTGCTGACCAACACGTCTAATTCCCCTCTGCAGACAATCTCTCGTCCAGGCCTGTTTGACACCAGGATATATTACAAAAGGCTGTGATGTAGTCGCAGACTAACCATCGAACTCCATAGTGTCATCATCATCATTTTAATATTGATTATTGATTATTGACGAAAATCAGTATTGGTGTCATGATGACATTGATTTCGCGGGCAGGAACTGAAAGCAATGTTCCGTCACTTAATGCGGGTGAGATAAGACGTTAAAAGAAAGACAAATTTTCGATGAAATGTTACCAGTGAATTCTAACAATTTATATTTGTGTTTAAACTCTGCCGGTCAGAGACAGAGAGACCATAGTTTCAAGATCGCTTCGGCGTCCCTGCCTTTGGTGATTTCTGGTCAAGTCTTTGATACCAGTAAATTCATGGGGACGGTCACTGGAACTACGAAGTATGTCATTGTTACCAGATAGAAGGCTGTGTGAATTACGCATATGCTAAATCACTACAAATTGCCATAAGCACCACGGAAGTGAATTCAGAATCAGTGGCCCTATGCCGACCTATTAATGACATCTGCTGATGGACCGCCGACTCTGGAACTGCGACAAGCCGAACCTGGATGTGGCTGGGTGTGGCTGTGAATGGCTGGTGCAGAATGAGAGGCACAGGAGGAACACTGCTGAGAAACCACGTGTGGGCACACACACACACACACACACACACACACACACACACACACACACACACACACAAACACCCATACACAGGCGCACGTACAACGAAGTTATCTTTCTTCACACAAAACAAAATAAAATGAGGTAACCCATTTTCACCAACCTGTTTATCCAATGACCTGCGACGTTAAAGAACAGCAGAAGACATCTCGGTTGCCCACAAAAAATCCTCAGGTCTCTGTGCGTCGTGTGGTTCGCGACAGGTGTACAGGGCCGTGTCCAGTCCGGTTTTCCATGCTGCCCATCCAGGACTTTTTCTCTTCGCCTCTGTGACGCCCACCTTCCACGCTTCCCTGCACAATTGTCATGGGCACGTGAGTCGTGGTAAGATCATACGTCAGACTGATGCTTTTGGCAGAATAGGAAGTTCTCGTCTGCGCACTGACTTGAGTTGTTGTTTGACGTAGTTTTTAATTTATCTCCATATATTTGGTCAAAAGTCTTGAGTGTGAGGTAAGGAACAGCTGTTTTAGATGTGATCTAGAAAACTGTTTGAAGTCCCACTTTACACGTAGTGGATTGTGGACATATGTCGGATGACACATCTTCATAGTGACTCACAGCAGCAGGTGAATCTCTGAACACCTGTTGACTACAACGAGGAAAGAAAACAAAGCCGCAACGACAGCTTACGGGCCTGTAAAGCGATCAAGCCGACTCTGCAAGAAAATCCTCCAAGGAACAGTGCAGGGGAAGTGGATACATGGCTGACAGAGGTGGACAGACAACGTGACTCCGTTGACCAGGGTGAGCTTTGCCACAATCCAGGCACTTGCCCACAAATGTAGAGACAGTCCGTGCAGCGTTCGCCGCTGCAGCGCCTCCTTCGCCCTCGCAGGCTCTCGGACCATCGAAAAGCAGACAGACTTTTTAGTGGTGTTTTGTGTTCTGTGTAAGTGATGCTGAAAAGTCGGCTGAAGCACTTGTTTCCTACAGCGTCTTGAGTCCCATATCAACCATTGTGGAGTGTGGAATTTGTACGGTATTTCGCGTTCTTTGTGAAAGTTCAGAAAAACCAATGGAGGCATTATTCTGAGTCGTTCATTGAGCATGCTCAAACGTGTCGTCAGCAGAAGTGTTACTGTTGCAGAGGTACAAGATTGTCCACAAAACTGTCAAAGCGTGAGCGTAGTAGCAACTTAGTCCCAACTTTTTTTCAGCATTCAGAGAAGTTAGTTTTTAATTTGTCTCCATATATTTGGTCAAAATTGTGAACAATTTGTGTGGTGTAGGTCCATTATTTGTGGAGCACCAATTAGCACTGGACAAACGTGAATAATGTGCGGGATGCACACATTTTGTCTTCTTTTTGTTCCTATATTATTCTTAGCGGAATGAAAACATTAGCATCAACTGAGTGCTGAAATACGAGTTACGTGTTCAACACACAAAACCGGGTCTTCTTCTTCTGTGCGGACCACGGTATAAAACAAATGCTGGCAGAAACAGCTGACTGGTCAGTTGAAGTCATATGACACAAAGGCGTCAAAAGATGTTTTCTCCACAGCATCTTGGAAAGTGAGAGCGAGTCCCAATGGATATAAAAACTTCTCCTTTGTAGGGCGTTCTTGCAGACCCAAGGCTCAGCTGCTGTCAGTGAATGCAACTCCATCGGGACGGTGTTGGCACCGACTTGCTCATGACGCCATATCACTGGACAAAATCACTCAGAATTAGGTTGCAAGCAGCATACTGAGGCTCAAAAGACCATCACGTTCTTGAATCCAACATGTGATATATATTAGCCATGTTGCACAGGTTCAAAATACATTGGGCAGCGCTTCTCCGGAGAACCTCCAACTGATCTACACAATTCTGGGTACACGTATTTCACACTGATGATCTGTATTCAAGCACAGGGCCAGACAGACTATTTCTCTTTTTCTTTTTTTTTCCTTTTTTTTTTTTTTCTTTTTTTTGGGGGGGGGGGGGGGGGGGGGCAGAGGGAGAGGGCGGGGAATTGATACTGGAACTAGTCCTCAGGTTGCACCACAGAAATCTAAGTATCCTGTGTATTATTCAGCATGTTATTGAAGTGGCTGTCCCACTCTGTTTGTTACTGCACATTGTTACCAAGGTGCTTGACCGAAGAGAGACTGTGGTCCTGAGGCACTAGGGAGAAGCGTAGTAGCGGGGTCCTGTTT
>CM065740.1:44125134-44160134 GCA_033310375.1 Conus canariensis
TCATTCGTGTCTGTGTTCAGGGGCGGGTGAAAGTGGTGGAGAGGGAGGATGACTGGGGTCGGGAGGGTGAGGGGTTCACAGGTGCCAAATCTCATCCTGACATCCACAGAGAGAGAGAGAGAGAGAGAGAGAGAGAGAGACAAGACAAGACAAATTCTTTATTGTCAAGAGAGAGAGAGAGAGAGAGGAGAGAGAGAGAGATGAATGATGCTGAAGAAAAGATGAAACTGAGAAGAAAACAACCAATGGTAGTCGTGTTTGAAACTCATAATTTTTAAGAACGGCAATCCCTGTTGTTGTTATTCATCATGTTGCTATTGTTTTGGTTCTTTCTCGTGGTCGTTAATGCTGTTGTAATTGTAAACAAGAACCAGAACTGATTTTAATAAAACTCTATGGATCAGTGCATCCATTCCAAGTTTCTGAGGACGGGATTAGCGCCGCCCTTCTATGATAATAGCAACAGAGCTGTAACAGTACATGGGGAGTCAATTAGGCCAGCCATAGTTCCCAACTTCATGCAGGCGCGCTTGACAGTGAAAAATTGGAACAAATAAAAGACGTCATGATACGCGGAATTACGCCATCTCATCTAGGCCTAGAACCGGCTGCGACGAAATTTAAAGATGAGAAATGACGTTGAGCCGAAGATGGCACCACTGTCGAACGCATCAGGACGATTCTAATCGAGTGACGTTCCAATCTAGGCTATCAGTATCAGTCTAGTAAAGCGACAGCCATAAGCCAATAGGCTTATCACTTTAATACGCTGTATTATACGTGAACCGGCGATCGAATGTCAGCGTGTGTGTGTGTGTGTGTGTGTGTTCTAGAACAGCAATAGGCCTAAGGCTGAAAGCCTTTTGCCCTTTTCAACTTAAAGAGGCCTGTGGATATTATGAGTGTCAGTGTACTTGTATGCTACAAATTACACAATATTTCAAATACCGTTGAAAACGCATGGTTTTTGAAATGGGGGTTAAAGAAGGTCGTTGCATGCTTTTCAACTTATGATCTCATGGAATTGCTCTTGACTTCTGGTAATAAGAGAACTAGATCCTGCGGGCAAAGGCAGCTGAAAAGATTTCCAGCTGGATCTCAAGATGCAAAGCATATAAACGTACTCCCACTTTATCTTCCTGAAAAACGTCACAGTCAAACATGCATCATAATGTATCTGACGTCACAATCAAACATGCGTCATAATGTATTTCGTCACTGAGATATTCCATAAAGAAGAAAAACCTTGGGCCGTTATACCCGTTACTAACGGCTGTTCTGGTAAAAATGAAACACCGGGCATCATCCGTGACCGATAATGAACATATGTACAAATTTTCAGAAAGATCGGCCCAGAAGTTTTGTCAGGAGCGAGTGGAACACATTTTGACCACGGACAGACACACACACACAGACAGCATTTCTTCGTTCCCATTGTAGAGTACTACCTGTTTTATAAGAACTGGGAGTGCAAAAAGTAAACTTCATTTTAAAATTTAGAACCGGTGTCCGATAGCTATGTTGGTAAAACATCCGTCATAAGGCGACTTGGCCTTGAGGTGCCCAACCCTCCATGAGGTATTGGTTGGAATCACGGCAGCGCTAAAGTGATATGTTTCTGACAGCACGGCGCAGCGTGGCGTCATGATCAGACTGCCGTCCTGTCCCCTTAGAATGAAAGGCGTTCAAGGCCCAAACACTTTCCCAAGGGAAGCTTTTCCTCTCAAGATCTTTTGTCAAGCTCGCCCTAAAATGTCGTCCAACTTCTGTGAGCTGGATATCCACTGGGATATTCTAACCGATTTTTTTTTTTTTTTTTTTTTTTTTTGGGGGGGGGGGGGGGGGGGGGGGGCTGGGAAGGGGGCGAGGCTGGGGAATGGGGTTGGGAGGTGAGGGAGAAGTGAGTGAGGAGGTGCTTCTGTAAATACCAGTTTTATTTGTTTGTTTTTCAAACCGGTGATTTCACTTCAGCATCTGACACAATTTCTGGACTAATGCCAACACGCATTCAGTTTCTCCCACATGCAGATTGCTGCAGTCTGGCAAAATTCATCTTCCTCTATAAGACGTAAAGAACAAGAGTCCCTCCTTATTCACAAACTTGGCACTATCCACCCAAATGGAATCAATATCAAACACTGACTTTCCTCTATAACAGCCCTTTGTTCTTACTTATCTTGATTTTGTCTCTTAACATTATTATTACTATTTTTATTTACTTTATCCCCCCCCCCCCCCCCCAGTCCTTCTGCTCTTAACCCATTTCTCTCTTCTTCCCCACCCTGCCCTCTCCTTCTATACCCCCCCCCCCCCCCCCCCCCCCCCCCCCCCCCCCCTCGTCCCTTCCAACTCTCTCCTTCCTTCCCCCTCAATCCTTGCTGAACACTTTTCATCTTCAAGCAGTATTCACTTTTCAGCTTTTTGGCAGTGCTCACTTCCTCACTTCCCCATTTCTCCCTGCCCACTGTCACCCATTCCCACTTGTCCCTCTGAGCAAAGAAGGTTTTAAACCGAAGCGCCCTCATCCACCTCTTCCTCAAGGACCTGCTACCATACCCCAGGCAAGTTGTCTCATTGATCCAGGTCCTGCAGTCAACCAACTATTTGTATTCAGTTTATTTGTTTGATGCTCCCACCCACTCTTACACCCCGGCCCTCCCTCCTCATGCACGCACGCAACCGCGCGCCTGCACACACACACACACACACACACACACACACACACACACACACACACACACACACACACACATGCGCACACGCACGCGTGCGCGCGCGCACGCGCACACACACACACACACACACACACCACACACACATGCGCACACGGCCAAAGAGATTTTGCCAACTGTAGTCTACTTCCAGTGCAAAAGAAAGACTATAGTGTATACGTGTGTGTGTGTGTGTGTGCGTAAACGCAAAGAAAGACGATAGTGTATGTGTCACTCACTACAAATAACACAATATTCTCAAATGCTGTTAAATAAATATGGGGTTTGAAACATTTATCTGACTTTTAAACCTGTTTACTGCAGAAGCATCGAACGTTTTTGGTTAAGCTCAGATTATTCTGTAAATTAATAACTGTTAGTATTATGGGGGGAAAAAAGAAAGAAAAAAGAAAAAGAAAAGAAAGAAATTGATGTGACTTGATTAGAATTTTAGCAGCCCTGAAATTGTGGCCAAGTGTGCCATTAAAATCGAAAAGACCTAAAGGAGAAGTAGTGCAAGGAACATAGAAGCCTTCAATGAGTTTATATATGCCTACTTCAATGGAACTCTTGTCCTCCAATATTTCGTACTTTGTAGCTGAAGCCAGACCAGGCTTTATTCATAATTTAAGCCATCTCCTCCTCTAATCCTTCCGCAGATTTACTTAGCATCCCTTCAGCTTGTGTTCATGTTTGTTTGTGTGTGTGTGTGTGTGTGTGTGTGTGTGTGTGTGTGTGTGTGTGTGTGTGTGTGTGTTTGTTTTTTTTAACACGGACACCACAATGGACTTCCATACTCCAAAACGGATCAAATCCACAAATTTTAAAGGGGAAAAGACGACAACAGTCCCACACTTGAAGTATCCTGCCTTTGTGCTAATACTTTTAACTTGTCTCCCGTGACAGTTGATTCGATCGCTTTCATTCTATTAATGTTCTTGCCCAGTCAATCACATAGGGCCTACTTACGGCTGCCACTGCTCGGGAAAAAGAAGTCATGTCCAGCAAAGGGAAAAAAAAAGTATTTACTTACACTGAACTTCGTGATACATGACAGGCAGATATGAGTATGATTAGATCGTGCCCAGTATTTTCGCGCTGCGTCTTATACTTAACTTCACGATAACTAATAGGCAGATACAAATATGACTAGATCGCGCTGCGTCTTATACTTAACTTCACGACAACTAATAGACTGATACAAATATGATTAGATCGCGCTGCGTCTTACACTTAACTTCACGATAACTAACTGGCAGATATAAACATGACCAGATCGTGCTGCGGACGCCAGGTATTTTCAACTTACACTTAGCTTCACAATAACTAAAAGGCGGATATAAATATGAATAGATCGTGCTGGGAACGCCAGGTATGCCCCGTTATTTTTCGCCCCAGATTTTGAAGAAAAAAAAAAATCATGAAAAGGCCGTATTGTAAAATTGATACTGCAGAAAGAACAGTGAAGTTCACACTAGACTGTTGCTACCTAAACGCCAGCGTGTTACAAATTTTACAAAAAAATATGTGTTGATGTTTTCTAGACCAAAGACAAATAAATGGCCTACAAGGCATAAAGACAGTGGACATCAGTAAATCAAGAAAATAAAGAAGAAGAGGGGGTATGGGATCAAACAAAATACTGTACAAAGTGACGGACATTACTAGCACAGAATACTGAAACTTCCAACATACCCTCGGGGATATATTATATGTGTGTGTGTGTGTGTGTGTGTGTGTGTGTGTGTGTGTGTGTGTGTGGCGCGCGCGCGCGCGCGCGCCCGCGCCCGCATGTGTACATTTTGGTTATGCCATCGTTACATGACCTGGGATCACACAGCACTGGCTAGTAACCAACCTTCGGACAAGACTGACAAGGGGGATGCGTTACTTAACCACCAACAGACTTCCACTGCGCTGGAGTTGAGTCTCATTCGTCATCTATCACTAATGCAAATGAATCAGTTGCCAGCTTGGATACCCCCTTTAAGTTGTCGAGGAATTCTCATGACATTCTGTTTGTACACCATATTCTATTCTCATGACGAAACTGGTACTTTGAGACAGTATTTGGGCGTCTTACCCACTTTGGATACAAAAACTGTTAAGTACTCGGTACATATGATTGGGCAACTACGTTGTAAAATCATAAATACGTCATACGTTCCACCCTACACTTCCACTACAATTTAAGTTTACCCTACATGAATTAATACATCGTGTCACATGCGTCAGTCTCTAACAAACCACATAATTAAAAGCTTTCAGATATTGAATATTCAATAACTTTAAACTTATACATTTACCACACCCATCAAAAGCAGTCCTTTTTTAAGCGGACGGATTAAGTGGAGGCATTTACTTTTTAAGAAACACGTACCAGCAACGAAGTAAACCTTTGTCTGAGCATTTTGAGAAGCACAGGGCCTTTTTGCAGCATGCTGCAGAGGTTAAGCCTTACTTTGATTTACATCGGGCTCACAGCGATTGGCAACAGATGTCGTCTGCTTGAATTTACGAAGTGACGCCCCTTGGACTTCCCCGGAAGTCAACGCCTGCTTGTTTTCTTGTTGCCAGCAGACGCGTGCTCCGTGCTGATAATATCATTGGTAAGATTTTTTATTTTTAATTTATCTTTCCTTCTTCTCTTCTTCTGCCTGGTCCACTAACAGCATCAATTTGTTGACGATTCTGTCCTAGCTTTCGAAAGCTGGGATTTTTGTCATTCACATAATTCACTGCTCTCATCCATCTTTATAATCTTCACCGGACTTCAGTCAGTGTTTTCACGATATGACGATCTCCTATTATGCTTGTCTGTACATGGAACTGCTGATTTGGGAGGCTGTTGGACCTTCCTCTGTTTAAGTTCATGATTCGCTGCAGCCATTCACATTACAGACTCGTGGATTCAAGTCCCATATATATGTGTGCTATTAACATTGCTCATTCTGGCCTTTCTTTTTTTCTTTTTTTTTTTTTCAGTGACAGAATATTGGTATAACTCTGCTAGTGATGATGATAATGATAAAAGGTTACTCAGAATAATGGAACATTGGAAGCATATCGACACACACACACACACACACACACACACACACACACACACACACACACTGTAGTTTACAGTGTGTATCTGTTTAAATGAGCGTGGTGAAGACCAGCTTCTCAATCCATATTCAATGAACAGTATTGTGTGCTTCACATAAGTGAGTCTCAGTGCGAATTTTTATCGACTGCGGCATAATCAGTGTAGATTGTCAATCAGTGTTGATTATAATTTAGTGTTGTTCATCAATTGCAGATGCATAGACAAAACTGTTGGGTTTTACACAAAATGACAGAATAGAAGCTAAACCAAAAACAAACAAATTAAAAAAAACTGGAAGCTCTTCCCTCACATTCAGTAGGGCCAGTCTGATTATTGTTGATGTCCATGAGGAACAAGGCAAAACCAGAACAGCACCAACTTTCATAGACACTGCTTCTGAAGGAGAGAGAGATTACAGAGTATAGAGAATTACAGTGAAAGTTTGCATATCTCTTGTCTAAGAGATGCCAAGCAGATTGTTGCATGGAATCAGAATGTCATTATACTGTATTAATAGTCTAGTATATATGGCATTAGTAGAAAGAAACTCGTGGAGAGCGTGGCAGCAGAGAGTCCTCAGAAGAGAAGCCCCCTTCAAGCAAGTGTTTCGGCCCTTATCTCCTGACACTCTAGGGCGGTTGGGCCACACCCGGTTCATGACTCCGGATGTCCCTCTGCTGCCCCTTTTTTTTTTTTTTTCCCCTTTGGGACGAGCCATGGCTGGGATTCGAACCCATGACCCTCTGGACATGCTCATTTTCCACTTAATGACTTGCGCTTTAACCACTGAGCCACAGGGACACCTGATATTTGTAGGGAAATTAAGCCTTATGAAGTTCACTTTTGTTCCTCCTTGACCAGATCCAGCTTGAACACCTCTCTGCCGCTTCTGCCATTGCTTTCAGGGCTCTGTTTTTTTCCTTCCCTGCAACTGAGAGCTGTTTCATGAGGCTGTATGCAGACGTTCCTACAAACCCCCTAGCTCCAATTTCTGCAGTGAGGACTTTGACCTGATAGCCTTCTCTCCTCAGGCTGTTTGCCAGATCAGCATACTTTTCAGTCTTGTAGATTTGAGCTGCCTCCATTCTGTTCTCATATGGCACCGTGAGCTCGATCATGATCAGCTGCTTGGTTGACTTAGAGTGGATACTATGTCTGGTCTCATGCCACTCTTGCTGATGATCTCTGGGTGACTCTTCCATTCTGGGAGGTCTGCAGTGCACTCCCAGTCATCTGCCCCGTCCAGCAGACTCTGCCTGCATGTTTCGAGTGGCACTGTTGTTCTTGGCCATGATTTGCTGCCTCCTGCCGTGAAGAATGTTGCGGGTGCTTTTGGAGTCCTGATTTTCCCTTTTGTGGTGTTGGTACTAGCCCAGACTACTTGTACAATCTCTTTGAGCACTTGGTTGTGCCTCCATGTGTACCTTCCTTGAGCCAGGGCTACTTTACATGAGCTTAGGACATGCTCCACTGTTTGTTTTTCATGGCAGAGGGGGCATGCAGGATCGTCTGTTTTCCCCACTTCACCAGGTTTGCATTTGAGGGCAGAAGGTCATATGCAGATCTGAGAATGAAGCTGATCCTGAGAGGGGCCATGTGCCAAATGTCATTCCAAGTGAGACTTCTTTGGAGTGCATTCTCCCACGTTGTCCATTGCCCTTGCTGGCTCTGCTGGACTGCTTTTTGGAGTCTTTTTTGGTCTTCTTCTTTTCTCATCTCCTGAATCATCATGTCTCTTTTGGCTTTTCCTTTGGCCTTTGACCACCATTCAGTTTTGGTCACCCTCAGTCCTTGTCTGTTGGTCTGTGTGTGTCCTGTTATTTCTCTGATCTTGAGACTTTCTTTTGCAGAATCCATCGCCTCTTGAGCTTTCCATTTTCTGCCTGTCTTCAGCTGGGGCTTGATTGCTTCTACCACCTTGTCTCCTGAGTCCTCCAGCATGCTTTGAAGTCTGATCTTCCCTGCTTTGTATTCCTCCAGGATGGATTTCAGTGGTAGTTTCAGCTTTGCTTGGCGACAGTACAGCGCTATGTCAGTCAGACAGGGTGGGACACCAAGCCATTTCCTTGTGAACTTGTTGATTTTGGCTTCCATTGCCTCCACTATGCTGGTGCAGATGTCGTATATCATCAGAGGCCACAGGAGCTTTGGTATCAGCATGAACTGCAGACACCAGACCTTGTATTTGCCAGGGAGCCCACACTGGTCAATGGTCTCCAAGCCTTCCTCCGCCATCTGCTTGGTTTCTTTTGCTCTTTGTGTGTCTTTCAGCGTATCATCATACCATCTTCCAAGGCTCTTGACTGGTTCTTCTGTGACTGTTGGAATGGCCTGGTTGGCAACACTGAAGACCACAGATCGGCCACTTTTCCTTTCCTCAGTGAGAGACTCCGTGATTTCTTTGGCTTGAACTTCATTCTGGATGAGGCAGCTATGTCGTCCAGCCTCTCCAGTACATGACGTGTCTCGTCTTCTCTGGAAGAAATCACTGTAGTGTCATCCATGAAGGCCTTGAGAGGAGGCATCTTGTATCCAACGCCAAGGTCTGTTTGTCTCGCGTTGTTTGTTGCTGCTTTCAAGATGAGTTCCATTGCCAGCATGAACAGTATTGGGGAAATTGCACAGCCCATTGCAATACCCACTTCCAAGTTGATCCAGTCTGTTGTGTACTGCTTGGTAGAGAACTGCATTGAGAAGCCATTGAAGTACTTCTTGAGCATGTCGCGGATGTTCTTTGGCACATGGTACATCTCAAGAGCCAACTGTATCATCTCATGGGGCACAGATCCATATGCGTTTGCCAGATCAAGCCACACTACGTCCAGGTCTCTCTTTTCTGTTTTTGCTTTTTGGATTGCGTCCCAGATCATTGTGGCGTGTTCTACACAGCCAGCCACGCCTGGGATGCCACCTTTCTGGACTGACACATCCAAGTACTTGTTTTCCATCAGGTACTTGGTCAGCCTTGCTGACATGACACAAGAAGAAGATTTTCCCTTCGACGTTCAGTAGTGATATTGGCCTGAACTGGCTGATGTCACTTGAGTTTTGCTCTTTGGGGATGTACACACCATCTGCCGTCATCCACTGGCCGCTGATCTTCTGGTTTCTCCAAGCCGATCGCAGCAGCCTGTGGAGCCACTCCAGCACCTTGGGACATTTCTTGTAAAGCTGGTAAGGTATTCCGTTTGGCCCTGGTGATGATTTGGCTCTGGCTTTGTCGACCACCTTCTTGATTTCCGCCAACGTTGGAGGCTTGCCATTGAACTGTTCCTCAGGGTTGGTTGGCCACACCAGACCTTGAATGTCGAGTGGTGCTTTGCTCTGATACAGCACTATGTTGAACACTGACAGCAGAGGCCGAGTGAAAGATTAAGATAAGTACCTATTTCACAGCCGCATTTCATACAGAGAGCAACAAAATGGAAATGTCAGGCAGTAAATATACATTTTAGCACATAAGTACCCTTCCACATAGTAAAGGTCTCAATTGCATCATGACATGTTACTCCAGATTATAATGGACAGTGTCAGTTATAGATTGAGGTATATTTTTTGTTTTGCTCCATATGTGAGCTTTCAACCATCTACATCTTAGCTTGAGACTATGTGACCCCCTTTTTTTCAATGCCAGGGTTTAAAGCTGTGCCTATGCAGGTTTCTAGTATGATCTTTCTGCTCGGTTGCCTTCTGACTCAACCAATCAGCAGAGAGCTTGAATATACAGGGGGCAGTACTTCGTAACTTGGTAGAGCAGGAGACGTGGAAAGCTAGAACAAAGAAAAAACATGTTGGTTAACCCTTTCATCCCCACAATGCTACTTACAGTCAGAATGCCACAGGTGCTGCTGGGCTGTATGAGCATGCATTGATTTAGTTTTTCCTTTGTGTGTGTATTTTCTTTTTAGCTTTCTTAAATTAAATAAAATCTGTTGTATTATCTTTAACATGGCATATAAGTGATAACAATTGGTCTGACGGTTCAGAAGTTATAGCCTTGTAAATCTAGTACCCCACAGTAGCTCTGCTGCATGGATGGTTTTCAGTTGTTTGTAGTTTGTGGATGGCTGACAATGAAAGAGTTTTAAAGAACTGTATACTAGATGCCTGGAAAATCTGTTCAGTCACACCTATCCTTTTACCATGACAGACACCACACTAGTTTTTGATACCCATGAGGTCGAGACTTTCCAGGTATGGATTACATGCTGTCAAGATGCAAGGAAACTTATTTGTTTGAGAATATTCGATACGTGCAGTAAGCATCAAGAATTGCATAGATCCTGATGCATGCTGCTGGCATGCATTCTTGATTGTGACACTGACCTGCCAACATTCATCCCAGTAAGCCTCCCCGGTACAAGCATGCATCTTCTCTTAATGTCCTGTCCGGCAACACCCACCATCTGATATGACGTAGCAGAAGATGGATGTCTCAGAGGCAAGCAGTGGAAGTCTCAGATGGATGGCATGCACAGCTAATTCATCATAGTACTCCCATCCTGTTCCATGTGATGTAAAACAGATGCAGAGAAGATCCATGTGCATGGCTCTGCACAGTGCGTCTCAAACTACTGTCACTGGGCAGTGATAAAAATGGATTCGTCTTATGTTCGTTCATGTAAATTGTAAATTTTGCTGTCTGCTGCTGTCTTTTTTTGTGAAGTGTACCCTACTGCACCTCTGCCCCCTGTGTGTTCAGAAAATAGTTAAATGGGCAATGTTACCTTCCTTTCTTCCTTCCCTTGCATTGTTTAGCCCTTCCCTTCGTATCACATGGTCATATTATGAATGAAAGCTGTCCACGCTTTGCAGCAGACATCTCCTGGCGGTGGCGATGGCAGTGGTCTTTAAGGATGAGGACTTCCACAATGCTTGCAGGGAGTTGGAACAGCCTCAGGTAGATGGCTGGGAGTTTTTCGTGGAGTCCCATGGAGTCACCATCTACCGGCTCTACAATGAGGTACAGAACTCATGCATGGGGTTGATTAGCATCGTTTCAGCCTTTGACCAAGAGGACAGGTTGTTCAATACAGAAAAAGTAAATGAAGACAAAACTTTTTTTCTTTGTAATTGATACAGCATTCTTTTTTGCTTTTATTCCAAGGAATTGTTTTTGATTCTTTTTAATGGGAAAAAAATATACATACTTGAAAAATAAGTCTGAAAATAAGGAGGCTATTCATGCTCACACTTCAGTCAAAGCTGAAAGTTAAGGTCTGATAAAACTGGGGGAGAAAAAAAAATTCCAGGCGTGCAAGAGTCAGACCATAGACATGGGATTCTTGCACTTCCTAGGTGTGTAGGATCGGTCATCCTCCACATTCCAACAGCTTGTTTTAGTTGTTTGTGTGCGATATGTGTATCACGATTCATCATCATCAAATGGTTGAAGCCATGTCTGTTTGTATTCACCAGGAGTCAGGGTTGTACCAGTACAAGATTTACGGAGTGTTGGATGATGTTCTGCCGGAGATCTGTGCTGACGTCTACATGGATCTGGACTACCGCCGCCAGTGGGATACCTATGCCAAAGGTGTTCTTCCATCGTCATCTTTAACTCTTTTTGCTGTATCATATCTTTGACTTTCTTTTTTAACCCTTTCTGCCATGTGCCACACAGAGATCTCTGAAGTGATGATGTATGTGAAAAAGACAAAGCAAAACGCATAGCACAGTGTCACACAGTGAAGTATGACACAGTGCAATACAACATCATATAACGCATTGCAATACAACACTCATGTCAAAACACATTGCTGTACAATGTAATTTTGTACCATAAACACAATGCAAAACAGTGCAATACATTTTAATGATGTGTGACATAATGCAGTGCAATACGTCGTGCAATGCAATATTGTACTATGCATTTGAGTACAATACACAAAATTATATTACTGTACAATGTACTTCTGTGCCATGCAGTACACTGCAATGGAATATTTTCAGTAAACATTAGTTCTGGAGGAGACTTGTTTTCTTATTCGCAATTATGGATATAGTCATGGAGCATTTCCTTTATACTTGTTTTGATTTCCAACGAAACACACTCACTGGAAGAACTGGACAGCTGGAGAGGAGATAAAGCCACAGCTGGAGAGGAGATAAAGCCAAAGCACAAGGCTGCTTTTCAGCTACCCTTTGTGGCAACTGCAACATGGCAAACTTGTCAGCTTTAGATCCTTCAGGATGCAGTCTGTGTCTTGTCAACCAATATGAAGGCGGTTTCCCACAAGTGAACCAAAAATCCTCAATGGTTGAAGTATGTGAAGTTTAGTGACCCATGTCCAGACTGGTCAGTGTGGACAGGTTGTGAGAGACAAACCACAACAAAGTGTCAAGGGCAGTGTTCTCTTTTCTTCATTTGCTGTCAGCACAGGCAAAAAAACATTGCACTGCTATTTCTGTGACAAATTTCAGTTTCAGTCTCATCAAGGTGTCATTGTGTGGAGACTAGTCCATGTACACTATGCCACATCCGCTAAGTTTTGAAACCACACTACATGTGATTTAAAGCTGATGGATAAATGAGTTCATGGCTAAGATGTGAAAAAGAAATTTAAGAGCAGGATCTCATGGCTATGATTAAACAGATGTCTGACTTGCGCATTTGCCCAACAGGTGGTCAAACCTTGGGTACCTTCCTAACATTGGCTGTGCCATTGTTATCATTGTATGTGTGTGTGGTGAGTGTACATGTGTACGTGTGTATATGGGTGTGCACGCGTGTGTGGGCGCAGACCTATGTGTGCGTGTCAGTGTATGACAAATTTTAAGACAAAACAGACCGTAAGATTGAAGAAACTAACACATGGAACAGTTCTATTCATGTAGGTGTGCATTGTTTCAGAGCTGTACGAAAGTGAAGTTGATGGGAAGAAACTAATCTACTGGCAGGTCAGCTTTCCCTTCCCACTGTGGAACAGAGATGTATCCTTTCAGTGCTTGTGAACACTTGGCACTCAACACATAAGCATGCCAGGGTGCCATTGGATTTGTTTTTTCCACAAACACACAAGCACAGAGAAAATCAGTTTTCCAAGCTTTCTGACTTTACGTGCTAGGAACAAGTAGACAGCTCATGCAGACTTCCATGTGTTTTTTTTTCCTTAGCAATGCTCAACTACAAGATACACATTTTGTATGTTTTCTCTTCTTTTCTTCCTTTTTTTGGGTGCAAGATTCTATAAAAATTTCTGGCAAAACATCTCACCTGTTAGGTAAAGTAACTAAGTAAGCAAACAAAAACACAATCAACAAATATCTCTGCCTGAACATATTTTGCGTACAAATGTGCAAAGCAGCTTTCAACCGTGACTTGACCTTATACTGCCTTAACATATATTGTGTACAAATGTGCAAAGCAGCTTTTAACCTTGACTTGACCTCATACTGCCTTAACATATATTGTGTACAAATGTGCAAAGCAGCTTTTAACCTTTACTTGACCTCAGTATGTCTATCATCGCGAGTTAAGGACCATGGATCACTACGGCAAAAAGATCTGGGTGGTGATGGCACACAGTCAGAAAACTCCCAGCATTCCAGAGAACCCCAAGGTGGTTCGGGTCGACGATTACATCCAGTCTGCCGCCCTGACCAGTGACGGAAGAGTGGGAACAAAAGGTAGATTTGGGTCGTCCTGTGCACACCACTGACTATGATGGCTAAGTGTAAACTAAATGGTATCATGCGGCTCTTGAGAGGAGAAAAAAAACAGAAAGAATACAGAAACACACACACACCAAAAAGAAATGATATGATATTTTCATCCATCATTTGTTGGATTTGGAGGAAAAAATGCAGAAGATCATATGTTATTTTTTGATAAAAAAAGGAAGGAAAAAAAAAGGGCTAGGAAGAGGGGTCACACACACACACACACACACACACACAACAATATATATATATATATTCTGAATGTAAAATGAACAAGAATGATACGAAATATGTTGAAGTCAGCAGTGGGTGTGTTCTGTTCCACATCAACTCCATTTTCAAAATAACTTAATAGGATGCCATGAAGTAGTTGATTCTGCAATAGACATGTAGTGAAGCCATTTTTTGCAGAAAATGGACAAATTTTATTTGAATATGAAATACATAGTTTTCATTTTTATATCTAAAACTGAGCTGCATCTAAAGTACGTTCCAGTAAGAAAAATGCTATTTGACCTACAAGAAACATTTGGCTGGAAAGACAAGAAGAGTATCTTCAGAGCCAGTACCTGTCATGTCACCAAATAAAACCAGTTCTCCATTTAATCAGAAACTTCGCGCTTTCATCTAGCTCTCGCTGACGACTGTTTGAAAAGCTGACCGGATCGTTAAAGGGAATGTTTCGTGAGACAGGGGGACATAAACTCTGTAACAAACCAGTGGGGTAATCTGTGCTCCTACTGTGCTCCTATGGTCAAACACATAACTCTACAAGTTATGCTCGCGTCAGCAAAGGAAATTGTGGTCAGTGAAAATGCTGTCGATGTTATTCAAAGCTTTTAATGTGGACTTTGACGAGGGTCTGGATTTCATTGTTAAGGGATTCTAAGTCTCTTGAGTTGGATGTGTGCATTTTGATGGGGTGGGGGTGGGTGATTTTTTTCTTAAATCAAAGTGTTATAAATTCACATTATATGGCATATTTCTTAACAAAACATATAAGGTTTAAATTATATTATTGTAAAAGTCCAAATTATGTTATTATATTGAATAAATAGAAAAAAAATTAATGTCCACTCTGAAATTTGTGTAATATTTAAAGACAATATGAGCTGTCATGTGCATGTACACGCACACTTACACACACACACTCACACACACACACACACACACACACATGCACATACACACACACACACACACTTCACCATGCTAACATATGTATTGTTTTTTTCATCATCTACAGCATTCATGCATTACTATGACAACCCCAAAGGAAACATTCCTACCTGGCTCATCAACTGGGCGGCAAAGGTTAGAAATATCAGTGTGTGAGTGTGTGTTGGTGTGTAAATGTGTGTGCATTCATATATGTGTGGATTTGCTCGCACATGTTTATGTGTGTTTGGGAGACAAAGTGTTTTATGTTCATAGAATATGCTTTATGTCCATACAATGTGTGTGGTATGTGTGTGTGTGTGCGCGCGCGTGTGTATGCGCAAGCACTTTGAACAGATGTCTGTGTCCATGGAATGTGTGTGATGTGGGTATGTGCGGATGTGTACATGAAATGCATGTTCAGAGGATGTATCCACAGAATGTGTGCAATTGCATGAATGTATTGAATGTGTACCAGTGAATGGGATATGTGATTTGTGTATATGTAAATGTATGAACTGTGTAGGCATGCATGTCTGTCTGACCTTATTACGTGTTCCTTTTTTTTTCAAAGATGTTATCATTGTTACAAAATTCCAACCTATGTTCTTTGCAGACTGGGGTTCCCCAGTTCCTGACCATCATGCAGAAGGCCTGCCGTGGCTACCCTGACTACCTCTCCCAACAGCGTAAAAGTTGACCGGACTGTCGGTGTTAGATTGATGACAGTCTACTCTGGGATCACGCTGCACCTCCACGCCATCCCACCATCTTTTTTTTTTTCTGAACTGTATAATTTTCATCTCCACTGTTGTTCTTTTTCTATGCAGTTACAATTTGCATTTTTATTTTCAAATTACATATGAATTGCATTTTGTGGTAGAGAGAAATCTGTGATCTCATGCATTTTTAAAAAAAATTATCTTTTTTGTTTGTTTGATCTCTTGCGTTTAATTTGTTTAAAGTCCTGAGTGGATGAAGTGTGCGATGTCTACGATTATCTGTCAGGATGGTTTTAGACATGCGAGTACCTTATTAGACTCATGTTCCTGTACACTTGCATGATGTTGTTTTTGTCTCTATCATGTTTATTTGTAATTGTCAAGTTTACGAGTGTGTTCATTTCTTTTGTAGAAGAGATAAAAATGGGAGTAGCTGGTTTACTAGAATATGTGTATCTAGTAGACAAGGTGTGTGTAAGCCTATTTGTCATATGAGTGTGTGTGTGTGTGTGTGTGTGTGTAAAACTAGATATGCTTGAGACAGTACACATTGAGAAGGTAATGTGTGTGGGTGTATGTGTTTGTGTGCACACAAGCTTGCATAGCTACATCTACATGTAAGCCTGTAAGAGAAGATAATCTAGTGATGGAAAGAAACTTTCTAAATTATTTGACGAACTTCGTATTCCTGCGGGGATTAAATGTAAATAAAGGTGCTTGCACATGCACATGCAGGCATCTTCCAACTTGAATATTGTTCACAAGCTTTCACATCAAAAGAGCCAGACACAAAAGATCAATAATCATGCTTCAAGTTTATTTTCAGGCAATGTATGATTTGTCACACGTTTTTTACAATATATTTTCTAATTTGAAACAGTCTTGTACCATTCTTTATGTATTTGTGAGCTTGTCTATGTGCATGTGTATGAGAGAGAAAGAAGAGAGAGAAAAAGCATGCACAAGTACAATACATCTGTGTGTTTATGCAATGACATTTTATTTTTGACCATCTAGATTCACTTTACACTGTATGTGTGCACATATATGCATGCACGTATGTTCATATATATCGGGGACAGGATGAAGGAATTCTTGTACTTTTTTTATTGATACACAAAGCATACCAGAAACATTCTGATCTGTTTCTTATCACTTATCTTTAGATGTAATATGGACAGTACATTCTTTTTACGGTCGTATTACCATATTGTATTGTCCTGAAGTATATCACAGACAGTTTATACATAAATATCATTGACAACATCCTTGTAAATTCTGTATACATTGCACAGTTCACATCACTGTTCTGTAAGATGATCTCTTTTCCCTCAGTCTTAATGGTGGATGGAAGTAGTCACAGAACCAGTGACGACTTGAACAAAGTACTGATCATAAAAGCACAACACCATTCAGCTCAGATCACAAAGTAGTCTGCCCTCTCATTCACTGACAAACCACCGTACAATAACAATCTGTTCAACCATTAATTAATAGTGCAAATAATCCAATTCAACTACAGACCCAAAGTTTTCTTTTGCATCCTGGTATTAATTTTCAGTCAGGCAATCAAAAAGCCACCAGTGAAAAGCATGCATTACTAAAGTCTTCTCTAAAGAAGCCAAGGCAAACATAACAGGTCTTCTGCACAATTGAAAAAGCATAGCTGTTATCACCCTGAATGGCAACAAATTACAGGAAGCATTCCCGAGGCCTAACTATAATCTGATCCTGTCCGATTTATCAGGCATCTTTCATCGACGATGACACATCAGATGAGCGAGCTGGCACTTTGTGACATTTGAAACGAGGAAGACTTTTTATGTTTCTGTTCTTCAATATTTCTTACTTCTAAACATTGTGTAAATTGTGTCACTCAGTCCAGATTAGTGATAAGTCCTTGGTCAAAGATTCTTTTCTTTTAACTTTATTTCTATTAGATCAGGGAATTAATGTTGTATAAGGCAATGTCAAACAGACCAGTAATGATGATAATAATACCTGTAAAGGTGAGGCAGACTACGCCCAGAGTCACAGCAATGTGAATCAAATGGAAAAGTTTCTCTCTTATTTTACAATGTGAGACGAATGAGAGCTTAAGAATAACCAAGTCATGTCACACACCGCAAATGACATTTTAATACTAGCTTTGGGTTTGTATGTCTGTGTGTGCAATTTTTGATGAACAGGTCATTTTCTCTAGGAATACATCACTGAAAGATCAGCCGTTACCATTTAGGAGGAGCAGAGGAATTTTTTTCTCAAGGAATGACAAACCACTTTCTTTTAACAGCCACTGAAATCCAGGAATTGTGGTGATCATTATCACACAAGACAATGAAGAAAAAAATGTAATTTTCACCTCCAAATCTCAGAGTAACCAACTGTGAAATTTACGTAAGACCAGACAGAGCAGCTTACAGTTCATGCTACCACATCCAAACAAACAACCTATGAACATAAAGAAGAGAGAGAAACAGATCTCCCTCAGCAACTGTTACTCTATTTTTCAGACACATGTTAAGCTTTCATTGGTCAACAACAGAAGAATTTTGAAACAAGGCTTTTACCTGGTCAGTTTTCAGCTGATGCAACCTGGGAGTGGAAGAGCTTTTATTTCTCTCAAACCCTGACTACCAGAGTAAATATAGGAGCAAACAAAGCCAACAACAGAACAGGGAATGGCTATGCAGAGGAGGAGGGGGTGGGAGGGACGTGACCATGATGGAACAGCCCCCCTTCCCCTTACGACCAGATGCGGACTGTGTTGTCGCTGCCACCCGACACCAGGAATTCTCCGGAGCGGTCAAAGAGCACACACTGCACGGCATCTTCATGACCGATCAGTGGCACCGTCTGAAAGAAACAGGACGTAGAAACAGTTTCAGTTATATTATTCACCATGGTGAGAACAAAATTATTTAATGTATTCCCGTGGAATCCATGGCAGTGTAGAAACAGAACTAGCATAAAAATGCTGCCTCTGAGGAATTGTGTGTGTTTGTATGTATATGTTCTTTGATGTGTGCACTCGGGGATGTTCTGCTGGTGTTTGTATGTTCTGTGTGTGTGTGTATGCGAGTGTGTGTGTGCGTGTGTGTGTGTGTGTGATCTGCAGTGTTGTTTGCATGTGTATATTGCATAACAAGTGTTTGATTTGTGACATATTATTTATATGCATATGTTCTGTGATGTGTGTTCTGTGATGTGTTCGGGTGTGTGTGTATGTTTGTGTGTTCTGTTTTGTATGTGTTATTTCTGTGATAAGTTGTTTGCACATGTGAGTGTTCTGTGGAAGTGTGTGTTTAGTATATATGTGTCACACACACACACACGCCACATGCATATAAAACAGAGAGAGCGATGCATGAACACTATGTGTGTTCATGCTTGTGCATTGTATATACATGTGTTGCATATACTTTGTCACTTGCCACACCCAACATGGGACTAAAGCAGAAGACCAACAAAGAAGGAAAGGACTTGTACACACCGTTCCATTGGCGATCTCATGCATCTTGATGGTGCTGTCGTTGCTGGCGATTGCCAGAACCATGCCTGCAAGGCAAAGCAGACAACGCATGAAGCAGGGAATGTGTTACTGGTACCAAGCTGAAAATTTTTGTTAAATCCCCACACCAACAATCACAGTAGTGGCTTTAGGAAAGGGGGGGGGGGGGGGAGTGGAAGGGGGAGAACAAAAGAGAGCCTATTTCCTTACTGTTCTTATAAAATGTTAGCCCACCCTCCCAGTCTGTTTCACACCTATATCTTCATCAACTAAAGATAAACATGTATCCTCTCTGTTAGTATCAAACAGAAGGTTTTCTTTTTTCTCTCTCTCTTTTCTGCTAATCTCTTTCTTTTCTCAACAAAACTGACTCTTTCATTCCATGCATTTCAAGCAGCTTAATTTTGCCTCTGAGAAGAAAAAAAGAAAAAAAAAAGAGAAATATACATGTGACATTTCTCAGCCAGTAGTTTTAATGGTGTATCTCTAACTTAGTTCTTGGTGTCACGGGGTGAGGCTACATCTATGCTACACTTTCTGAAAGCAGAAGCTGACAGTTTCCAGTTCTTTTAAGAGGGGTCCAATACACAGACATTCACTTGCCTGATATTTGTCATGGGGAACTGGGGGGGGGGGGGGGGGGGGAGAAAATAGAAGAAAGGGGGAAGGAGCGGAATGTAACTGACCAATGCATGCAATAACCTGACTGCACTGCTTATTCTGATCCAGCTCTGAAGATTTTTTTTTCCATCTGACTTCAATCTCTTTCTTTTTTGCCCCTTCACCCCCTTCCCCCTCCCCCATTTGTGTTTTCTTTTACTGTTTCTTTTCAGCTCAGTTGTATGTGCATGGTGTAGAGAAAGCTGTATCGAAGTTTGACATTTACTTCCAGCTGGACATTTCAGTATGTCATGGAATGCATCGGGGTGAATTTCAATGCGTCAACTTCTTTTCATCTGACATTTCACTGTGTTAACCTATCTCCTCCGGAAGCTTTCATTTTAGTGTTTTCTTGTTGCTGTGCGAGTGTGTGTGCATGTTTTTTGTTGTTGTTGTTTGTTTGTTTGGGTGAATTTTTTTTGGTGGATGCTTTTTATTGATCTCACTGCCTGTGTTTCACAACACCACTTGGGGAACCCTCCTAACATGTAGAAGAACACCAATGCCAGTGTATACTAAGCAAACTGATTCCAATAGTTTGCAAAAATTAACTCATCACTTTAACATGTAATACTGATCACTGACAAACAATGTGCAGTACATGTGTTGAAGAACACTTGCCTTTTGTCAATAATAAAGGCTAATTACACAGATTAGTTACAACTGCTTGGAACTATTTCATTTGCTTCATCACAGTTTTCATCACAACTTTGGTCACTTTTTTCCCTTTTAGATCTAACACTATCCTTGCTGTCAGTTTCAGTTTCAGTTTCATCAAGGAGGCATCACTGTGTGCGGACTAGTCCATATACGCTACACCACATCCGCTAAATTTTGAGACCACACTACGCATGATTTAAAGCTGATAGATAAATGAATAAATAAGATGAAAGAATTTAAGGAGAGGGTCTCGTGGCTACGACTTAGCAGATGTCTGACCTACATATTAGCCCAATGTGCTGGTCAGACCTTGACCTGCAGTCATAACTCTCTTGACCATTCAGTCATCAGACTAGGGTATGCCCTCAAGAGAGGCGCTTTAGCAGCACCACATAGGCGTTAAAAACCAGTCGACATCAGTTGTCATCCATGCTTTTGAGTACTTCGTCTGCTAGGACTGTGTTTTTGATGGAAAGATCTTGGAGATGTAAGTATCGGATTAAACAGTATGGAGAGGGAAAGGATGGAGTGGTTGGGGTATGGCCTATGCAGGAAACAGGCACGGAAATTGCTAAAGAACCCCCAACCAATCTCAAATTCAAATGCACGCAGTTTGTATATCTTCTTACACCTGTTTAACCAACAAACTCAACTCATAATTTTTTTTCAAAAAGGCAACAACAAAAAAAAGAGAAGGAAAAGCATTAAAATTCCATTCATGGAAACAAAATGATAACCAAACCAGAAAATGAATCAAATGCGCAAAACAATTTGTACTGACCCCCGGATTCAACTGCTGCACACAGCAACAGGCCTGACGTGGTTAATGCTTCTTTACATACCATGATTAAGAGCACTAAAGTGTCAGCAACTCCATTCAAGAATAAACAGCATCTGGACAGCGTTACAGACGAGCATACTTGTACATCCACAACTGCAACCAGTGCACACATGTTTTGACACATTCACTGATAGCCACGATTGAATAGGGAAGAGACCAAATAAAAGGTGAAATCACACAAGCATGCACAATCTCATGCGCACGCGCACTGCACACACACACAACACACACACATACACACACACAACACACACACAACACACACACACACTAATATCAGACAACAGCACTGTCTATGAAAAATGGATTCAGACTGTTCAGGCAGCATAGGCACCAGCCAGACACCCTGGGTGCCACACGCTGCACATCACCAACCCATGGCAGGTATGTCAGTACTCCAGATGAAGCAATGTGATGATGCACAGACAGCAACAGTCAGGAGAGCTTAAAGTAAGAAGAGTGAACTAGCTATAAACATCTGAAGCAACAGACTAATTCCATTTGTGTGTGTGTGTGTGTGTGTGTGTGTGTGTGTGTTTTCAAGGGTCACCAACACATACATACTATACCAGTGAAGTAAACCATCTGCAAACATGTATACATGTTCACCTGGTGCAAAACACTCATTACTGATTTAGAAATTATCACACATGGACATGCCCTCATGTGCACACGCACACACACATACACATACATACACACACATACATACACACCACACACACACACACACACACACACACACTCACATACATGCACACACACTTACTCACACACACACACACACACTCACACACACACACACCACACACCACACTCACATACACACACACACATACACACACTCACAACACACACACACACACACACACACACCACACACACACACACACCACACACACACACACACACACACCACACTCACACACACACACACACACACACACACACACACCACACCTTGCCTTTCTTCAGTCCCAGTCTCACTCCTATCAAACACCTTTGACCTCCACCCTCACCTACACTAATTCCCCTATCACTCCTCCCTTCTGCCTGCCCCTCAATATTTCCTTCACCCTTGTCGACAGCACAGCACAGAGGAAAGGCTTCCTCCACACAATGGAGACAAACCTGTGGGGTCAAAGGCCACTCTGTTGGCCGGGTGCGGGCCGACGTTGACCTGGGACATGGTGGCGTTCTTCCTCACATCCCACAGGTGCACAATGCCCATGGAGTCGCAGGATGCCAGCATATCACCCTGGAACCGACCACTGGCTTTATCATATATATATATATATATATACACACACACACACACACATACACACAGATGTATATACATATAGATAGATATACTTTTTAATACATATATACATATATAAACATATATACATATATATAATATATATATGTCCACACATTTTTTTCTTAACTGCAGTTTTGCAGATTATAAATGTCTCAGTTCTGTTGAAAAGGGAAGAGGAGAGAATCTTGCAAGAAAGTCAAAGACAGTCGTGAAATTAGTTTTCTACTACTGGATCTAATGACACAATGAAGAGCACCAAAAAACATACCATACTTTTCTGACTGCAAGATGATGTTGTCATTGTTCTTGTTTTGTTTTTTTCTCATCAATTCAGGTTATGGTGCTTATTATGTAGCTCTTGATGTTTGGCAAAGTCAGTTTAGAAAAACATTTTTTTTTCTCTTAGCCAAATTGTACATGATCAGCAATTAGGTCAGTGTCAAATTGATGTCGACACAACTCGGAGCACTAAATGTTCTGTGCACATCGAATACACACACATGCACAACACAACAAAGAACATATGCACACTTTAAATTCAACTGACACTAAATGTTGGATACAGCCCAACTTTTGGATATGTTTTGATTGTTGTATCGCGTCAGTAGTAGTGCTGAAGTATTCATGCTCTTTGTCTTAAAAATTTTAGATATGGTAATGGAACAGCAAAGAAACTGGCGAATAAGTTTAAGAAAAAAAAAATGAAGTTCAAGTATATGACAGAGAAACAAAGAGTCTGGCTCTGACTGTTCTCTATTGCGAACATTTTAGATCAGGCAGTGGGACAGCATGAAAAGTGGAACCTAAGTTGAAGGAAAAAAGTACATTTGGAGTGTAAGGACAACTGAACACAGAGAAACACAAAGTCTAGCTCTGACCATTTCATATCATGAAAGTTTGTGGATCAGGCAGTGACAAAGCATGGGAACTGGAAGTTGCTTTTTTTTGTTTCGCCTTCTTCCTTTTATTTTCTTTCTTGTGTGTGTGTCTGGTGTGTGTGTGTGTCTGTGTGTGTGTGTGAGAGGACATTTGAAAACGAAGAAACAAAGAGTCCAGCTCCGCCTGTCTCTCAAAAACATTAGACAAACAGGGCTGTTCAGGGTGAACTAGACACAGAGCCTTGAGTTACTCCCCTTGACGCTAGTCACAGGACATGATTTGATTTTTGATATTGATAACAGATAGCATCTTCTAGAAATCACGTACATTTCATAACTTGAACTCTCTCTTATGTTCTTTAACAGTTTTACGTCATATCTTTTGATATATTCTTAACACAACTGATCATTACTTTTGACCCTGCCTGCAGACCCCAAGTGCAAGCTCACAAGCCTCAATGAGGGGCTGGCCTTCACTAAAGACAGACCTCAAGTGCAAGCTCACAAGCCTCGATGAGGGGCTGGCCTTCACTAAAGATGACACAGATTTTATCTGAGAAATCATGACATGTGCACTTTCCTCCAGAAAATCAAAGTCATCATTTTGGAACAAGTTCTAGGTACATTTAACTTTGATACAAGAAGCCTAAATTGCACATTTGTGTTGCACGTGCATGGACGCTCCTGCTCTGAAATATTGTGTCAGTGTGGCAATACTATGAACAGTGGCAGTGATGTGGAATTTATGTGTGCACACTGAAGCAAGCATGTCGTTGTGTGTTTACATCTGTGTGTTCGTACATATTTGTGAAGAATGCAACAGTGTGTGCAAGCAGAAACAAGTATGTATTTGTTGTGTATGTACATCTTTGTGTGCGTACACCTTTGAAAAGCTTGACACAGAAATTGCTGTAGGAGTAGATGAATGCACATAAGTGACAGATGATTTCCTGCATGCCTTCCTGAATATGGGCAGGTATTTTATGTAAGGTAACATAATAATAATACTGAACCGGGCTGGAATAGCTCAATTGGTAGAGCGCCGGACTCGTGATCCTGGGGTTGCGGGTTCGAATTCTGGTACAGGGGTTTTTTCCCTCTGAGTTAACATTGGTTCTGACTCCGTTCCCCATACAGTCCTTCGAATGAGACTATAAACCGAGGTTCCGTGTGTGAACGCATGCACAACATCTCGCACACACGTAAAATCCCATCATCAATTTTCGGAAGAGAAGGCCAGTTTGGCTGTTGGTAAGGATGACACGTTACACATAGCATGCACCTTTCCCCCGAAGATGGAGTATGGCTGCCTTAATGGCGGGATAAAAAACGGTCATACACACAAAACTCCACTGCCTGTCTATACAGGCAGTGTCTGCAGGAGTATCAGCCTGTGTACGCAGAAAGAAAGAAAGAAAGAATACAGAACCTTTTCCACTGGTGACCTCATGCAGCAGTGCATGTGCACCACACAAGTCCAACCTCCTGCACTTATCATAGCCCCTCTACACATGTCCTCCCATCTTTTTCCTCAGACCCTTCAGAATGGCAAGACACACTGATAACGCACAAACAACGACACCATGATGACTTACTCTTGCGTTGAAGGACACATGGTTGATGGAATTCAGGTGCCCAAAGAACGAGTGTGCACAGAGACCCTGGGAAAGAAAGGGAGGAACATGTACATGCGCAGTGTTATGAACCTCTCAAAGGATTTACTACATTCTTTAAACACAGCATCAAAATAAACATAGAAAATGATTGCCCACCAACCAATGAGCAGAAACCCATATGCATGCATGTATGCACATGCACACACATATACACACATTTAACTATGTTATACACACACACACACACACACACACACACACACACACACACACACACACACACATAACACACCATTTACACACACACACACACACACACACACACACACACACCCTCCACACACACACACACCTCCACACACACACACACACACACACACACACACACACACACACACACACACACACACACACCACACACACACACACACACACACACACACACACACACACACCGACACACACACACACACACACACACATGCTATGACCATTACAACTACCAACTCACGGTGCGAGCATCCCACAAGGAGATGGTTTTGTCAGCAGAACAGGTGACGAGCGTATTGGAGTAAGGGAGAAACTCAACGCTGTTGACCGAGTCCGTGTGACCTCTCAATGTTTTTCGGCAACGCAGACTACACACACAGACACACACGTGCGCACGCACACACAAACACACACACACACACACACGCACATGCACACACACACACACACGCACACAAGTACAATAGTTACTGTCCAAAAGATTTGAGGTCGAAATATAGTAACACAGATACATACACATATGTACATACTACAGGGTCGAACTTTAATTAAGGACCACCCCGAAAAAAGGCCCTTTCTTTTTAAATTGGCCAAAAATACAAGCAATGCATTTTTTCGAAGAATTCGACTGGGAAAGGTTTAAGGGGTTAACAGAGTATTCCGCAAAGCTTGCGAAAGCTGTCTTATTGTCACGTGCGGCATGCAGAGGGGGGGTTGAAAGTTGCAGATTGTTGTCAAAATTGCTTGCTTTTTAAGCAAGAGTGAACACTGCTTCAAACGATTTTGCACTGAAATTCCAAATGCACGTGCAAAAACCAATGCATTGCAGAGCATTTTACTGACTGGAATGCCCCTAAAAGCAGCCCAACGTGCATAATTCTTCATAACACAAAAATGCCTCCAAGACGCAAGCTGTCTGATTTTGACCGGACCCGGGCGATTGCATGGCTGCAGGATTGAGTTGGCGTTCGAGAAGTGGCCAGAAGACTACAAGTGTCCCACTCCGTCATCATTCAGCTGAGAGAACGTTTTCAAGCCACTGGAACTGTCAAAAAGAGACCCCATCCAGGCCAGCCAAAGAAGACCACTGCAAGAGATGACAGGTTCATCCGCAGACATGCTCTTCGGACCAGGACCACCACCTCCAACACCATCAGGCGTCGGCTCCAAGCTGCCACTAACACAGCAGTGTGTGAGATGACCATACGGTGGCGCCTCAATGCTGCCAACCTTCGAGCAAGGCGCCCAGTCCGGAAACCAAAACTGACTGCGGCCCACCGGGCACGTTGCCTGGCCTGGTGCACAGCTCATCGAACATGGACTCGGGGTCAGTGGCGGATGGTGCTTTTCACTGATGAGTCCAAGTTCCAGTTGAAGCTACGAGATGGACGCATTCGGGTGTGGTGGCGGCGTCCTAGGGAGCAGCTGGCAGATGATGTCATCCAGGAGGTCGTCGCTTTTGGTGGTGGCTCCGTCATGGTATGGGGGGGCATCAGCAGTCACCACAAGACTCCCCTGTACCATGTGGATGGCAACCTGAACAGCCAACGCTACCTGCAGGAGATTTTACGGCCTTTGGTTGTCCCAGCACTCCAGCAGATTGGGGCTCAGGCTGTGTTCATGGACGATAATGCCACCCCACATCGTTGTCGAGCCGTGAACACTTTTGTGGTGCAAGCTGGCATCACCAGGATGCCATGGCCGGCAAACAGCCCGGACATGAACCCTATTGAGAACATCTGGGGCGAGCTTGGGAGGAGAGTTCAAGAAAATCACCCTGTTCCGGCAAATCGACAGGAGCTGCTGCACTACCTGCAGCAGGAGTGGGCAAACCTCCCCCAGGCACTCATTACAAGAACAGTCAACACCATGAGGCAGCGCTGTGTGGATTGTGTGGCAGCACGAGGGGGGCACACTCGGTTTTGATCAGACTGTAAAGAAACACTCTTTTTGTGAATGTCATTTTGGGGGGTAGTCTCATTCAGGCTCCCCTGTCTAATCAGAAAGAATGATTTTTTCGATGAAAGTGACAAAATGTTGTTCACTGATAATGAAATTAAACATTTATAAAGTTTCTGTCGTTTGTCGGTTTTTCTCTCTATGTTTTGTGAGACTGTGTATAAGTGGTCCTTAATTAAAGTTCGACCCTGTAGTATACAAACGATACACAGAGACTCAAACATAATATACTCATTTGCACACACACACATACACACACACCCTCTCTCTCTCTCTCTCTCACAGACATATGTGCTCAAACACATGCGCATGAGCACACTGACACACACACAATCACACACACACACACACACACATACTCACTCACACGCATGCGCACACACACGCATACTCACACACATACATAGCCACACATCTGTTACAGTAAACAGAAATGTATTTCCAGCTCAGCAAAGACTGTAAACTCAATCTTATATCTATGTCTTCAATCTCTGTCTCTTTTTTTTCCTTTGTTTTTTTGTTTGTTTTGGTTTTGGTTGTTTCTTTTGTTTGTTTGTTTCTTAATCTGAAATTGCCATCCATTCTGCCGACGTGACCTGCTACTTTGACAGGTTTTGATTTCAGTCACAGTAATACAAAAATGTAATGTCACAGTCACAGTAATACAAAAATGTAATGTCACAATCACAGCAATACAAAAATGTAATGTCACAGGACAAAAAAAAAAAAAAAGTATATATATATATATATATATATAATGTCGCAGTCACAGGAATAAAAGAATTGTAATGTCACAGTCACAGTAATACAAATATGTAATGTCACAGTCACAGTAATACAAAAATGTAATGTCACCGTCACAGTAATACAAAAATGTAATGTCAACGTCACAGTAATACAAAAACATAATGTCACAGTCACAGTAATACAACAAATGAAATGTCACAGTCACAGTAATGTAAAAATGTAATGTCACAGTCACAGTTATAAAAAAAATGTAATGTCAGTAATTTTTTTATGTGATGTCACAGTCACAGTAATACAAAATGTGATGTCACAGTCACTGTAAAAAAAAAATTGTGATGTCACAGTCACAGTAAAACAAATTGTAAATGTGGTGTCACAGTCACAGTAATAAAAAAAAAATGTGATGTCACAGTAACAAAAAAACTGTGGTGTCAGAGTCACAGTAATACAGTGAAACCCGGCTATATTGAAGTAGGCTATATTGACATCCCGGCTATATTGAAGAATTTTTCAGGTCCCGGCCGAAGCTCTACTTTTTCTTTGTTAAAAAATGTTGGCTACATTGAAGTCGGCTATATTGAAATCCCGGCTATATTGAAACAAAAATTCAGCCCAGGGGCGTTTTTACCCGGCTATATTAAATGCTTGCTCAAAAGATTTTTTTAACTTTTTATTTTTAAGAACAATGACTGCGCGGGCGCCGAATGATGTGACACGCCTCTGTCAGCGCAATCAGTTGAGGAAGGGGAGAGGCCAGATCAGCATCAACTTTCGAGTCAGGAGGTCTCTGATAACAATTACGGTCTAACAATGCCACGGGCCTCTGACAGCCACGCCATGTAGTCTTGTGGTGCGAAGATCTCCCCGACTTAATTTCTCTTGTTCATGCGAGTAGTTTCCCTTTGTACACTAGCAAAAATGGCTGCAAAACAAAAAAGGGTGAGTCTGACAATTAAAAGAAAAATCGAGCTTATTCAGAAGCTGGAAACTGGCTGCAAAAAAAGAAAGGAAGTAGCTGAGGAATATGGAATTTCGGCAGGTTGTGTGACCAAGATTATGAAAGAAAAAGAAACATTGAAAAGTCTTTACTACAGCGGAGAAATAGATCCAAAAATCCAGAGACCACATAGAGTAGCTCGACAGGAAGAAATAGAGCATGCACTTCTTCAGTGGTTCAAAGGTGCCAGGAGTAATGCCATTCCTATAAGTGGGCCAGTGCTCAAGACGAAAGCTGAAGAGTTTGCAAGAAAACTCGGCTTAAATGACTGGGAGTGCACGAACGGTTGGCTTAGCCGATTCAACACGCGACACAACATCAACTGCCGAAAAGTGTGCGGCGAACGTGAAAGCGTAGATGAAGTGTCCACAGATGCATGGGTTAGCGAAGTGCTGACCCCAACTCTTCAAAAGTATAAGGAGAAGGACATCTTCAACATGGATGAATGCGCTCTATTCTTCCGTATGCTGCCTGATAGAACCTTTGAGTTCAAATCTAAGAAGTGCCATGGAGGAAAGCAGTCTAAGGAAAGAGTAACTGTGAGTCTTTGCTGTAACATGGACGGGTCAGAGAAACAGTCGCTTTTGGTCATCGGGAAGTTTGTCAAACCCCGGTGCTTCAAAGGCATTGAGTTGCCACTTCGCTATACATCGAACAAGAAAGCCTGGATGACATCCGACCTATTCAGAAGTGGTTGCGCGATTTTGACCGGTCCATGGACAGTGCAAACCGAAAGGTCTTACTTGTGATCGACAATTGCACTGCTCATGTCAAAGTTCAAGGCCTCCTGGCAACAGAAGTGCTTTTCCTCCCACCAAATGCCACATCCAAACTCCAACCTTTGGACTGTGGTGTGATCAAGAATTTGAAATTCTCTACAGGTGAGTACGTGTGTGTGTGTGTGTGTGTGTGTGTGTGTGTGTGTGTGTGTGTGTGTGTGTGTGTGTGTGTGCTCTCTCTCTCTTTCCCTCTCTCACATACACACACATACACACTCTCTCACACACTCTCTCTCTCTCACACACACACACACACACACACACACACACTCACGATCACTCACACACTAGCACACAATTAAGGTTTGAAATTGGTATTTTTTCAGAACACGGATGCTCTCCAGGCTCATTCTTCACGTTGATTCAGGCCTGCCCTTGGATGAGTTCAGCGTCACCCTCCTCGATGCCGTCAGGAACCTGAAGCACGCATGGGACAATGTCAAACCATCCACAGTCAGAAATTGTTTCCGGAAAGCAGGATTTAATCGAAGTGACCTGGATGAAGGAGAAGCCTGCACAGAGATGCCATGCGACATGGGAGCTGACATTGAGACTGCTGACATGGAGCCGCTCCTGTCACGACTCTACAAGGAGCTTGATGTGTCCCTGGAAGAGTTTTGTGACGTTGACATTGATGTTGCTACATGCGCGGTTCCTTCAACAGAAGACATCTTGTCCTCACTTAGCTCTACCAGAGGTGACACCGATGAGACCATCAACGACAAAAACGACTCTGATGGGGATGACTGTGGGGAGCAACCTCCGTCTATCTCAAAGCTGGAGGCTTTGTCTGCTCTTTCAACTATTGAGCTGTATCTGTTGCAAACGGGAGCAAATGAAGAGATCAGAAGAGGACTTCAGAAATTCAGCGGTCAATTGGAACATTTGCTTCTAACAACTTCCACAATACAAAGCAGAATCACAGATTTCTTTTCGTCACCATCAAAGCCTGAACAGGCAAGTCATTCATTCACTTGGAGCCATTCCACTTCTCCCCCGTCAACCAGCAAGGACACGCCTCGTCCATCAACCAGTAAGGACACGCCTCGTCCGTCAACCAGCAAGGACACGCCTCGTCCGTCAACCAGTAAGGACACGCCTCGTCCGTCAACCAGCAAGGACACGCCTCGTCCGTCAACCAGTAAGGACACGCCTCGTCCGTCAACCAGCAAGGACACGCCTCGTCCATCAACCAGTAAGGACACGCCTCGTCCATCAACCAGCAAGGACACGCCTCGTCCGTCAACCAGCAAGGACACGCCTCGTCCATCAACCAGCAAGGACACGCCTCGTCCATCAACCAGTAAGGGTTACACCAGGCATACAACAGATGACTCTTTCGCGTTTTTTGACAATCTTGCAACACTGATCAAAGATGCATCATCCTACGAGGAACTTGAGAACATTGTTGCTGCAGAAACGCATTCCTTGTTCGCACAAACGCCCATCACATACAAACCATACCTGCCAGAAAAACCAAACGTGGACTATGTGTCCCTCGAGCTGTATCCTGATGATGCTCCGCAGCGTCTTCCAGTGCAGGTGCGTGGTGACGGAAATTGTCTGCCGCGGTGCGGGTCTCTCCTAGCATATGGAGATGAAGATCATCACACTGAGATGCGGGTCGTATCATTTTTGAGATGGTTCAAAATTCAGACCTGTATCTTTCTGATGATTTCTTTGCATCGGGGACGGATCTTCAGATTTTGGTGAAGACTTACATCTCATACTCAGGCCAGGCATTTTCCATCAACGTGGCGGAAGAAGACATGAAAAACCTTTTTCAGAATGAGGTGATGAACTGCCGATGCCCAGGAGCCTACATGAGTATGTGGGGAATCCATGGTTTGAGTAGTGTACTGGGTGTGCCTGTCCAGTCTTTGTACCCACAGTATGGAGGTTTCAATGTTAGAAAGGACCTCCATAGAGTTGTGCAGCCTCGCATCTGTCGACAAAGTGAGATCAACACTTCCCAGGAAAGCTTGCCGACTATCATGTGGACGTCCTGTCTGGGGAAAGACAAACCTGCGTCAACCTGGGTTCCCAACCACTTTGTGGTTTGTGTACCATACTTTTGAACCGCGTGTCTGTCAGTGCTGATCCGAAACTTTCGGAAAGGGTTATCAACATAGCTTAATGGCATGATGGCCTTCTTGTGTGTGTGTGTGTGTGGGGGGGGGGGGGGGGGGGGTATTTTTTCCGTATTCGACATTGAACTTTTGAACAGCAGTTATGTCATTTTTTCTTGAAATGTTTAATGTGTCTCTTAGTTCGGCTCTAATGGTTATTGCGCGCTTCGCTATTATAGCTTATTCTGAACCATTTTGCACTTACCTCTCTCTCTCTCTCTCTCTCTCTCTCTCACTCTCATCCTCTCTTAAACATTGTCCCTTATGTAACAATATGGAGTCGTATGAAAGTTTTTTTCTTTCTTTCTTTTTTTTGTTTTTGTTGTTGTATATTTACATGTTTTGTGCTAAGCTTATAAAACATATGAGAGTCTAAACCTTTGTGGCAAACATTGTTCTTCTGTTAGCATCGCAGCACTTTGCCATCCTTCAGTCAATAACAGACTGGATTATTTCATATGTCTTCTTTTTCATTAAAGTTTTCATCAAATGCTTAATTTGGTGTCGGTCTGATAGTGTGAATGGCTCTGTGTGTTTGTGTGTGTAAGGGAGGGGGGGGGGGGGGGGCGTGCGTGTGTGTGAGTGTGTGTCCGTGTGTGTGTGTGTGTGTGTGTGTGTGTGTGTGTGTGTGTGTGTGTGTGTGTGTGTAGAAAAAAGCAAGGAGGCTCGAAGAACAACAGCCAACAGGTGAAAGATTAATGGGAATATATCTCACATCAAACGCAATGTGTGGACACGGAAATAAGAACCTATAGTGAAAAAAAAGTTTGGTTATATTGAATTTCTGAAGGAACAAGGAGGGAAATTCAATATAACCGAGAATTGGCTATATTGAAGTTCCGGCTATATTGAAGGTCTTCCCGGGTCCCGTGCCACTTCAATATAGCCGGGTTTCACTGTACAAAAATGTGATGTCACAGTCACAGTGATAAAAAAGGGACGTGGTGTCACTGTCACAGTAGTAAAAAAAAAGTGATGTCACAGGTGTGTTTTTTAAAATGATGTCACAGTCACAGTAATACAAAATGTGATGTCACAGTCACAATAATTAAAAAACCATGTGATGTCACAGTCACAGCAATAAAAAAAAAGTGATGTCACAGTCACAGTAATAAAAAAGGGGTGTCACAGTAACACAAAAAATGTTATGTCACAGTCACAGTGATACAAAAAAGGTGGTGTCACAGTCACAGTAATGAAAAAAAAAGTGATGTCACAGTTTTCAAAAAGCCACAGTAATACAAAAATGTTACATGACAGTCACAGTAATGCAAAAATTTGATGTCAGTCACAGTAATACAAAAATGTTACATGACAGTCACAGTAATGCAAAAATTTGATGTCAGTCACAGTAATACAAAAATGTGATATGACAGTCACAGTAATGCAAAAATTTGATGTCAGTCACAGTAATACAAAAATGTGATATGACAGTCACAGTAATACAAAAAATTATATGACAGTCAGAGCACTACAGAAATGTGATGTCACAGCCACAACAAAAATGTGGTGTCAGTTTGTGCCAACTGGTCCATAATATGCTACACAGCATCCACTAAGTCATGATGACACGTAAGTACAAAAACACAGATATTAAAAGAAGAAAAAGAAAAAGAACACAACAACATAGGAAAATTAAAAGAGTCAGATGCTTGCTCTGCACATTAATGCAGAGAAGGAAAATCACTACACTGACCGATCACGGAAAATCTGAACAGGCATGCTAACCCTCAACAAAAATGTGTCCTTCAGATTTACCACATTGAAAAAGCTCAACTATTTTCACTGTCTCATGTTGTTGATTTAATGCTGACAACACGTTTCTTCAATTTCTTTCAATCACTCAAAATGTTCTGGCAACATATATCATCTGTAAGAAACTCTCTCTCTCTCTCTCCCTCTCTCTTTCTCTCTCTCTCTCTCTCTCTCTCCCCCCCTTCTCTCTCTCAATGGTCACCCGTCCCGCCCCTTTTTGTTTTTCTATCTCTTCTGAGCATATTCAATGGTTCAAAAATCATAATCACAATGATGGATGCAGGTCGTTTCCTTTCAAATGCAAATGTGTCAGAAACGATCTGGACATGAGTTCCCCAGGATGAGCTAGAATGACAGGCATGAGAATAACAACACCAGAGGGCAGCACATACAACAACAAAAAAATCATGACTGAAATTCAAATCATTACCATCTTTGAAGAGACTGTTAATGAATTGTTGAAGCCCTGCTTCAAAAAAGAATTACCTGTTGAGGTCCCATATCTTGGCGGTGTTGTCCATAGATGCTGTCGCCAGGAAGTCTCCACAGGTGTGCCAGGAACAGCTCCACACTGTACACGTGAAGAATAAAAAAACTTTTAAAAGGTCATGCATTGTTAATTGTTTCTTTAATTGAATGACTGAACACTTTATATAACTCCACACTGTACAGTGGAGGATAAAAAACTTTTAAAAGATCATCCATCGTGAATTGTTTCTTTGACTGAATGACCGAACACTTTATGTCAATCTCAAAAGTGATGTGGGAAGAGGATGGGGTGAAAAGAGGTGAAAAGGGGGGTGTTTATGGGTAGGCAAAAGAGCTTGGAGGAACAGGGGTGGGGAGGGAGGGAGTAGATCACAGGAGTTAGGCTGGAAAATCGTACAACAGGCAGACACAAGACGAAGAATATTTTTGTATGAAAAATCACCAACCAAGTGCGATGCATGCACACACACACACACACACACACACACACACACACACACACATACACACATACATACACACACACATACACACACACAAACATCCACACAAACACACATACACACACATACATACACACACACAAATACATGCACACAAACACACACACACTAACACACACACACATGCAGACACACATACACAAATAGGAAACTTGTCATCGTCCATATCATCATGTGACATCCCTCTACATCACAGTAATCATTTTTCCATTATGTAAATCATCGCAGTAAATAGATTGATTACTTCACACACACACACACACACACACACACACACACACACACACACACTCACACACACACACACACACACACACACTCACACACACACACACACACACACACACACACACACACACACACCATGTGTGCATGCATGCCTAGCCATGCATGCTCATACATATACACATGCAGATACATCAACATGATCTCTCTCTCTCTCTCTCTCTCTCTCTCTCTCTCTCTCTCTCTCTCTCTTCATCTGCCCCCACCACTCCCCAAACATTCCCCCATCTCTCTCTATGTCATTTGGTGTAAGATCACATTTGTGAAAAAG
>CM065740.1:44165134-44170134 GCA_033310375.1 Conus canariensis
TCTAGTTGTGCATGACTAAGATCAGAAGGCCCTGACAGTCCAAGCATCCATGGTGGCCTCCCTTAGATCACTGTCATAAGGACAAAGAAATGAAATGAGAATAATCAAATACTAAACACAACACACACACACTCACACACACACACACACACACACACACACACACAACACACACACACACACACACACACACACATCTCTGAAAAGATCTTCACAACCCATTCTGTAGTTTTCAGCCATCGCAGGTATGTCTTTTTTTTTCCCCCTTTCAGATCATGCACAGTGTTTTATATTCCAAAGCAGCTTGTGTGTGGTGTGGCGCTGAAGATCAGTACATGATCTGAAATCTATGTGGTTGTCATCATCAAGTTGTAGTGTGTCAGGTATGCAAAACGTCCATACTGCATGTGCCATAGGTAAACACGTATTTCCCTCTGATTAACAGTGATACTGGGCAAGACATGACTGTTGTTGCAAGTGTACACTTTCTGGTGACACAAATGATCAACAGCCAAGCTGCTGATTATAAAGCTGAAATATATGGGCTGTTTGTACTATGCAGTATTTAAACTGACCCAGCTGAAACAGAAACAGAGGAAAAATGAAAACCCTATTTTTGAGCAAGAAGTAAACAAATCGATAGTCGGGAAAATTCAGATTGCCCGCCGCAAAACGTTGAGGTGTTGCTGGATGCTCGGTTTTTATATACAGCACAATTAGAGCACACTACATTATAATTTACCATATATATTGATAATATCAACTTGTTTCTGATATATGACCGCAGCCAATATTCAAACCCCCTGGCCTTAAAAGTCAATTGACCTTGTACAATCAAAAGGGACTGATCACCTTGGGATGCCTCTTGAAGTCCTTGGGATATTCCGCAACATCTTGTGCAGATTCCGCCTTCTTCCTCATCTCCAGCAGGGTGCGCTGCGTGGGTCCCATGCCATTCTCGTCCACCATGTAGCGATGTCGGGGAGCTCCACCGCTTGTCACTTCTGAGGCATTGGATGTAGGTCACTGAGTGCATCATTTTTCTTTTTTTTTCCCCGTTTTTGTCTCTTGCTTATGAACACATTTCCCTCTGTATGCTGATTGGCTTTTCTACTACCTACACGTTTCTTTCCTAACAAAGCTCCCTACCTCTTTCTCCCTCTACACACTGTTCGTCTTTTTCGCCTACAAATAATTCTTCAGTAACATTCCTCTCTCTTCAATATATTGCTCATCTTTTCTGCCTGCACAGGTTTCTCTTTCTCTCTCTGTCTCTTTCTTTCTCCATCTCTCGTTCTCTTCTCTCTATAATTCTTCCATTGCTTGCATCCCCCTTTCTCCATGTCCCATCTTCCTCCAAGCACCTTCTCTTCTGTCAACCCAACCGTCATTCCCTCCTACACAAACCTGCCCTTGCCCTTTCCCCTCACACATACGTACACGCACACACACACACACACACACACACACAACTTTCCACGACTCCTACCTCTGATCGAGCCAGCACTGCTCTTCATGTTCTCCACACTCTTCAGGGTGCTCTGGAGCCCAGAGGCTTGGCCCACGGCCCGGTCCCTCTCCAGCTTGGCCAGCATCTTCTCCTTCATGGCCACCTCATACTTGGTCTTCAGGGTCTGCAGGGTGGGCTCGTACTGGGCGTAGTGCCGCTTCAGCCGCTTCAGGTCGTCGATCAGCCGGTTCTTCTCCTGCACCACGCGCTTGTGGTGCATGCGGTGGTAGTCACGCTCCTTGCGCAGCTTCACGTACGTCTCCTTGGCTTTCCTGGTGAGGGAGACCAAAAAAAAAAAAAAAAAAAAAAGAAAGGTTGATGACTTCCCTCTGAAGATGAAGTGTGGCTGCATGCATAGTGGGGTGATCAAATCGCAGACCTGTACACAATCCTCTCGCCCTCAGATATGAACTTGTTGATCCCATGTGTGTGTGTGTGTTTATCAGGGGCCTCCTGGGTGTTAAGCTGCAGAATGTCCACAATAAACAACAACAGATGATAGTCTCTTTTTTTTTTCTTCATCAATTTCTTTCATACATTTTGCCTGCTTGCCAGATTTCCTTTATTCCCACAGTTTCAAGATATTAATAATATCATTTTAACCTAACCTTTTTTTTTCTCCAGTTAAAAGTTTTTGTAGGCATTGTTGCAATACTACATACAAATAAAAAAGTTTTTTCAACAAAAAAAAGAAGAAAATAAAAAAGCATAGAAAAAAAACCGCAAATTACTTCAAACAAACATTTTAATCAATAAAACTTACAGGGCAGCGTTTCGGAACTTGTTGACCTCGGTCTTGAGGAACTTGACCTCACTGTCAAGGTCGCTGTTTCGACTGTAGATGTCGGGTACCACTCCGATATCCTCTTCATGCAACAAGCCCCGCTGCTGTAGCTCGTACCTAATGATGAGGGAGAGAAGCCATGAGAACCACATCTCCTTTAAGGTACAGTTCCTCACTGGTGATTCCAGACTGACCCTATTGCGTTACCCACTAACTAACAGGTGGTGGGGATGCTATGGCAGACACACGAACAAACTGACTGCTATCCCGAATGTTGATCACTGCATTTAAGCTGTCATATCAGCAAATTTCAGAAACTCCAGAACACGCTGTCTGCCTCTTTTTTCACTCCTCTACACTTGACGATTTTACCCCATCAATGCATCATCTTCACTAGCTCCCAGTTCAGCGAAGGATCTGCTCCAAAGTTGCATTTCTCCAAGTCCACAAACATGTGAACTTTTCACATCCTCAGTATCTGACTGATCTGTTGCACTGGTATACCCTATCACATGAATTCAGTTCTTCATCCCATACTTGTCTTCTCTTAATTACATATCTGTTTGAACTTCAGTTTTTGGTCAAGATTCCTTTGCCTGTCTAGCCTCTTGTGTTCTGAATCAACTCCCACATTAACACAGATACTCTGGCCCTCTGCGCCCTTTCACATCAAACCTGGAACCTTTTCTTTTCCCCTTCTGACTGATACACAAAATATGTGTTGGCGTTGTCTGGAAGTGTGCCAGGTGCTTGACTGTGGGTGTTTATTAATTTGTAAGGAATCATTTTTGTTTAAAGAGGTGGGGAGGGGAGGGAGAGAGAGGAAGTGAGCAAACAAGGGTGGGCGACAGTAGATTTGGTGACCATTTGATAGCAGCATGCATTTTGTGTATTGCTAGTGATACTTGTTCATTTGTTCTGTAGTTTGATGTGTGTGTTTGTTGACAGCCAATGCCTTGAGCATTGATCTGATTAGACACATAAGTATTGTGAAGAATGATGATGATAATTTTAGTGGATAGCTGAGCATTGCTTGGTGCTGCCCGCCGCCTCCCTCCACAGATATCCTGTTGCAAACTGGATAGCCTTGTGTTTTCATAGCCCACTGAATGATAACATGGATTTCTGCATCTTTAATACATGTACTGATCTTCTATGTGTTTTTACACACCACCGAGGCTCAAACAACAATAGATCTTGTACGTTTGTTGACCTGAGAGATGGGGAAACTCTCACTCTAGACTCTGACTGAGCTGGAACTAACAACCTTCAGATGGAGCATCACACATTCTACCCACCCACCAGATTGCCACACTCTCTTAATAAACAGGCTTTGGACATTCTTCAGTGATTGTCACATCAAAGCCAGCATGCAGGGAAAAGCACTTCTTCTTCTTCAGCGTTCCAGTATCTGGTAGCGTGTGAACTCGTTTTACCATGTTGGGATACTCACACTATACTCGAGAGTATAGTCAGTTCACTCCGACTTCATTGAGTGCAGAAATTTGTGGGAAGAGGTTGTGGAAAAAGATAGATAAAAGATATGGTAGACAGAAAGAACAGTAGACGACAGTACAGCAAAGGGGGAGACAGAGTTACTGGGAGCGAAAGGAAAAGGGGACGTTACTAGCACAGAATGTCCAGAAGGAGGGGGAATTATTTGTACAAAAGACCCCTGGTATCCCCACGGGGGAGGGAACAGCACTAGGTAACCCCAAAACAAAAACCTAGGGTTCCCGAATTCATAGCTGTAGTGAACACAGAAGTGGGTAATATCCCTCCTTTGTAGCACATTAGTGGCAAGCTATGTACACCATCCTCTCATACCATTATCATCATGTATCATGGTCATTTCTTACAACACAAGACAATAAGAAATGACAAAAAAGAATTTCCTTTCAAGTTCAGGACTGATAATCCTTTAGTCTCCAAGGGGAATGAATCTGGTATGGACCATGCAAAAAATGTTCAACAAAAACAAGACTCTAATTCTAAATGGGAGTGGATGAATCTGCTCACTGTTTGCTCTATAACCGTGGGCTGACTGACTGTGTGGCGTACCTCGTGCCTTTTCCATACATGTGGTACATTGTAAGTAAACTTGCTACTGTATACTTATGATGTGACATAAGTGCTTTCACGCTCACAATTCAATCAATATCTCTCACCAGTAGTATTATTCATATATCAAAACCTGACCAGTCAACAAAACTTCTTTGTTTTGTTGTCTTGTTGAGGGGTTGTTGTTTACAGTATTTTCATGATTCCCCTTTTTTGTCCCTCTGAGAGCCAGCAAATTATGGCTGATGTTGTGATGACAAACTGACTGAATGAAGAGTATTCTGCATCTGATACGCCATTTTAAGTTCACCCATGGTTGGAGGGGGGGATGAGAGGGGGGTTGGGCCTTGACTGTATATATGAAAAGAGGAACTACAGACAAAGGAGACTGCTGGATGGATGTGGACCAAGTGGCCGGCCACACCACCTGCAACACTGCACACATTCCCCCTGTGCTGTACACACCATCTACACCAATCTCCCCATCCCACCCACACAAAGGGACAGAATCCTTAACTGGAGATTCTTTATTGGGAGGCTTTTCAGGGTTTTTTCACCAGAACTGTATATCTTTCTGTAAAATGCTTAATGTTTCAGTGCACACAATGCCATATCACAAGCATGCGAAGACCCCAACTCACCACT
>CM065740.1:44175134-44230134 GCA_033310375.1 Conus canariensis
ATATTCATACAACACTAACAACAAAAATTGACATTTACACATGGCGAAGCTATAAGGATGACAGACATTACATCCAGACAAATTCTGGGCATGTTGTAAATACATAAAAGAATGGAAGCATGCACTAACATTCATGACAGATGCTTCAAATGAAGCAGCACAAACAACAAGGATCAAAATCTCAAATGGAACGAACAGACAAATACCCTCTTCACCGAGACAGAGAGAGAGAGAGAGAGAGAGAGAGACAGACAGACAGACAGACAGACAGACAGAGACGCCGAAAGACAGAGAGAGAGAGAGAGAGAGAGAGGGAGGGAGAGCAGGAGTGTGTGAGAGACAGACAGACAGAGACTGAGACACACACACACACACACACACACACACACACACACACACAAAGATTTAAATGGTTTAAAGACATAATTGTCAATACTTTTCTTTTACCACTTCCTTTTGTCTTGAAAAAATAAATGTCGCATGAAAAAGATAACATTAAAAGAATAATGCTCTGATTTACATAGTATTTAGACACCACAAACAGCAGTTTGCAACAAAATAAGCATGCACACATGCTTATCAATTTTCAACTTCACTCTTAACTCATGTTCACCATGAGTCTACTCTGTAAATGCTAAATTTATGCAAGAATCCAATTTATCAGTATCTCACAAGCTTTTCTCCTGTTTCCATGTGATGAAAATATATTCAGGAAAGCACTGAACATAATTAAATCTTAAATATCCACATTCAACGAATCATATGACAAAAAGTTTTAAAAAATCATGTTTACCTGGACCAAACCTCACTCACAAATCTGCGACATTTCATCAACGTCACGGACCACAAACCCAAAAGTATACGCAACTTGACCAAAAATGGCAAAAGTAATGGTACATACAACGCTATGACCACACGAATCTTTAAAAAATGGTTTTAAAAGGATACGTTTGAGGTAGTATTTGTCCGAATCTTCCACAGAAGCCATGTTGCTATCACTGTTGCCATGCACAACACACCAAACGTACCTTCATTATGGTGTTCGAAGAGCAAGACCAAGGGAGGTAATTGTATAGTCTGCCGTGGCGGCGGGTGGGGTAGGTCGTAGGGTTAGTTGTTGATGGCGAAGTTCTTCATTTCTGAATGTAACAGATAAGCAACAACATGCTTTTCTGTTCTTTCCGTTTTTTTTTTTTTAACCATCCCTTTCCCTGGATGGGAATTAAACGTGACTAGCAACCAAAAACTAACAATTTTTGGACAGATAGTATTATGAGAAGTGGGAAGTGTATAATTTGTAGTCCTCTGATCACATTAACGCCGAGAGAGAGAGAGAGAGAGAGAGAGAGAGAGAGAGGAGAGAGAGAGAGAGAGAGAGAGAGAGAGACGCCGAGACAGGAGAGACAGACAGAGAGAGAGAGAGAGAGAGAGAGAGAGAGAGAGAGAGAGATTAACACACTTGGGACCTTGGAAAACGACTATCCACGAGTTCGAACTTGATAACGTGAACATCGTAACATTTCTTGGTCTTCGATCTAAAGACTGTCTAGTATGCACATTCTATACATCCGTATCCCATAAGAGAATGCCAATGAAACTAAATTACACAAACTTACCAAGCAATTAAATTCTAGATAGGCCAACAGTTCAGATCTTCATACATAGCGGATTATCGGCAAAACTGAACATAGTCTTCCAAAGGCAAACTGACAGTTCTCTTGAATGCGGAAATGCTCATGCGCGTACGATTGTTGTACTAAAATGAAACAATTTGCTTTCTAAGAGTTTTCTTGCTTCCTGTCTTATGGTCAACTGTTACGGATGGTGTGGTGATATGTATGGATGTTGTGCCTGCTGGTTTATGTTGATGATTTATGGCGATATGTGTTTGAAATGTCCTGATGGTTCAGGCAGCATGTAAAAGAAAAGAAAGTTAGTTTGTGTGCTGCCTGGCCGTCCATGTTCGTGTGGTGTGGGTGTGTGTAGGAAGTAATCGATACACGCATCCAAACTTTTGAAAGTGAGAGTCAGACATTAACACACACGCCACCACACCATCCGTAACATCTGGTGACCCCGTCGCTTAAATCTTCGTTTGGCAATAAATTCAAAATTGTTTTCGTGATAGGATTTGCTTTTGTGCTCCTGTAGTTTGTCCCAGTGATAAAGGACAGGCCACGTTTACAGATTTGCTTTTGAGAGACTGAGCTGTGTTGCATCGTGTTGTTATATAACTGCGTTTGATTTCTTTCCCGTCTCCAGCGTAACGGGGTATCTTCTTCTGTATAGTTTCTGGAGATACGACGGCCTAGTTCTTTCTTCCTTTGTGGGCTTCGGTTTCATTATAACCCACAAAAGGAGACGCTGCACTGCTGCAAGTTACTTTGGCTGCGTTCAGTGATGCCTTTTCTGATCTACCGTACACAGGACATCACTCTAACAGCCTCATATTAATAACAATAATTGGTTAGTCGTGGACCAAGCTTGAGTGAGCTTCCTCTCCGGAGGGTGGCAGCATGTCCATTCAATGACCATCCCCATGAACTAGCCGATGTCTACATTTTTTTCCCCAGATGCCAACTTTGGTGCAGACTCACCACAGGCATAGTGGGGAAGACATTGAAACCAAGATCACCACTAAGGAGCAGGGCATGAGATGAGAAGAATGCAAGAACCCCCCACCTCTCTTTTTTCGGTTTTTTTCTTCTTTTTTTTTCTTTTTTTTTTGTAGGATGATATGCGGAAACAACAATGATGCTTAGCAGTTCCAGAGGTGCACTCTGAACTTCCTTTCATAATCTATCCAGGGGCACATTTTCTGTGGGACTAAAACCCAAGGCAGAACATTTTCTGACAACTGAGGGGTTACATGTTCTGTGTAACAGCTATCTAGGGCAGTCAATTTTCAATCAGACAACTTTCCGGGGCGGAACACTTTCTGTGTGACCGGTAAGGGAGTACATCTTCAGCCAAATAACTATCTAGGGGACTACTTTGTTTTCTGTGAGATAACTAAGCAGGAGAGTACATTTTGATACGAAAACTGAGGGAGTACATCTTGAGCCTAGTAACTATCTAGGGCAGGTGTTTCTTTTCTTTGTTTTGTTTTTCTCCTATCTGACAGCTATCTGGAATACAATTTTCAACTTGCCAACTTTTGGTGAAAGTACGTTTTCTGTCTGACAACAATCTAGGGAAGCACATATTTTTCTGTTTGACAGCTGCCTGTTGAATGCATTTTTCTGCCTGACAAAATCTGTTGAGGATATTTTCTGCCGGCGTACATTTTCTGCTGACAACTGTCTATGGATGGGATGAATACATAATATTCTATCCAATTACTATCTATCGGTGTATGTTTTCTGTCTGATAACTATCTGGGGATGGGATGATTACATGTTCTACTGGCTTACTATCTAACGGTATATGTTTTCTGTCTGACAACTATCCAAGAAGTGTATTTCCTATCTGACAACCATCTAGAGGAGTGTATTTTCTGTCCAACACCTACATTTGGAATGGAGCACTTTCTCTGCTGACAACTGCCCCAACCAACCTACATGTTCTCCCTGATGTGCTGTCTGGGTGAGCACATGTTCTGCCAGATGACTTCCAAGGGAGGTGGGGGTGGGGGCTGGATAGGAAAGGTACATTTTCTACCTTATGAAGTGTGGAGAGGTTAGAGGCGGGGGAGCTGGGAAAGGAGAGGAATACATTGTCTGCCCGACAACTACCTCTGGGTACATTTTCTATTCTTTCTCCTGTCTGTTGTCGTCTGAATCTCAGGAAGACCACATTTTGAAAAATATGTCTTTACATTGCACGTTTAATATTTACATTGCACATTTAATTACAGCAGGTGGGAGGACAGAAAGGGGAGGGGGGAGGCGGATGAGGGGGGGTGGGGGGGGGGGTAAGAGGGGGGATGCTTCCAAATTCCAAGTTTGTGAAAACGTTCAGATTTGTTAGCCACTTTGTTTCCATTATTAACAGAACTGATAACAACAACAACAAAGATAAATAAACACAAACATTGTCAGACATGTCAGCTGTCATATGTTAATATAAATTTCACACACACACACACACACACACAAACACACACACACACACACACACACACAAGGGTGAAACACCTATGCTCCTTCCAACAGAACACATTCATGTGTATACATTATTCGCAGGCGTGCTGGCAATGACTCGAAAGTCACTGGTATGTATCGCATTCTTCAATGTATAGTTCCATCTGACAGATCACACTCGTCCATAAAACACACAACGGCCAAATTCGTTCATACATAGCTGGATTTTTATTAACAATGTCACAGACTGATGTTTGTCATGAGATACACAATGGACAGAGTTATCAACAATATAAGAAAGCAAGCTGTAATCTGATCAACCGACAATTTGTAATTAAAAAAACACACACACAAGCAAAGGTTTTTTTTTATTTTTAATTATGAGCCATTGATCCATTATTGCTTGGAAATAACAAATTCTGATGAAAAATAAATACACAAATAAATAAATAAAAGCACAGAAAAGCAATGTTGAAATAAAGAGAGAAAATTATAAGTTAGAATCAATCTGTATGTATTATGCCTTCTTACACTTGCACGTACTCATGCACGTTTGAAATATGTGTGACTCTGTGCGAAAGTGTGTGTGTGTGCGAGTGTATGCACAGGAGTGGTGCGATGTACATGCTCTCACGCACATGTGTACTCAAGTGCCTGCGTAAGCTTTTGTTTGTGCAAGTCTACATATTTGCATATTATACATATCTGCGTGCCAATATATGAACAAGTGTCATGGACAAAAAAAAAGTATCACTAATATGAACCATACTGGCAGGCAAGCAACTGGTATGAATCATACTGGCAGATACACAACCAATATGAATCATACTGACAGATACACAACCAGTATGAATCATACTGACAGATATACAACCAATATAAATCATACTGGCAGGCAACCAACAAATATGTATCATACTGACAGATACACAACCAATATGAATCATACTAACAGATACGCAACCAATATAAATCATACTGGCAAGCAAGCAACCAATATGTATCATACTGACAGATACACAACCAATATGAATCATACTGGCAGATACACAACCAATATTAATCATACTGGCAAGCAAGCAACCGATATGAATCATAGTGGCAAGCAAGCAACCGATATGAATCATACTGGAAGGCAAGCAACCAATATGAATCATACTGGAAGGCAAGCAACCAATACAAATCATACTGGCAAGCAAGCAACCAACATGAATCATACTGGAAGGCAAGCAACCAATATGAATCATACTGGAAGGCAAGCAACCAATATGAATCATACTGGAAGACAAGCAACCGATATGAATCATACTGGAAGACAAGCAACCGATATGAATCATACTGGAAGGAAAGCAACCAATATAAATCATACTGGATGGCAAGCAACCGATATGAATCATACTGGAAGGCAAGCAACCGGTATGAATCATACTGGAAGGCAAGCAAGCAACCGGTATGAATCATACTGGAAGGCAAGCAACCGGTATGAATCATACTGGAAGGCAAGCAAGCAACCGATATGAATCATACTGGAAGGCAAGCAACCGATATGAATCATACTGGAAGGAAAGCAACCAATATGAATCATACTGGAAGGCAAGCAACCAATATGAATCATACTGGCAAGCAAGCAACCAATATGAATCATACTGGCAGGCAAGCAACTGATATGAATCATACTGGAAGGCAAGCAACCGATATGAATCATACTGGCAAGCAAGCAACCGATATGAATCATACTGATAGGCAAGCAACCAATATGAATCATACTGATAGGCAAGCAAGCAACCAATATGAATCATACTGGCAGGCAGGGAACCGATATAAACCATACTGGCAAGCAACCAATATGAATCACACTGGCAGGCAAGCAACCAATATGAATCATACTGGCAAGCAAGCAACCAATATGAATCATACTGGCAAGCAAGCAACCATGTAAACATTCTACCTACAACCATCGTGTTAACTTCTATTCCCCCCTTTTTTTCTCCCTTTAAAATGGCATTCCATCCAGCCAATAACCTGCAAGCAGATTACACGTGCTACAATTACTTTACAAAAGCATTTAATCCCAAATCCTCCTAAAACTATTTTTTACACATGCACGCACGCACACACACACAAGAACGAAAACAGTCATAACTGAAGAGCAGCGTTTACATACAGATCTGTTCGGACTGAAACTAAGAGGAAACCATAACTTACAAAATATACACTGTGTTTCCGCGGCCACAAGGGTTTGAAAACATAAGCAAATATTTCAATTTTGGACCTCCAGATAATGCTCTTCTTCATAACATCAGGAACGACCTGCTGCAAACAGGACGGCACGGAAGAGAGGGAAAATAAGACAATACATTCACAGTTTTGAATGGAGAAAGAAATCGACATTTAAAAAACGAAGCTCACAACTGACGACTGCAAACTGACCCTGCAGTCAGTATCTCAATGGTGGGGTCAAACCGGGTCAATTGGTCGGTCACATACACAAACATCTCATCCATTGTGAACCTTGGAGTTGTGGCCAAGGAATGAACGATGAAGACCTCTTGCACTGTCTGTTGTAATAGTCCTCGCCATTGATGAAAACAGTTCGTAGTGATAATTTTCACCAACTGTCAACTACATCTCAGAGTCTCTGCAAACTTCAGAGCGCATCCATCTCCCATTCTCCATTCCTTCCCTCTCCTTGATTGTGTAACACTCACTGCAATACACCAAAAATAAAACCACAGAGAAGTTGTCTCATTTTGTTTCTTAAAAAAAAATAAATAAAAAATAAAAAAAATAACAGTAAGACATAAAATGAATAATCTGCTCCATTTTGTACCCGCACTGCACAAAAATGCTTCCGACAGTTTTTTCCCTTACTCCTGGTCAGAGATTACATATCTCTGGTCTTGCTCTTGTGCAGTCACTCTTTCTGTAACATAAGTGGTGGTTACCTAACTTACAAAGTACTCTGGCAATTCTTAGAATTCTTCTCTGTACCTTTTCAGTGCATTCCTGGAACAGTTATCCCTGTTAGCTATATCGTCTCGAGATGGGTGTCGACATTAGACCTGACCGTAAACAGATCTAACCTAAGGCACTGGCAGCCAAGAGTTCTCCACGAATAGCATGACATGAACTGAAGAGTACTAAGAGTCCCACTCCACTGGCAACTCAAAACAGCAAGCCTGTCGAGTCCTCACAAGGCAAAATCAACTATTTCCTGTTCCGGTGCAATTACATCTCGTGACAGTCATTCTGCTTCAGAGGGTTCAAGGGAAACTGAGCATCATCTTGACTCAAAACATAACAAAGAAAAACATCTCCGTCGACTTCATCTTAGTTTAGCATTCAACACTCAGGTCTGAGCTGGCTGGAGACCAGAGATGGAGTGGACATGTGGGGGACTACTTTGTACGGTAACACCACAGTTGATGACTGCCTGACTTTGACAGCTCCCTGTAAAGTGCTGTGACAGCTTCCAGAAAAGCCTAGATGTGGCTGTGTATGGAGGAGTTTAAGTGAGCTTTATGGGAACAATACCTTGGAGAGAGCACACAACACAGCGAAAGACAGAAAAGTTCATGTTCTAACAATTACTTGTCTTCGCTGCAGTTGTATCAATAAGCACCGAGCAGAGAAGACAAAACAACAATAGCAGCAGCAGCCGCAACAGCAACAACAAAATACACACACACACAACAACAACACCTCTAAATGCTATGTTCCAACTCTACATTGGCAACAACAGGCTGAGAAATGTACCATACAAGAACTGAAATGGTTCAAACATAACAGAGGCACTTACCACAGTATGCCAGATAACAGACAGGGGGGAAATGTTAAACATATAGAACTCATTTTCATAAAAAAAGACACTGCTGAGATGTACTTATACACAACACAACACACACACACACACACACACACACACACACACACACACAATTAAAACAATGTCACAGTTTCCTTTATTTTTCTAACATAAACCCAGTGAGAGAAAGGGAGTTAAAACAAACTACAGATCACAAGTTCAAAATGGTTTATCTGAAGATAACATGCTGCTGCCACATAACAAGATGATTGTAAAACAAACAGAAATAACCAACAAAACACAAACAAACATAACAGGTCACAACAGAATTCTTTTCACATATACAATAAAAAGAAATGCCGAGCATAATTGTCAAGGATAGCTCATATGAATGTGGTGTCAATGATCTACTCATGACAAAACACATGACCACATTCTGTTTTTTAATATAAGGAGTGTACTGGTATTTTTGTGTCCAGCAGTTTCAAGCTGTTGCAGGTAAATGCTTAAGGTTATGGGTCAACACAAATCAGGGCAGCTGAATTGGACTGCAGTCTTATTCTGTCTGCCCTTAATTCCACAATTGTTTTTATACAGGACAGAGAGAGATGGAGACAGAGAAACAGAGACGGAGAAAAGAGAGAGAGAGAGGGAGAAACGAGACAGTGTGACAAGACAGTGTTACAAAATAAAAAACCCACTGCAATTTCCTAAGTTTAACCTTTACTATGCTTCCTGGGTCTTCTATGACCCAGTGACTCAATAAAAACATCATACCTTATGAACGGATAGAGCTATGCTCATGAAATCTTAGGAGTTCCTCACAATATGTATGTGCACAATCAATTATCAGCGTAATTAGTCGCAGTTCCCCCAGGACCTATATATTTTAATGGGTCGCACGCACATAACCCACGCCATCAGGTGACAAATAAGTTGCTGAACCGCCCTTTATCAGGTGTGGGTCTTACAAGACCCACGCGATCTGAATAGGGATAAGCAATAGGAAAAGCCTCTACAAAATGTGTGGGTCTTGGGCGACCCGCACCATCAGATCTGTGTAGTCAAAAATGTCATCCGGTAAAGGTTAATAGACTATGTTTTAACTCTTCTGGTTAACAACATCGGCACCTATTAAATTCTGACACCTCCAAAAAAAGGGGAGATTTGTTGTGATCCTGAAAGCCTACTTTTTCCACTGTTAACTTTCTAAGCATAAGTCAAGGGAGACAACATGGACAACACTAAAACGTGAAGGCCATCCAGGATTACCTCCCCTTAATCTTTGCAGTTCCCCTTCCCTCTCCAACTAGCATTTTGCCAAGGTAGAATCATATCTCTGTGTGTATTTGAGTGCGAGTGTGTTGCTACATGCGTGTGTGTGTATGTGTGTGTGCATGTGTGGGTGGGTGGGTGTGTGGGTAACAAAAAGTGACATTAGAACCCTAACTTTGTAACTTCTTTGCTAATTTCCAAACTTCTTTTAGAAGATGGTCTTTTGGTGGATGCATAGATCATAAACATTTACATATGTACATTATACAACATAGCAAATGCACATGCCTTGTGACCATTAATGAGATGATCTGATTTCGCTTTTTCTTTCTGTTTTTTCTCTCTTTCCCCCCCCCCCCCCCCCCCCCCCCCCCCCTGTAATAACTAAATAGCACAGGAAAATTGTTTCAATAAACTCTCTTCTTGTGAGAAAACTACTATGCAATGATTTTTGCTTGCAAGTACAGAAAGGAAGGGGGTGTGGGGGGGGGGGGGGGGGGGGGGGGAGGTGGAAAAAGATTGAAGTCGGAGGGGGAGAAGGATCAAGATGAGAAGAATGGAAGCAGATAAGAATTTATTCAAGTCTTTTATTCATTATAATAGTCCTGCGCACCACACAAAGCCTTTTTTCAGGGCTGCCAAACTCGTACAGGGAAAACACATCACATCTTGGCAAGGTCAGATCATAAAGGATTTCATCTCGTTTAACTAACACAAACACACGCATGCATGCACGCATGCACACACACACACACCAAAACAACGAAAGGATCACACAATAACATGGAGGTGTAGGAAATACGCTTAGGGACATATCAAAATCTGGCTGCCCTGTGAGCGCCAAGCATTTCCCTTGATTGCTCACTCCCAGATTAAAAAAAAAACATACACAATTAAAAACAACAAACAGGTAAGTAAATAAATAAATGAATAAATAATTTCATGTCATACAGGCAAACAGACCAAGCAGAATAGACAGCTGGTGTCCCATCCAGACACTGTGCACAATTTCCATAACCTAGTTCTCAGAATGAAAGAAAAGAAGTTGGCACGTCCTAAATTGTGATTAGAAAAAAAAAGTCTCATGACTTCCAGAACAAAAACAGAATAATGGTCTACAAAGGCAGAAAAATAAGAAAGAAAGTCTCAAACACACAAAAGAAAAAATTATAACAAAACAAAAGCAGTCAGTGTGACAGAAAAAAGGGAAGTTACTAGCATAGGACTTGCAGAAGTGGGGGAGCTGTTTTGTGTTCTGAAAGAGCACCTGGCATCCCCATGGGGAAAAAAAATGAAAGAGAAGGGAGAGAACAAGGCATGAAAATTTAAGAAAAACAAAAAACCCTACCTTAAATCCTTTACTAACAGCATACTCGACCTGTGAGTTCCCTCTTGTCAAAAGTACCATTTCATTTCACTTTGCTTTAACGCAGTTTTGTCCCCTAGGTGACAATCACCAGAAGCCCTGGCAACAGTCTGATACTGTGGTGCTGAACAGAAACACACCATTGGTAATAAACTGCTGTAATAAACTGGCATTGTCATCACCAGGTGCAGAATTACCATTCAGTGGCTTTCCAAAGCCACCATAGAAGGTGGTATAACAAAAACACAATAAACAGCAATTGAATGGCAAATTACTGGACCTTATACTTCAGTCCAAGAAGATGCTAGTGAGAGATCAAAATCCATGAGGACAGTGTGTGTGGACAACTCAATGTTGAGTAACCCAAGCCCTGACCAACTAGAACCAAACCAAACTTCAAAGTTATAAACATGTACATGGATCTTCAAATACACATCGCCTGTTCTCTCGAGTATTTGTGTGCACATGTGAATATATATATATATAATAACGAAAATGGTTCTCAACAAGTTTTAGGTTTTAGTGCCTTAATAAGTAAACAACAAAAAAGACTTCAAGATTAAAAAAAATGTCTACTAGAAAAAAGTGGAGGCTTCAAATTCACGCAATTGTGACTCACCAGGGCTACTAAAAAAAAAATATATATATATATATATATGAGGAAAAAAAAATATATATATATATATATATGAGAAAAAAAAAAATATATATATATATATATATATATATGAGGAAAAAAAAAAAATATTATATATATATATATATGAGGAAAAAAAAAAAATATATATATATATATGAGAAAAAAAAAAAAAATATATATATATATATATATGAGGAAAAAAAAAAAAAAAATATATATATATATATATATATGAGAAAAAAAAAAAAAGGAACACATCAAACCAAAACCATGAACTGCACACAAAAAAAGAATGATACATAGTAACTGAACAACACAATAGCAACAACAACAAAAAAGAAGAAAAAAAAAAAAGGAAAGAAAAGAAAGAAAGAATGAATCATCATCACAGTCCATCCAGCGGCACAGGACCTTTTCTGGGCTGTCACTGCTCAGGGAAAGGAAGTCCTGTCCAGCTAAAAACAGTGGACTATCTATCTACAGACCTTTCAGTCAGGTGACAGACTACCGGTGACCTTCAGGCTGATACAACTATGCAACGCTGAAGGCATCAGCCACTTCCCTTAATTTGTCACGCCCAGATTAAAAGAAACTGCGTGATGAAAAAAAAAAATGTAAAAAAGGGAACATAACAGAGTCACACAAAAAAAAGTATAAAAAGGCCTTACAGGGAGACAGGCAGTACAGAACAGGCAGCACAGAGTCACACAATAAAATGTATAAAAAGGCCTTACAGGGAAACAGGCAGTACAGAACAGGCAGCACAGAGTCACACAATAAAATGTATAAAAAGGCCTTACAGGGAAACAGGCAGTACAGAACAGGCAGCACAGAGTCACACAATAAAATGTATAAAAAGGCCTTACAGGGAAACAGGCAGCACAGAACAGGCAGCTCATGTCCACTCTGGCTGGCAAGTTATGAATTTTCACAGAGAAAAAAAGGGCACAGATTTTCTAGAGCAGAGATTTGTGAATGGGGCCACAAAAGCAGAAAGCCAGTGGATAGTCAAGCAAAAAAGAAACTGCAAAAAGGGCAGAGTAAAAGACAGAAACAGAAAGCAGGAAGAGACACGCTCAGAATTTCAGGAACGCTGGATACAATTCATACTCAGAGAGCCAAACAAACAAACAAACAAAAAACCAAAAAAACAAACCCAAAGAGACTTTAAAAAATTGTTGGCAGAACTACTACAATCGGAAATTTCACCCCTTCACTGCTTGAAACATGTGATGTACTTGAGTCAGTTTTGTCATGAGCCTGTGTAGTGCATACACACATTTCACATCAGCATATAGTCCATACAGCCAAAGGCAAGGGACAAAGCAGAAAGCTTGGACCATTCAAGGAATGGATATGGAATGGCTGCAGTCTATATCACTTTTAGGTTGAATGCTAGCCATTTATATTCAATAGCATTCAGAAAATTCTGACAGCTTTTGCACACAGTTCGTCAGACAGGAGTAGAATGCCAATTTGGCAGCAAATTAGCTGATCTGAAATGTACATACGGACTATGTATAGGGCCCATAACAAAACAAAGCCAAGAGCATGTTTCCTATGTGTCTAGCAATCAACTCCTTGACAACAGAAATATTTTCTGCTACAGGCAGCACAGTTTCCTGGCCATGAACTCAAATGAACTATTTTAGCAAGCATTATATAAACACAGACAGGTGAGTAACGAGCAGTGACCATCAAAAGATTAAGATAAAAATAGCGAACAAATCAGGAGCTAAACAAACCTTGTTAGAAGTCCCACCGAGACTTGGTTGTTAATAAAAAAAATATAAAAAAATAGCAACAACCAAACATGAAACAAAAGAGAGGGAGACACTTAAAAAATATTGCTGTTTTTCAATATTATCAGCACGTAGTCAAAAGCAACACACACACACACACACACACACACACACACACGGCAGTGGGATATGGTACAAAACAGATAATATAAAACATGCTGGTATTTCACACAGAGAAAGATGAATACTTGTGAAAGATTTGACCACAGGGTAGCAATAACACAACAAGGTGTAGTAATGCCTCAACAGGAAAAACAAAAACCAAGAAAAAACACACAAAAGGAAGAAGAATTTCTTTTTCCCCTTCTTTTTGCTGTGGATTCAGAACTGCTAAAGGACAGGGATTGTATCAATAGTCAGATTAACATCCACTCTTTCTTTCCAACATGCCTTTTACAACAATTCTGATAACAAAATAATCAGATAACATGTAAACAGCTGAATCTAACAAGCAAAACAAAGTGAACCAACAAAGTACATCCAAACATCTTAGTGGCACATATGAACTAAAACAACACAATTACCAGTGTATACATTTATTCTTCCTTATATGAAGAATACCTGATACATAAATTGTATGTACTGTAGTTACACACTTCTGCTTACATCATTACCATAAAAGAATAAGAATGAAGTTCTCAAAAGAGTAATGTAGAAACCAAGATCAGTGACAGATTAATTAATGTAATTTTTGCATAATTATACTGAAAATAAATATATGCAAGAAAACCCCGAAACAAACAGAACCAAGTACAGTTTGCAAAGATACTGTGCATACATAAATGATCTACTGAACTAAAAAAAAAAAACCAGTAAAATAGATATACAAGAACAAAATGAACCTTTAGTATACATCGTAATACTTCAGTACACTTAAACTGTCAATTTCTAATACCATTTCCAACAAAATCTGAGATTCGTAGAACTTGGTGGGTCCCCTCCCCATCCCCTGCCACCATCTCTTCTTCATCCCTCTTTTCCTACCACCTTCACTTCTACCTACTGTCATGGCAAATTAAACTAAAAAAAAAATGCAATAAAGTGAAAGTTTCAACAGTGTCATCAGAAGATATTACTTCTGGATGGAATACTGTATACATTTTATAGCCCCACTGTGGAAATCATTTTCAAAACATGAAATTCAATTAAAATAAAAGAATTACACAATCAAATGTATTGTACCCACCAAAGCAAGAAAGTAAGAAAGCACACTCATGTCAACAATCACTTTGGTCGTCCTCATTGTAACATCAGTTGGTTTGTTGTTGTTGTTGTTTTACAGATTAATTTGGACCCTCAGACCTATTTTGATATGCAATGTAATGTTATGTTGGGACAAAGATGTAGAAAGAAGAGGATCAGTCTCACTTTGTTTTCCCATGATTCGTCTTAGCTGAGACTCCCATCTGCTTGTGCATGTAGCCATGTCCATGTGAGAGAGGTTGAATTACTAGGGCAGCCTTCTCGGGCGACCACATAGGGCAGTTTCTTGTCCTCTTCTAGTCAGTGAGGCTGGCCTGCTGCCTAAGTGTAGGCTTTCCCAGAGCAATGAACCACCCAGTGTGTGCTTCAAACTGAACAGTTCAACACTGTCAGCCCCAAAGCGAGGTGAACAGTCAACCCCTGAATGAGAGGCAGACATTAAGATCAACAGGAAGTGATGAATGCCTTCAATCTGCTCAGCTGATAAACTAACAAAGGGGGTTGTCTGCATATTATGTGATGTTTCATGCTGACAGATTCTCCGTAAGTTTCTTTTTTCTGCTTTTCTCCCTGTAAACCTACCCAAGACATAAATCCAAAGCCACTAAATTCTACATAGATCCTCAATGTACTTGCAACTACCCCTTTCAAAATGTCAAAGCATTTTCACATCAGACCAGCAGCATAGAAGGCACCTCTCTCCAAAGACTATTCTCAAATAACTGTAGTTGAAGTTCACATCCTTGAAAAGTTTCTATAAAATGTTAACAATGCATGCCCACTCCAGTTTGTAATGTGTGGCTCCATGAAGTGTCTAAAATGCATCCCCACTACAGTGTGTCAAATGTGTCTTTCTATGATACTTCAACAAGAAAGAGTGGCAACAAAATAACAGTTTATCCCCTACCTGATAATGTTCATGATCTTATAAAACCTTTCCCCTGAATGTTCTCATTTCATTGCATAATGTCGCTTATAGCAGTTGATTTTTGTTTTTATCTAACTTGGTGAACTCCATACACGGGGCAACTTTCATCCGCATTGTACTTGATGAGATTTCAGTGCAAGATCAAGCCCTACATATCATATTATTTCCAATTATTTGGAAAACTTTTATTACACTTGGTGCAGGGACCTTTGCCATAAATTACTGTTTTTTCTTACACAAGACTATATTCATCTAAGGTATCAGATTTTCAGTATTATATAAAAGAATACATAACCAAATCAATTTTTTTAAGTTTTTTTTTTCTTCTAGATAATCACTTAATGTTTTTTTTTTCTCAAAACATCACTTGTTGCACATACTTTGCTGAATCAGTGCATACATGAGTCCCAGCATTATAGTTGTTTGGCACTATAGCCGGAATATTTATTTATTTATCATTCATTTATCCATTTATTTGCTTGATTCCCTGGCTTGTCACTAATGAATCTTTTTTCATTTATTAGCTGGCTTGTTTTATGCATAAATTCTTTTTATCTACCATTTTATGAAAATCTTCCTCTTCAGCTTGTGTGCTCTCACTCTTTCTCTCTCTCTCTCTCTCACGTATACACTCTGACAATGTATTAAAATTTCTTCTCTCTCTCTGTCTCTCTCACTTTAGCAAGTATGTGTGCTCAGTTTTGTTTTGCTATCAATGAAAACCCCTCAAAAAGACAGGCTGGGTGGGGCACACCGACAATGGACCAGAGAAAGAAGAGGGGGTGGAGAGGGAGGACAGATGGGTAAGGGGTAGGGGTGGGGGAGGCGGAGGGGAGGGTACTTAGGGAATGAAAAAAAAGGAGACTTGTCATGCAAGCCCTATAAATATTTCAACAATGCAGCCAACTTTCCATGACCGTTCCAGTTCACTGGTCACCAGGTATTCTGAAACCATTCACGCCAGGGTGAAAATGACAGTCAGGTAATGTTATGCATACCTTGGACCCCATGGCAATCATGTGAGGCAGAGAAGACATAACATCAGACAAGTAACTTTATGAATAAATGATCTGGAACCGCAAACTCAAAAGACTTGTTCATTGTAGTATTACTGATATTGATCACGGCAACCGCGTGGGGTAACACAAGATGTCAGATAAACTTTTATGGTGAATGGGCTAGTGGTGGTCAAGTCTACAAACTCTGAAGGTTTGTTACATCATCATCGATATTACTCAAACTTGCAGCCACATGATGTTAGATTTGCTTGTGTGTCTTTTTGTGTGAATAAGCAAAAAACAACTTAAAACTGCAAACTCTTAAGCTGTTGCAAAGTTACTGATGTTAAACTAACTGCAATCTAAAAAATCAAAAAACAAATAAACAAACAACACAAAAAAACAGTGCCAAAGTCAGTGCTTGATTTTTTTTTTCTAAATTGCAAACATATTCCATAATTTGAAAACAAAATAACTACACTTGGCAAATTTTTGTTCCTCTCTTCCAAATCAACAACAGTGTAAAATAAGTAGTTTAAAAAAAAAAGACAAAAAGCTGGTCCCCTGAATCAAAAGGCAAACCTTGGAACACCAATCCAATGCACATGTGCGTCAGTAGTCAATGCACTTCACAGTAATGGCAAACAATTCTACCTTTGTCAACAACTGATGTCATATTACTCATGGCTCACTTACACACATACACTAAAATTAAGTAACATATTTCAAACTGGATATAGCAGATTAAAAACAAACACAAAAAACATGCTGGATGTAGCAGTCTAGATTACCAGTCTCTCTCTCTCTCATCAACTCGTAACTGGTATTTCAAACTAAGAAGCCAAGTTAATCAAAGTAACGTCTTTTCCTTTCAAAGAAGCAATACAAACAAAGCAGCAGCAAATGGACAGAAATAAGCTATTTCTGTTTTTAGGAAAAGAAATCAACTAATCAGTTCTAACTTTTTTGAGTCTTTGATCATAAACCTGGTAAACATTTAAACACAGATTGTGACAGAATAAAAAAAAAACCCAATAAAATATCATTCTGATTTCACTAAGAATGAAAATGACATAAAGGACTTGCCACTACACCCCCTCCTCCCCCATCTATATATCTTACCTGAAACTACACAGCAACGTACAGGAAGAGGCCTTCTGTGTTCTTCGGTCACCATAGTGGATAAGTCAGCAACAGGATCTGGTCACATTCGTCGTCAGTACCGCAGGAAGTCATCACCCAGAAGTGGACAAGCACTGCCATGTGAACGCGAGTTGCCACATGTAAATACACTGACACAACTATGTGGATGAAAGTCACCCCGTGGAAACGTACAATCACCATCACTCAGGACTTTACACTGCGGATGAAAGTTGCCCCATGGAAACGTATAATCACCATCACTCAAGACTCTATAATGCGGATGAAAGTTGCCCCATGAAAACATACAATCACCATCACTCAGGTCTCTACAATGCGGATGAAAGTTGCCCCATGGAAACATACAATCACCATCACTCAAAACTCTGCAATGCGGATGAAAGTTGCCCCATGGAAACGTATAATCACCATCATTCAAGACACTACAATGCAGATGAAAGCTGCCCCATGGAAAAGCATAATCACCATCACTCAAGACACTACAATGCAGATGAAAGCTGCCCCATGGAAACATACAATCTCCAACCCTCAAGACACTACAATGTGGATGAAAGCTGCCCCATGGAAATGTGTGTAGACACCATCATGTGGGGAAAATTGCCACAGGCACAACTCTGGGTGAAACTGCCACATGGATATGTACACACAGAAACCACAATGTGGGAGAAAGTCACCACATGGAAATGTACGCAGACACCACAATGTGGACAAAAATTGCCCTGTGAAATTGTGCACAGATTTCACCATGTGGGTAAAAGTTTCCCCATGGAAACGTACACAAACACTGCCAAGTGGGAGGAAGTTGCCCTGTTTGAGTGTACAGACACTACCATGTGGGTGCAAGTTGCCCCATGAAATGCAGACAAACACTACTGTGTTAGCAAAACTTTCACTGTATAAGTGTACAGGCATCACCATTTGGATGAGAGGCGCCCCATGGAAATGCAGACAGACACTTCCAAATGGCACAAAGTTGCCCTGTTTGAGTGTACAGACACCACCATGTGGGTGCAAGTTGCTCCACAGACATGCATTCCAACACTGCCAAATGGGAGAAAGTTTCACTGTGTAAGTGTACAGACACTACCATGTGGATGAAAGTTGCCCCATGGAAATGTAAACAAACACTGCCCTGTGAGTGAAGTTTCTCTGTGTGAGTGTACAGACACCACCATGTGGATGAAAGTTGCCCCATGGAAATGTACACAAACACTGCCATATGAGAGAAGTTTCTCTGTGTGAGTGTACAGACACTACCATGTGGATGAAAGTTGCCCCATGGAAATGTAGACAAACACTGCAAAATGGGAGAAAGTTTCACTGTGTAAGTATACAGACACTACCATGTGGATGAAAGTTGCCCCATGGAAATGTACACAAACACTGCCCTGTGAGTGAAGTTTCTCTGTGTGAGTGTACAGACACCACCATGTGGATGAAAGTTGCCCCATGGAAGTGTTCACAAACACTGTCATGTTAGTGAAAGTTTTACACCAGACACCACTGTATGGGTGAAAGTTGCCCCATGAAATGTATTTAATCACCGCCATGTTGGTGAAAGTTTCACTGTGCGAGTGTTCAGACACCACCATGTATGTGAAAGTTGCTCCATGGAAATGTACACAAACACCCTCATCGTGGGTGGCCTGAAGGTTTTCTTGTGCGAATGTACAGTCATTACCAAGTGGGTAAAAGCTGCCCCATGGGAATGTCCAGACACAACCCTGTGAGCAACAGTTGCTTCATGGAAATGTGCACGGGCAGCACAATGCGGTGAAAGTAACCACATGGACACAGACACCATAGTAAGGGCAAACACCACCGCATGGACATGTATGTACACAGACACCAACATGTGGGAGACAGTCACCACATGGCAATGTACATAGACACCACCATACAGTTGAAAGTCGACACAGGAGAAATGAACACACTCCCAACACAATGTGTGGGAAATTCGCCCCATGGAAACGCGCACAGACACCACACTGAGGGTGAAATTAACCGCATGAAAATGAACACTGCCATCACCGCACAGGTCAAGTTCACCATATTAAAGTGTATACAGACACCACCATGCAGGTGACATTCACCACATGAAGGTGTATACAGACACCACCGTGCAGGTCAAGTTCACCACATGAAGGTGTGTATACAGACACCACCGTGCAGGTCAAGTTCACCACATGAAGGTGTGTATACAGATGTGGTCCATGCAGGTGAAATTCACCACATGAAAGTGTACAGACACCACCATGCAGGTGAAATTCACCACATGAAAGTGTACACAGACACCACCATGCAGGTAAAATTCACCACATGAAAATGTATACAGACACCAACATGCAGGTGAAATTCACCACATGAAAGTGTACACAGACGCCACCATGCAGGTGAAATTCACCACATGAAAGTGTACAAAGACACCACCATGCAGGTGAAATTCACCACATGAAAGTGTACACAGACACCACCATGCAGGTGAAATTCACCACATGAAAATGCATACAGACACTGCCATACGGATAAAATTCCTCACACTGAAATACAAACACACACCACCATACCGTTGACAATCAACATATGGAAATGTACACTTGCAGAGAAATGCTGACAGACATTGCACAATGTGGGAGAAAGACACATGAATTATGTGCACAGACACCACACCCTGTGGGAGAAAGTCACATGAATTATGTGCACAGACACCACACCATGTGGGAGAAAGTCACACGAATTCTATGCACAGACACCACACCGTGTGGGAGAAAGTCACATGAATTATGTGCACAGACACCACACCGTGGGAGAAAGTCACACGAATTATGTGCACAGACACCACACCATGTGGGTGAAAGTCCACAAGCATCACAAGGTGTTTGTTGAAAGTTTCCACATTCGTAAACGATCAGCTCGACATAGATCATCCAGAAGACATCCACCTCTTCACATTGTGAAGGCGACGCCTAGCCTGTGTAGCAGTCACTGTCATTAGTACAGCGGGCTAACAGGCAGGAGCCCAGGGCCTCCTCTGGCAGGTGGCTTACTGTTGACTGGGTAACAATTAGCTTTCTTTGTGCAATTGGCGTTTTGAACTATAAGAGTGACTGTGCAATAAAAAGTCTGAATAAGCAGTGAGGGGGCCAATGCCATTGAGAAGGCAGAGATAAACGGCAGCAATCCTCCTCCCCCCCCCCCTTCTTACTCCCCCTCCCCCTTAAAAAGAAAGAAACAGAATAAGGGTAGGCTCTCAAACTATAACTGATAAACAACTATGCTGTTTGAGTGTTCAAGCACAGCATTTCAGTAGGCTAAGAAGCATGGCTGCAGTGCCCCTCTCCACTCTGCATAACCTGGTACACTACAGCTTACAAGCTCGACATGTTACGTTTCCATGCCCCACCAGTGCTAACATGGTTTCAATAATCTTTCGAGTAACCTTCTGTAATGTCATATACACACAAAAAGAGTTCAGTTACTCTGGCAATGTTCCAATTACTGGCAGGTTAGCATTGATATGGACCTGGGAGATTTAAAAGATGAAAAAAAAATTTGAATAAAAAACACTCCACCCTTTATCCATCAGGCACTAATGTATCCACGTGCATGCTGGATGTTTGTGTTCCCCTGCTAAGTGTCTAGTGGATTCCATAATCTGTCACAGTGATCTTCTGAATGTACATACATACAAGCAGGGTTCAGTTACTTAGGGTTTAATTACCTGTGGCAAGTTAGCACACGTATGGACCTGAGAGATTTAAACAAAACAATTAAAAAAAACTGACTCCACCTTCATCCACAAGCACTTGCTGAACTCAAATTCACTCCTCTTAGACCACGACTCAACTGTTCTTGACACTCAACTGTTACATCCTTTATGCACAAACTTGTTTACACAGATCTAATTGCAAAGTGAGACGACTGCAGGCGGAAATCTAAACAAATCTTAAATAAATGTTAGCGAACTGCCCAGAGAAACGTGGACAAATGAGTCACAAGACAAAACACAACGCATTTCGACCTCTTAGGTCTTCTTCAGGTGAGACACAAACAAATAAAATAACGAAAATTCACTTAGCTTAGATCACTTCAGATTGCTTCAGAGTTCAGCGCAAGGAAGAAGGCGTTGATTCAACGCCTTCTTCCTTGCACTGAACTCTGAAGCAATCTAAGCTAAGTGAATTTTCATTATTTTGTTCGTTTGTGTTTCACCTGAAGAAGACCTAAGAGGTCGAAACGCGTTGTGTTTTGTCTTGTGACTCGTTTGTCCACGTTTCTCTGGGCAGTTCGCTAACATTTATTTAAGATTTGTTTACACAGGCACGTTTTGTTCAGTCATAACTAACTTTACCTCCTAATTAGCACTCCTACCTGATCATAAAAAACCAAATCACAAAAACAGACGAAGCCTTTGATTAGACAATACTGTTTGCTAAACATGTGTATGTGTGCAGCTAAAAAAAAAAAAAAAAAAAAAAAAAGCAACATGCTGCACTATTATAACGTAGTATTACAGCAACTTACTTGTCTTTTCTACATCCATCGTTCCCTCTTTCTCTCATCCATTTTCTTTTCACTTGTACACAAAACTTACAGGAGATAAAAAAAAAAAAAAAAATCTGCCACTTAAGACCCAATCTGTACAGACTTACGAAGATTCAATTCATTCGTCCCCAACACCAGTTTAAAAGAGCTGAAATTCCTTTAAATCACCAAAACAAACATACTACAGAAACTTCCTACTTGGACTGTATCAAATGAACTCCTCGGCACCAACAGAAGCAACTTGGCAGCAACTGAAGCAACTTGGCTGCAACATAACATCTCCTCCGCTGGGTTACCCACGTGGTGACCTGATAATTGATACTGATTGCTGTGTCCTGCTCTGTTGAATCTGCAACAGGAGGAACAGGTGGCTGGCTAGGTATGTGGTGGGTGGAATAAGTGTGAGTAGCTTGACTGAAAAGGCACAAACGATGAGACTACACAAAAACTTCTTTCTTAAATGAAAATACAAACAAACAAACAACTAAAAGCCGTTTAAAATTAACAAATATAAAAATCAGCATCATACCAAGAACAAATGAATGGGTCTTAACTGTCATGCTTTCTTTTCACCGAGATCCATACATGGATGCGTAAATGTCAACTAATAAATTACTTGGCAACAAACATGCAGACAGATCTACACTCATGCTTTATTACAAGTGTCATATAATGTATAACGGGCAGCTGTACTGACCCAAAACAAGCTTCAAACAATAACACTTTCTTTTAAATAAACACTAAGTAAATAAATTAAACAAATGGGGAACCATAAAACAAACTTTTAAACTTATGTACAAAGCTCAAGAACATTCTTTTACTGGCAGAGCGTACACTAACAAATGCAGACATTATTGCTGGTCCCTAACAAAAGCACGAGTTTAACTTCTTCCATGCATTTAACACTGCCTGCAAATGCTCTGCTTGAAAAAAAATTTTTTTTTTTTTTTTCTGACACATTCACAACTTTGAAAGAGACATAGGCAGTAGGAGAAGGACAAAGCAAAATCTGGACTTTGGCCCTTTCACAAAACATGACTCGTTGAGATAAAAGCGTGGCAGATACTCAGACAGGAGAACATGGGGAATAATCTAACATTCCAGGCACTATAACGTATCATAGGAACTGTACTATGGGCAATGTTATGGGCATTACTAACTAACACTGTCAATAACAGTTACTGATGTCTCTTCTTCAATTCTTTGGCTTGCCTTCAACTAAAAGTTGCTCAGTGAAGTCTTGCAATCAAGACTTCATTTGAAGACTGGTATTGGACATTTTCCCTGTGCCTATACTAGATTTACTTGCTAACAATGATTCCTGTTTCCTTAAACTCCTAAGTTTTCCAGCCTTTGCGAGATCACTAGAGACAGTCGCCATTGTATTCAAAGAGCAACCCACATCCCCTTCAAAGACCTGCCATTGTGAAGGAGAAAATGTTAACATTCATACTGCTTTGTGTATACTCACTTCCTCTCCTCTTCCTCTCATTATAAAACTGATTGGATTAGCTGTTCAGCCAATCACATGTTGTTTTGAGGTAATATGATTAACAAACAGCTGTAGCATGGCAAGAGGGCAGCTGTTTGTGAACATTTTATTTCAGTGGTTAAGCCTAACAAATGACTTCATGCGTACATTCAAGCCTGCAACGCAGCCACTGATCTCTCTTATGAAGGCAAGTCAATCAACAACAAAGAAAAGGTTCTTAATTTCTTACCCATTATCCTCTCCTTAGACCTGTAATCCAGTTATTAACTAAGCAACAAGGCAGGTGCTTATCTGACAGACAGACAGACAGCAGTAGTTTGGTGTGTACGTGTGTACACTTGTGAGAGTGTGCGAGCATGAATGTGCTCACATGTGCAGGTGTTGAGGGCGCGAATGTGTGTTGTGAACATGTGTGAGCATGTGCATACAATCAAGTGCATTATCATTTAGGGGAGAATCTGTGCATGTTTGTCTATGTATGCACATGAATGTATCTTTGCATGTATGTGTGTGTCACAGATGGCAAAGAGACTGCAATAAAACAATGCTACATGTTACAGTGTCATGAATGTCACAACAGCACTAAGAAGCAACAGCTGTTCCCCAAAAGAAGAGTGTCATGGATGAGTCCTGGAATCCTGAGAGAAACTTACACCCTCAGCACCCACTAACATTAACTGCACTTGCACTTGCTCTTGGACGTGGTCATTCTCCGAATGTAGTTGTTTTTAGCAAAGTAGAGGTAGAGAGAGTACACAATAATGATGATGGTGTTTATCACCAGGATAAGCAACATTGGCACCATGCTGCTGTTCAGGTCAAAGTTCATCCACGTGATCACCGTGTCTCTCCGCTCCTGCATGTCCAGTAATGATGCCTGCAACTGGTCCATCACGCCTAGAATGGTGGTCACGTGGAACAGCTGATGGCTGTGACCGATGATGTCAAAATGCCCTGGCTTCAAACGCTCAGGGAAATGAGAGGCGTACAGAAAGGCCGAGATGATGGCAAAGATGAACTGCCGGGCGTGCAGAGTCTGTGCGGCCAGCTTGCTCTCCTCCTCCGAGCAGAACAAGAGGCGGTACATGATGGGGAAGCTGGTGAAGAGGTATGGCAGGCTGAAAGAAAACAGCCGAAGGCACTGACGCACGGCACTGGGTCGCATGAACCGTGTGCCGCAGGATGACAGGGTGCAGAAGACGGCACAGCATCCCGCCCCAAACAGGTACCAGGAGAAAAAAGCGCTCTCTTTCAAAGCCTGAGGAAAGCAGTATGCTCGGAAAGACACAGCCACACCGAAGGAAAACAAACTAAGGGCAGAGTAGTCGAGGAAAAAACACACATGGCGCGCACGCTCGGACATGACGTTGAAAGTGTGAGCAATGGCACTGGCAAGAGGGAAGATGCAGCAGGCAAACATGTAGCAGAGGAGGGGCCAGGTGTAGGTGTCGTGGTGGAAGTCCAACGTCTCCGACAGACCCTTCAGCACCCACATGAAGTACCAGCTGGGCAGAAAGTGGGTCCAGAAGTTCAGGGTCTCGTTGGTCGCATCAAACAGGCTCAGGATGCACTGCCAGGCGGAGGACTTGGGGTGGCGGTAACCCGTGACAATGAAATGCTCGTGGAAGTGCTCGGGCATCTGGTCCTTGTGGTAGAGTGGTCCACCCAGTCCGCTGCTGGGCAAGGTGGTGGAGGGAAACATGGTGGGAGAAGGGAGGAGGCTGTCCCTGAGTGGTCCACGTTGTGGAGATGGCAGCAGTAGGAAGCAATGTTGGCGACAGCACCTCACTTGGTCAGATCCTGCAACCATGGCAACAGACATTTCAGCTTTTCACATCAATACTGTTACAAGATTTTAAAAAAAAAAAAAAAAGAAGGAACACTGTATCACTCTTTAAATTCCTCACTGAAAAAAGAAAATCCTCACACCGAGAAGACTATGTCAACAACTGTGACCCAATGGCAGTATTTCCCTGCAACAGCATGGAGTTCCAATATCATTCTCTTTTGATGTAGTAGCCCAGTAGGCGCTCCTTGCTGTTTACTTCCCCCCAAGAGATTTAGATGACAATAAAATTTTAAAAAATAGAGAAAAAAAAAGAAAGAAAAAAAAAGCGCAACATACACAAAGAAATCACAACCGATGTCATGTTATAAAAAAAAAATGTTATATAAACGAAATGTAAACTCCGTCGTGCTAGTTGCAGAAAAAGTAGACATAAAAAATATTAAAAAGTATAAAATTAGTATCAAGGCCAGTTAACAGTAGTAAAAGCATGCAAAAAAAAAAAAAAAAAAGAAGAAAAAAGACAACAACAAAAAGGAGAAGAAAAAAAAATATATATATATATCTAAAGAAAAATTTTTTTTAAAGAAAGAACAAGAAAGAAAAAACACACAGATGACTGGATCAAACAACTGAAAGGGTGACACCAAGCAACGACAACAACAGGCAAACATGAATATATGGGCAGAACAAAGACAAAAATTGCATACTTCTTTAAAGTGAGTATATCAATTATAATGTTCTGTCATTTTTACAATCTCAGCAACAAAATATCTATCATCTTCATCTCTCTATGGCACCTTTTAACACAACTCATTCATTCATTCACAATGCCGCACAGAAAACTCCGTAACAAAAAAGTACTCGTCTCATAACCTCTTTCTTGTATGTCCTCTAATGTCTGTACATGCAAACAAGTACCTTTCCATTATGCATATAAAGCACCAGTGCACACATGCATGCACAACACCTCTCTCCATTCTCTCTTCCCTAACACCATCTTCTCCCGCCAGGCACACCTCTGCATGTGCATGCCCGGGTGCATGCACGCACACAAGCGCACAGACACACTCTCAGAAACACACACACACATACACACACAGGTATGTGCACACACACACACGTGCGCGCACACACACACATGTGCGCACATGCACACACACACATGAAGAAAAGATTTCTTTTTTCTAAAATTGTTTCTCATATTTGTAATACTTATTACCCCACGACTCCACCACAAACATGACACTTACTGCACACAGGGCAACTCCACTGAGTTTCATTCCCTATACAAACCAGAGCCCCCACAAGCAATAGGAGCTACACAACCCCTCCTGATCTCAAGCAGATCCAGGCACTGATAGTCCGCCCCCTGACCCCTGAGCTCAATGCTTTCCAACCAGACTTGAACCTTAACGACGTCTATTCAGTGGATTCAGTGGGTGCGCCCGTTGGTCATAGCAACGCAAAACAAACACTGCTATTGATAGAGCCGATATGAAAACTTCATGAGACACTTCAACGCTGGAGGCGACACTAAAAAAAAAAAAAAAAACCTGTTCTCTTTCCTTCTCTTGTTCTTTTCTTCTAAATTTATCCTTGATTGAACTAGCAATCCATGAGCAGTGAGTTCAGAGGAACCTAAATAACGAATGAAATCTGTCTTCAGGCACCACTTCATTACAAAGCAGAGCCATGCTATTGCCATCAGAGTTAACAATAGCAAACCAAAACTCCTGCAGTCAAATAATCCTCTTTGTTTCAAATATTGTTGGAGCATCACATCAAAGGTCCACTGACTGATTCTGTCATTGTTTGAACATATATGAAAGGTCTACTGACCGAACTACAGTTGAATAAACTATCAATTTTTTTATATACACATGTGTGCCACCCCTTTAACATACAACAGCTTGTTTAAAAACAAAATAAATAAAAAATAAAAAATAATTTGCTTTTTACATACTGGAAAAAACATTTTTTCTCCCTGAATTTAACCCTAACATTTTCTTTCCCTTCAACATGTACTTCATTCAAGTGACCTTAAAATTTACTTCCCTTTTTCTGTTTCATCTATTTCAACACGAATTCACATCAAATAAATCTTCTCACAAAGCTAATATTTGCTTCTGTTCAAAGGATAAACAGGAGGCGCAGGGGACGGGGGGAGGGGGGGGGGGGGGGGGGACTGACTGACTGACACACAAACCAATTTAAATGATAAAAGAAAATCTTTTATAGGTTTACAAGTTAAAAGCCTCTTGGTCCAAATCAATTCATCAACATACCACCTACCACTACACACAAAGCAATGTGACCATGTTTACGTTGAAGCATTCTCAGTTGTGCATATAAACAATGTGTGTGGGTGGGTATGTGCAAGAGGGAGGGTGTGGTGTGCAAGAGCAAGGGGGTTCTGTGCTCTGTGTGTGTGTGTGTGTGTGTGTGTGTGTGTGTGTGTGTGTGTGTGTGTGTGTGGTGCATCTAGTGTTGTGCTGTGTGTATGTGTAAGAAAAGAAAGAGACAGACAAGACAGACAGAGAGACAGACAGAAGCAGAGAGAGACAGACAACTGTGAATGCGTATGTGTGTGTGTGTGTGTGTGTGTGTGTGTGTGTGTGTGTGTGTGTGTGTGTGTGTGTGCGCGCACATGCATGCATGCAAGCATGTGTGTAAGCACATGCATGTGCAAGCATTCATGCACATTTGTACATGTATTTGTGTTTGCATGCGTGCATGCATGCGTGTACATGCATTGTGTTGTGCAGTGTGTGTGTGTGTGTGTGTGTGTACGGAAGTACTTTGTTTCCACACACTTGAGAGGGCTTCCTTCCTGCCATTAACCATATGGTGTCCTCAGGTAAGGCAAGGTAATGTTGTTTATAGCCCAGCCGACAGCGAAGGGCCATATCAGGGCTGTCACCACGTTGAAGTCAACTCACAAGTCATTCATTCACACAACCTTTTAAAATACATCTAAAAACACACCCAAAATGTTAAAAATTTTTCCCCTGTAAAATCTCAGATCAGATGAAAAATGTTAATCTCTTTCAAAAATGCAAAGATCACATCAGGTGGAACATCTCTGAACAAGGTTTTCATGGAATCGGCTGTGAAATGTTTATGTCTCACATCACGCAAGTCCCAACACTCTACAAGAATATGTCTTCAGGTGTTATATCCTTGAAAAACAGGAAATGAAAACAAATGTCAATTACCATTTCCTTGGAAGACAGGTTATGAAAACAAGTGTCGTGAAGTCCAATTATACACTTGTAAGTCCAATTATACACTTGTAAGTCCAATTACACACTTGTAAGTCCAATTGTACACTTGTAAGTCCAATTATACAATTGTACGTCCAATTACAGACATGTAGATCCAATTATACACTTGTAAGTCCAATTATACTCTTGTCAGTCCAATTATACACTTGTATGTCTAATGATACACTTGTAAGTCCAATTATACACTTGTAAGTCCAATTATACACTTGCAAGTCCAATTATACACTTGTAAGTCCAATTACAGACATGTAGGTCCAACTATACATTTGTAAGTCCAACACGTGGCACATCTGGAACTGATAATCTTTTGATGAGAAAAAGCAAATTTTGAGACTTACATGTCTTACTCATTCACTAATACTAGTGACCAAATTTGGTCAAATTTTAACTTTCACATCCTTTTAAAGCACGCACAGTGTAACGCTGTGTCCTCACATGTTATGCAATACAAGGGGGGGGAGGGGGGAAATATGAGTGTGTGTGTGTGTGTGTGTGTGTGTGTGTGTGTGTGTGTGTGTGTGTATGTGTATGTGTGTGTGTGCGCGTGCGCGCGCGTGCGTGTGTGTGTGTGTGTTTGTGTGTGTGTGTGTGTGTGTGCGCGCGTCTCTTCAAGAGCACACATGTACACAAGTACATGCATATACTGTTTATGTGTGTGTGAGTGTGTAGCTATGCGTGTGTGGCTATGTTTGTGTGTGTGTGTGTGTGTGTGTGTGTGTGTGTGTGTGCGTGTGTGTGTGTGTGTGTGTGTGTGTGTGTGCGTGCGTGCGTGCGTGTGTGTGTGTGTGCGTGCGTGCGTGTGTGTGTGTATCCCCCCAACAATTTCAGCTCCATTTCAGTTTTATCCTTTCTTAACTAGCAGTCAAAACCTACAGTCCAAAGTACCACCATGGCTGTGACTCATTTGGATTACAACATAACACAAAGACCCGAAATGGAGAAGGACAAATTAAGTTTGAGACAAGACTAAGATACACAAAGAATCCAAATCTTCAGCAGTTGACTGGCAATTAACTGTGACGTAGAAAACAATTAACTGCGAAATAAATTCCCAAACAAAAGCAAACAACAGTTCTCATAATTTTATTCTTCTGCAGTTTGTACTATCACGCACATCCAGAAAACAAATCGGCGAGAAATAATTTCCTAAACAACCACAAAAAAGTGCTATGACTTATATCTCTTTACAAAGCAAGGATTCACAGGATAGAGACAGATAAATATCAAACTCTTTACAAAGCAAGGATTTGCATGATAAAGACAGATAAACATTAAACAATAAAAACACGACTAGGGGTGAATGCAGAGCACAAGCGCGGAGTATCTTTATACTGTCAATTAACTAAATGCTTTGTCACCTCACCGAGTGATGTTCAGAACATCTTCAAAAACTAAAGAAGGAAAAAAAAAAGTGATTTTGCAACTTTAGGGTTTGCTTTTTTCTTCCCCCGAACATGTATCAACTGATGAAAAGAAGTCACCCCATCTGAATCATGCGCTGTTTCTTCTTCTTTAATTGTTTCTTTGTTTGCTTTGTTTAGTTTCTTTCGTTCGACATAAACTTATTCCACTCCAACCCAGACTGTTCACCAGGAGCCAACTTTAGGGCCCAGGACAACAGTCAGATTCCCACAGAGGACTGGTGGTGTCAAAATGTGTACAAAGCAGCAGAGAAAGAAGAGATACAGGCATGCATGCACAGGAAACAGACAGGAGGTGGATGTGTTCTGTGAGCTTCTATACACAACTGCGCCTATTTCCCCATGTACGCAAGCAGGTTTTCAACCATGCATTGTTTTACCCTGTCGTTTTCCTTCTTCCGCTCTTTCCCCTTATCCTTGTTCTCCCTTCCCCCCCCCCCCCCCCCCCCCCCCCCTATCCCTCGCCTTCCCTTCCCTGCCCCTTGCTTCTCATCAGCATCCATGTTTCACTCTTGTCATGACAATTTTCTTTCTCTTCTTTTTTCCATTTCTTTTTCCTTCTTTTTTTAAATTATAAATTTTATCACACAATCATTCCTTCTCTTTCTGTTTTCCCTCGTTTACATGCCAAATCATCATGATTATCATACTCTCGCTTTCACAAAATTATCATGATAGTCTCATCTCCATTACTAATTCACTTTGAATATGAAAGGCAACCAACTTCTAGACCCCCAACCTCACTCCACCCCTTTCTTCCCCTTGCAAGTCAAAGTTAACTCATAAACAATCCATTCTATACATATACAATATGAATCCTTACTTTTGGAGTTACATTCATACCAAATGAAATTCCCTTACATCTTCATGCCTTAGGAAAATTAAACACTTGGATGCAGACAATACACACAAAATTGACAACAGTCTACATACAGATGCTTAAATACAAAGACACACACTCATACACTCATGCATGCATGCACACACACACACACACACACACACACACACACACACACACACACACACACACACACACACGCACTCACACACACATACACACATGCATGCACACACACATACATACACACACACTCTCTCTCTCTCCATTTTCCATCTTTCTACCTTCACTATCTAATCTTCGTACAACTTCCCCCTAAACCCGAGACAACTGACTGTCCCCTATACTGATCCAGGAAGTTACAGCGCTTGACCTCAGGGAGACCATTCACACTGTGTGTTCAGCAAACATGCTCCACGAAGCTTGATTGTTCAAACCTAACAAGCACTGCAAAATATGCCCAGCTCACTTTCGCATAGCCGCATGCATGTGTGCATACATAAACACACAACGATTATGTAAGCACCAAATCCTATGAACAAAGAGAAAGGAACCAAAGGTATGGAAGTGTATATACAATCGTATGTACATTCATGTATATATATATATATATATATATTTTTTTTTTTAAGGACAAAAGAAGGCTCTTTTATTAGCCCCTATTCACCCACCTCCACACACACACACACGCACGCACTTGCACGTACGCGCACACACACACAAACACACATGCACGCAAGGACACACATACACAGACAAACACACCCGCCTTGTACTTCCCTTGATCCCACATCTCAAAAGCAAGTGAATGATAGTGTGCCTGCATTTAAACCGATGAGTATGTGGACATGCATCCACATAATATTTGTAAATATGTTTGTGTGTGGGTGTGGGTGTGGGTGTGTGTGCGTGTGTGTGTGTGTGAGTGTGTGTATGTGTTTGTGTGAGAGAGAGAGTGAGAGACAGGCAGACAGACTCTGAGTGTGTGTGTGTGTGTGTGTGTGTGTGTGTGTGTGTGTGTGTGTGTGTGTGTGTGCACGCGCGCCTGTGTGTGCCGGTGTTTGTGAGTGTGTGTGGGTGGGTGGGTGGGTGTGTATGTGTGTGTGTGCATGTGAGAGAGAGAGAGAGAGTGTGTGTGTATGTGTGTGTGTGTGTTCATGCATGAGTGTACGGGCATGTTTCTCTCCCTATCCGAAAGCCTGCAAACTGTGCAACACCATCCTGAGTTATGACACACACACATGATTCAGTAACACTCAATAACCAAACAAGCAAGCTACCAACTCCACCATACCTGAGCACTGAACCAAAGGCCTACTACAAGTCACCACCATGGGTCACGCTAAAAACCATCAGCACTGACTTCACCCAAACCCACCAACCGCAACAAACATCCATCTAATTCTGATCACTACCAAAAGAACAGGTTCCCAGTACTACCAATCTCTTGTCTTGCCTCTCTGATCTTTTTTTTTTTTTTTTTTTTTTTTTTTTTTTTGTCTCTTCACACACATGTAACTTCATTTCTTCATAGCTCACCTCAACCAGATCCCTGTGAAGTTACTGGGTGGGGAACCTGTTTAAAGATAATAACCATGGCCATGGCCATTTCATGCACTCATGTGTGGTAGTACCTCTTTCTGTCCCCTTCCTGTATGTCAAGCGAAGTGGTTGGACAGGTTCCCTTATGGTGGAGGGCCAGGTTGCTAGGTTGTAATGGTTTTGAAGCATGTCTTGTTGTGGGGGGCCAGGTTTCAAGGTTGTAATGGTTTTGAAGTATGTCTTGTCAGACTGTTGCATTCATCCTGACTTGAACCTTTTTTTTTCTCTCCCCTTAATCTGTTAATCTGTGCTCGGTCTCTCTCTCTGTCTCTCTCTCTCTCCCCTCCCTCCCCTCTCTCCCCCTCCCTCCCTCTCTCTCTGTTTTCATTGCTCCCCCTTTCATTCACCAAGTCATGGCAAATATACTGTAAAAGCAATACATGCACAAGTGCACACAAAGAGAGACAGACAGACAGACAGACAGACAGACAGACAGAGACACAGGCAGATAGACAGAGAGACAGAAACACAGACAGAAACAGAGAGACTGACAGACACACAGGTTGGCGGACAATCAAAACATGAACAGAGACAGACAGTTCCCAGTATGAGATTCTTGAACATGCTTGACTTTTTTTTTCTTCTTTTTTTCTTTCTTTTTTTTTTTTTCTCGTTTGTTTGATGTTACAACTGTCATAAATATCTTTAACATCAGTAGCATACTTGAATATTTCATGAAACATCCACACTTTTTTAGACAGCCAAAGAAAACACTTCACGTCAGAATTTGTCAATCTTAAATAATCTTTTTTTCATTCCAAGTAAACCCAGCTCAGATGAACCCAACAAAACCACATAATTTATGCAAAACAAAGTTTTAAGAAATAATCCCTCTCCTCTCTTTCTGATAAAGTTCACGTGACCCTTTGTCTCTCCTTTCATACAAATGCACATGAATACAAATACGAATGCATGTCTGGCTATTTAAACTATTTCACAAAATCTTTTTTCTTTTCAATTAATTAGAATGATCTTATGGATGTACACATATGGTACATTCCAATACACCAACATCACCACTAAAAATAATGTACCTATTCTTGTGGAACGCAATAATATCTCCAAATTTCAATTTCACACACACACACACACACACACACACACACACACACACACACACACACACACGCGCCGCGCGCACGCATCTACACATATCCAACTAGTTTACATATATTACATAAGCATCACAACAAACAAGTGCATGCATGCATGCATGCGCATGCACGCACACACACACACACACACACACACACACACGGCATCACACATAAAACATATGTGCAGATACAGGCAGTCTATCTCATATACACACAGTCACATATTCCTCTGACCTTACACACACACACACACACACACACACACACACACACACACACACACACACACACACACACCTCTCCAGGCAAGCGAAAGCCTCATGCATCACCTTTTCCCTGCCTGTCAGTGTCACTCCAGGTGCTTTGAGGAGGAAGGTCCTTGGTTCAATGCACAGGCCTATCTAAAGACTACTCCGCCCAAACTACTGCAAGCTGGCCAAGCAGCATGTCAAAGCACACATCTGCCCACCCTTCTGTAACTCTGTTGACTTTTGTTGGCTCTGTTATGGATGAGTGGTTTGGTAACGCAAGGCATGAACAGTGAATGACAACGTTAACCTGATCTGGGCACAGGGTATAAACAACTGTAAGCTGACTGTTTGCGCATGCCTGCATACGTGTACATTTGTGCATGCGTGCATGTGTGTGTGTGTGTGTGTGCATGCGTGTGTGAGTGTGTGAGATTGTCACTGTGTGATTATGTGTGTGTGTGTTTGCATGTGTGTGACTGTCACTGTGTGTGCGTATGATTATGCGCTTATCTGTGTGGTCATATGTCTGTGTGTGCTGTGTAAATATTTGTGAGTATGTGTGTATAATTATTCTGTATGAGTAAGTGTGTATGTATCTGTGCACTCGTTTTTGCCTGTAATTATCAAATGCCAGTAATGAGCCTCTAATAAAGATTTATCTAAAATTCTCACACACATACACACACACAAAATCCCTATATCTATATAAACGATTTTCTAAATGATAAGAAAAACACACAACTGGAGAGCATTTCATTTGTTACTCTGTTTTCAAACAACAGAACCATCTAGTTTCAAACTTGTGAATCAAATTCTAAAAGCGTCATGGTGGAAAAGAGTTGAAACTTTTAACATTTCAAGAACTTTGTGCACATGCACGCATGTGCACATACATACATACACACACACACACACACACACACACACGCACACACACACACAAACACACACGCGCATGCACGCACGCATGCAAGCGCGCACACACACACACACGCACACGCACACGCACACGCACACACACACCACGCACACGCACACACATGGAAACCGAACATTCTGCAGCCAATAATAGACATTGATCTCTGTTCTAACAAAAAAAACCCTGGCAGATGGTGTGTGTCTGCGGCACCTGTCAAAAGAGCTGCCGATTGCTGTCTTGTTTTTGTCCATACAGGCAAACTATTGATGGCAGAAATGACACAGCAGCTATAAAACATAGTGTGCTAAAAAGAGGATGTATGCCAAAATGAGGCAGAGAGAAAAGGAGAGGGGGAGTCACAGAGAGAGAGAGAGAAAAGAGAGAGGGTGAGAGAAGGGAGAGAGAGGTGTGTGTGTGTGTGTGTGTGTGTGTGTGTGTGTGTGTGTGTGTGTGTGTCTATAGGTGTGTGTGTTTGTGTATGTCTGTGTATGAGTATGTTTGAGTGTGTGTGTGTGTGTGTGTGTGTGTGTGTGTGTGTGTGTGTGTGTGTATGCGTGCACGCGCACACACACACTTGCATATGCGTACTCATGTTTACGCATCAACACATGAATACATGCTTGTATGCCAGTGCCCTCACTGACGGACATTCGAGCGTTCATTCAGTCTGAGATCTAAATATCACTCTGTGTGTGTGTGTTTTTTTCTCCTCCAAACACCTTCACATACAAGAAAACACTGGCCAACGCTAAACCCTATGACGATTTTTCGGTGATCAAGGAACACATTCACAGATATCTATCAGAACCTATCACAGAAAAAAAAAAATTCAAACACAACACAAAATTTCTCTAAATATAAAACCGGCACAGCCAAGGGGGTTGGATGAAATTCATGAAAACTCACAAAATGAGAAGAAGAAGAAAAAAAAGCCCTAAGTACTCAATCTCCTTCTGCGACCCTCAACCCTATTCTCCTCTCTTAAGAAGCGTCAATACCTAGAGGTGATGAACTTTGCCATTAAACTGTTCAATCTTAAACACGTCAAGATCCCCAAACACACCCTTGGCATGCCCAGACAAAAACTGCGTTACTGCTCGGTCGTCGACCCTGTGATAAACAAGCCAACGACTAGGTCAACCGAGGTCCAATGACGTCCACACCCAAATCCAACTGACAAGCAAACAGCTTCCTTGACAGACACACGGACGTGTTGTGAAGACACTGGTCATGAGTCACCTCTCGAAACAGAGAGATTTCTGACCACAGAGGAAACACTTCATGAAAGAGACAAAAAAAATACAAAAGAGACACATGCCTTAAAAAGGAAATTTGAAAACCACACAGAGGAAAGCCCCAAACAACTGAGTTTGTTCCTTTCAGATCATACACAAAGATTAACCAGTCAACGATTTAATCAGCCTGTCATAATTTCTTGTTGCTGTGGTTCTGTCCTAAAGTATTTTCCCCTCAATTTCAGATCACACTATATATATATATAAAAAAAAATTTAAAAAACTAACGTGATTCAGTGACTTTGTCATGTTATAGTTTGTTGCTGACATTCTGTCTGAAAACATCTTGTTTTCCCCAGATCAAAAACCACTGAGACATAAAATCATGGAGACGCAAGTTATACACTGTGAAAAAAATAGCACATTTAACAAAATGCACTCAACAGCTATTCTGGATCTCCTGTAACTAACAGGCTCTGAATCCTAAATGTACGCAACTCAACAAAGTGACTCACATTTTCTAGAACACTGCATGGACAATATGCAGCCTGTCACTCCCAACATCAAACCAGTTCCAGAGTAATCCTTTGCAGGTTATCATATTCAGGACACTGACACAATTTTGATGAAAGAACGACTCAGTTTGGCTTTTCAAAACAAATGTTTATAAAAAAAAATTGTAACGACTAAGAAAGGGCACAATACCGCGCAATGTTTTCAGCAGCACTGACCCAGCGGCTTCTGAATCACTCTTGCAAAGGTATACAGAACTGTTAAAGAATCAACTGTGAAGAACACTAGGTTTGTTCTGTGGTCACAAAATCTGAGGCTGTGTTATCAGTCAAATGCTGAAGATACATATTCCACTACTTTGTTCTGAATCCATCCAAAACTGTTGCCAGAAAATTGTATAATCTTAACAACTACCAGATTTAGACAGGTCACTCAGCTGGGAAATAAGCACTTACTTGGAGCTTTCGACAGACCGTCCGTCTTCCGTCTGTCGAAAGCTCCAAGTAAGTGCTTATTTCCCAGCTGAGTGACCTGTCTAAATCCGGTAGTCGTTATGTCTACCCCTCAGCAGTTAAAACTTCCACAACGTCTTGTATAATCTTAGTAAAAATTCTGATTGAAATCTTGTGACACCCAAATATCCACAAAATCTCAAAACCTCTACCTGCATACATGCAGCACACCATATGCTTTTAAAAAGTGTGGATCCATTTAAAAGCCGAGCCATTCACAAACAAACACACACACACACACACACACACACACACACACACACACACACACACACACATTCCTCCAATACATACAGGCCATTAGTGTTCATAATGTTCATCAGCAAAGACAGTTCACTGAATTCAATACTGACTTCAACATTAAAAAAAAAAATTAAAAAAAAATAAAAATTGCAGATGCAATCAACTGGCATTGTGGTGAGCTGCAATGTAGAGGGCTGCCAAGTACCTTTCAAATCTAACACTCCCTTCACCATAAACCACAGTGAAATCTTGCTGACGCATTGCCCCTGGCATAGGCCTGCATTATTCATAGTGCCAAACAATCTGGACAGTCGTAGGTCATCCTCATCAAAAACCAATCATCAGATCCACACCGGCACTGCTGCCAAGCCTTCGCTCCTGCTCCATCTTCAGGCTAGAAATAAACCTTCATCACCCTGTGAATCCCTGCATCCAAATTAATCTGTACTGACTGTATACAGCCACTGGCTTTGGTTCGCCACACAGTCTTTACATCTCTCTCCAGGGGCACCTCGATTGCTATGGTAACCAGAGCTGAAAAGTGGTGGCGAAATGACAGCACAATTTTTGCATTTTCACAAGCTGGCACCAAGGACATGTCAATTACCATGGAAATGAGGGAGTTGCCCTCAAAGGCAAGGATGTGTGTCCCCTCTGAGTTTGTCATGAGGCGGATTCATCTGTATGCAATAGCCTACACCCCATTAATGTTCCACTGCTGTTTTCTCTCACGTTTCTTTATCGAGTTACAGGGCTAGTGGTGTTTCTTTTCCTTCCCCCAATGCTCTTCTTTTTCTTTTGTCTCAAAATAACTGTCTTTGTACCTTTCTAACCATCTCCTCCTTCATACCATCCGTCTAGTGAACAGTGGCTAATGTTTGTTCATGCAGAGAGTGGTCTGGAAACTTAGCACATGTGGTGTAGTATATATGGATTTGTCCACACGCAGTGACACCTCCTTGATACTATTCTCTCTCTCTCTCTCTCTCTCTGTCTAAATTTGTTTTTCCTCTGTCCATTCCTGCTTTTTCCTTATTCACTGAAGCCGTTTTAACCCATTTTCATGATAATGAACATTCTGTGGCACCTTTTGACAGCCTCACTCCTTCTCTTCATTGCTCTGGACAGTTACAAACTTCAACGTGTCAGTTACTGTCTTTCCACTGTCTCTTCCTCTGCCTGCCTTCCTGACATTCTGGAGTTTGTTGCCCTGATAAATCTGTACCGCATGTGTCAAAAGGCAAGTCTGGCGTAGCTATGCTCTTGCGTGGCTAGGTGCTCAAGATCTCTCCTTCCAGCTGGATTGATCAAGACTGTCGAAACTTTGGTCTGTCATCAGAGTCAGTACTAAGACTACAAGTTGGTCTGTCATCAAAGTCAGTACTAAGTCTACAAGATCCATAAAGCAGAAGTAACCTGCCACTCCCCTCCCCTCCCCTGGAAGTTACGTGTATATGTATATATATGTATATAACACGCACTCACGTGTTTGTACAGTCTGTCTATTACAGACGCAACGTTTCTTGTTACTTGCATAACAGTTCCAAACATTAGTCCAAAAGTGTGCGCTGGTTTGTGTGTGTAGTGTGCATGTTTATACCACAATAAAAAAAAAAGCATAAAAAAAAAAAAACGTGTGCTAATTATTTCAAATCACCTTTGTTATTGTCAGTGAAAGCAAAATCTTAGAATTCTAGCTATATGACATAGTTTAACTTAGAATTAGCAGAATGGTGTGTGTGTGTGTGTGTGTGTGTGTGTGTGTGTGTGTGTGTGTGTGTGTGTACCTGTGAGTGTGTGTACCTGCGTGTGTGTACATGCTTGTGCGTGCGTGCATGCATGCGCACACACATGCGCACGCGGATGTGCACGTGTGTATGAATGAGTGTTTGTGTTTGTGTGTGTGTGTGTGTGTGTGTGATAGAGAGAGAGAGAGAGAGAGAGAGAGAGAGAGAAGAGAGAGAGAGAGAGAGAGAGAGAGAATGTGTAAAGGTAAGTGTGTTTTCACTGAAAAAAATTCTCAAGCAGGTGTGTGTGTGTGTAACTGTGAGTGAGTGTGTGTGTGTGTGTGTGTGTGTGTGTGTGTGTGTGTGTGTGTGTGTGTGTGTGTTGGTGTGTGAGTGTGTGTGTGTGTGTGTGCATGTACAAAAGTGTGTATGTGGATGAGAGATTTCTTGATGCAAAATTTCTCATGTACATGGAAACACACACACAAATAAAGACATTCACACACATACAGCAGTACATACACATATGCACGCACACATTTCTGTCTCTCTCCGTCTCTCTCACACACAAACAGAAATTTTCTCCTCCACACACAGACACACACACATGCACAAGCACACACGCATATGCATACATGCACACATACACCACTCTCTCTCTTTCTCTCTTGCCCACACTGTACAAAGAGGCACTTGCTTGCCCATAGATTATCTCTAATACAATTAAAAACACACACACTGACTTGAACATAAAGAATGACACAAGCAAATGTGCACACACACAGACACACACACACACACACTCACACACACACACACACACACACAACACTCACACACACACACTCACACTAAGAAACATAGAACAATTTTGGTACCAACCTCCTCCCCCCCCCCCCCCCCCCCCCCCTCCATCCCAGCTCTTTGTGGCCAGAAGGATCAGATAACATATTGACTCTGGCATCACATCAGTGCTTCGGTCAATTATCAGGGTCACAGATCAACTGCCAGTTAGCAATTACACGCCTCTCACCACCCCCCACAGCCACCTGATGTCTCTGCTGGGTTTGGCTACCTGAATGCAATGTTTATTCAGAGAGAGAGGGGGAGAGGGTGGGGGGGGGGGGATGGAGGGAGGGAGGGAGGGATGGAGGGAGTGGGGGAAGGGAAGGAAACCAAACAGACACAGGCTGAGAGAAGGAGAGAACAGAAAATGGCACTGAGAAACTCTGAAGAGGTATTCATGTCATGCCAACCCCACCCTACCCCCCACCCCATCCCACCCCAAAAGAAAAGGGGCCATCCTTCGGCACAGATCACCATGACTGTAATATACCCACAAATACTAATCCTCTGCAGAAACAGCTACTTTAAAAGCTGTGACAAAACTGCCAAAGTATGCACAGTCACTGTTGTTTGCAGAAAAGAAAAACGATCGAAATAAACAAGGATATCTGTTTGTTTCTACATAACATCATAGTGGTTTCGAGCAAAAGGATTTCCAGACAAAATGAATATATGTCGCTGTTCAATTTCCTATATTATGAACATTCCCCCCCCCAAAAAAAACAATTTAAAAAAAAAATAGTTTTCGTCATCGTCATAACCCTCATTACTACGCTAGTTACTCTTGAGTACATATCATTATGCACATTATTATTATGACTTATGTGTTCATGAATTTCAGCTATGCAGAATCTTAAATTTCATAACTGCAGATGTTAAACCACAAGAAATAAAACACAAAACAAACAAAACAAAAACCCTTGGCTTAAAACAGTTTCTTGTGATTTCTGTTCATCTCAAGCCTGTCACTTAGAAAAAAAAATTGTGAGAGAGGGACAGACAGACACAGAGAGGGTGGGACAGGAGAGAGATGATACAGAAAAGATAGATATGAAAATAAGCTGAGACAGACAGACAGACAGACAGAGGCAGAATGGGTCACCAGGACAAAAATGATCAAGTTCAAAAAGCATACATTCAGGAAATAACGAAACAGAAGAAAAAAAAATTGGGAATATGATGATGTACGTGCAGACAGATAATGTCTGACACCAAAGACAAGAGTCTCTCATGGGAGCAACAAACAGAAAGACATTCGTCGCCAAGACAGCAAAAGCAATCCTTTTTACCCTCTTCTTCTTCTTCTCCTGTTCACGACCAACATCATTATGCTGATGACTCTGTCGTATACTTAGGGGTTTGCGAAGATTTGCGCTGTGTTTGTCAGACATAATTTTGATTACAGCTTAAGGGGTGGGTGGGGAGGAGGGAGTGGAGATGAGGAGGAAGTGGGAGGAAAAAAAAAGGGGGGGTGGGGTGGGGGGTGTAGGGGGAGGCGAGGGGGGGGGGATGGGGGGGGGGGGGTTGGGATGTTGTCGTTGGTGTTATTGGTGAGAGGCGAGTCTGAACCTAAAGCGGTCCAGGGTCTCCGCCGTCACCACAGCCTCTGGTAATTTGTTCCACTCTGGGATGGTTCTTGGGAAGAAGGACATTTGACGGTAGTCTGTCCTGCATTGTGGGATGTCGTAGCTGCAGCTGTTGTTTTTTCTTAAACTTCTTCTGGTCTGGGATTTCCTGGGCAGGTACTTGGAATTGATGTCAACAAAATTGTGGTGGAATTTGTACATCATTTCCAGTCTGACGTTTTGTCTTCGTTTCTCTAATGCAGGCCACTTCAGAGAGCATAGGATTTCATCTACACTGGTTGTGGGTCTGCGGCTGTGTGTGACCCATCTGGCTGCTCTACGCTGGATCTTTTCGATCTCCTGGATCTCGTTGCTGGTGTGGGGGGCCCAAACGCATGACGCGTACTCAACAATCGGTCAAACAAGGGTTTTGTATGCAGTTTCTTTCATCTTCTTGTTTCCGATTTTGAGGTTTCATCTAATGAAGCTGAGGGTTTTGCGGTGATCGTCTCAATGTGGGATCCCCATTTTTGGTCGTCTTGGATCGTGACCCCTAGGTATTTGGTTGAGGTCACAACTTCTAGAGTGTGTCCATGAAGTTTGTACACAGGTTGGAGTTTGTTCTGTCGCCGTGTAGCACTTCAAATGCTTCCTCTGATTCATTTCCATAACACTCTCGCCCTCCCACGCCTCCCTTCCCCATCCCAACCCTCCCCTCCCCTTCAGAATGTTATTTTGCTCTGCACCAAATCTTAAAAGTTTGTAGATATGAATATGTCTGATAAGCCTAATATTTTTTTTCTTTTCACTCAGACCTCTGCAAATGAAAATGTAAAAGGAAAATAATCAATTATTCAAACAAACAAACAAGTAAACAAACAAACACCATCTTGCCCTGCTGTAGAAAATGGGTGGAAAACTCCTGGCTTTGCCCTTGGATCCAAATCCACACCAGAATTTCATGGGATTGTTCTAGGTCACATTCCGTCTTTCCCCTAGGTTTGGTTAAAATGAGTTTAATCCTTTTTGAACAATCCAGCAATCTGACCAACAAACAAAGAGTCCCTCAGAAAAATTCAACTGCCCTGAGCAAGTGCAGATGCAGGTGGGCAGGTGCGTTTCAGAACTAAGGAGACCGTCTGAGAACTTGCTAATTTGCCAGTTACTTTTCTCTGTAAATGGTTTAATTCTTGCCCCAAATGACAGCTGACTTCCATTATTTTCACCTGGCTCCGTAGACACACTTATTCAACGTTGTAAACTAGCATGTAGTAGATGTCATCACATCAATTACTTACCTGTCAGCTAAATTGTTATGTTGCAGCCGTATTTTTCGTTTTGCCACTTAAGCTTTCACTCTATCATAGAGACATGAAAATGTCTCAAAACTTTTTTTGTTAAAAAACAGAAATAATGAAAGAAAAAGAAAAGGTTTACTGACAATAAACAATAATGGGGAGATAAACATGAGGTTAAATTACAGAAGAAGAGTCCAAAAGCATTGTTGTGTTCAGTGAAAAAAATGATTCCATTACCAGTTTAACAGCAGTATTGCAAAAATGAGGCTACTTTGTTGGGAATTCACATTCATCTTGAACTTTATTTTCATTCTAATGTCTGCTACTGTTGAAGGAAAAAAATGCTGTTTGTCAAGCTATCTACATTTATGGCAATATCTTTACAATCTTGGGCTAGTAAAAACATAGGTGGCCTAATGGAATTTTGTATGTACTAACCAACTGGCTTGTGAATATTTTTAAACTTCTCCAACCTTGATAACTCCCTTGGCAAAGATCATACAACACAAAGTGGTTTGCGTGGCTGAAAACCGTTTTTTTTTGTTTGTTTTTTTACAATCTGCTTCAATGGCAGAAAAATCAAGACAAAAACAAAGCAAAAGATTGAAAGAGGGAAGAAACATGCAAATGGTAGATCTACAGTGTTTTTGTGTGCAGGTGTGAGGGGTGGGGGGTGGGAGTAGGGTGAGGGATTAAGAGGAATGTGAAAGAGAAGAGGAGGAGGGAGCAGGGTTGAGGTAGGACAGTTATACTGGGTTGGGGGACTGGGATGTGCATATCTTTGCCATTCACCCCAGAGGAAAAAAAAGTGGGAGAGAGGAGAGGGAGAAAGATCAAGAGAGAAAAAGAATGAAACAGAGAGACAGACATTTAGGAAAAACAGAAAGAGAAAGAGGCGCAGGAAGGGAGATGGAGAGAAACAGAAAACAAGTAGGCAGACAGGTGTCAAATGATTCACCTCAGATCTCTCCTATCCTGGACAAAAAGGAAAGAGATGGGGAGAAGGCAAGTCACACAAGTTGAACTGGAATCCCCCCTCCCCCTCCCTCCTCCCCCCTTTCCATCTGCCCACAGGCTCAGTCAGCAACCTTGGAACTCAGGGGTAAATCCCATGATACCTGAAGCACCAGACCCCACTGACCCACAGACCTGTTTTTGCCAAGGTAAAACCAACAACAGGTAAACACCAGGATGCAGCTGAGCCCACGATCAAAGCACCTGAACCTCGGCCACCCTGGGAACACAGCACAAGGCAACCATCTGATATGCCAGTAGCAGCAGTGTGGACCAGACTAGCTCAGTTGATAGAGTGTCGGACTCCTAATCTTGGTGATCCTGGGGTCGCAGGTTCGAATCTCCGCCATGCTGTTTCGGTATAGGGGGATTTTTCCCTTGGAGTCAACATGGGTTCTGACTCCCATTTCCCAAACAGTCCTTCCAATGAGACTATAAACTGAGGCTTCATGTGTGAATGCATGCATAGCATATTGCACCCCACGTAAAATCCCATCATCAACTTTCGGAAGAGAGGGCCAGTTGGGCCGTTGGTATAGATGACACGTTACATATAGCATGCACCCTGAATGAAAAATTGAAAGTATGAAGGAAGTAAGGAAACTGAGTGAATAATATTGACTGGGTGACACAGGAAATGACTGAATGAAGCATCAGCAGGCAGCTCTTTAGTCAGCACTACCCAGGTAGGCAGCCTGTTGCGTACACGAGTGTGTGGATTGTCAGCACCTAGGACCTTGGCAAGGCGCTTTATAAATGCTATGTTATTATTATTATCAAATCTATTTAAAATGTGTCCTGAGAGAACGATCACCTGAACTCTTGGTCGCAGGGCTGGTTAGGCAACTGATCACAAGTCATTATCATCATGAATCTTTTGTATCATTTTTCCAGCAATCCATTCTCATCGTCCAAGATCTTTCTCTGGAGCACTTTACCCCAGATCAGCTCTCTTCAAGATGGGAGGAGTGGGGGAGGGGGGTATTCCTTCCACCAGCCAACTGGGGAAGCCATTACTTCCAGCTATGTTTGAAGAGACATACTGATTTGTGATTGCATACACAGTTTGTGTCTGAATGCAAAACATCACTGAGTAAAAGAGAGAGAGAGAGAGAGAGGGGGGGGATGAAGGAGCATGGAAGTGGAAGAGAGGGAAGTAGACCGCCCTCCCCACCTCGACATTCACTTCCTTGCTTCTAGCTCTACTATGAGAGGGGGTATTATGTCCTTCATTTCATTAGACTAAAAATCAGTCAGATTGTAACTGTGCAACACTTAATAATACATCAACCACACAAAAAAAAAAACAACATACAAGCAACAGCCATTAACAAGTAGATCATTTATATATATATACACAATATATATGTGTGTGTGTGAGTGAGTGTGTGTGTGTGTGTGTGTGTGTGTGTGTGTGGTGTGTGTGTGTGTGTGTGTGTGTGTGTGTGTATGCAGCTTTCCAGACAAGAAAAGGGTCTCACAGAATCTGTTTCAGAAACATTACATGAACAAGGAAGGGCATCATAAGACGCTGTCTGCACCAAGGGAGATGTCAAGAGTTTATACTGATCATCACATCTTGAAGGGGCTTCTCTCAAAGAGAGCTGCAAAATGCTGGCACTTAATGTCACATCACCAAACAGTCTGCATTAAGATAGGGGAAAAGGCTTATAAACTGAACTTCCTATCTTAACACAGTCTGCGCTGAGAGGGTTGTAAGTGGGGATCACTTGTACTCACAACGTCACCACATGAATCAGTCTGTGATGAGAAGGGTGTTCAGCGATTGTATGAAACATCAATTCATCAACAAGCGGGCAAGAAGAGGGCTGTAAGGTTTGGCATTTAAGGTCACATCATGGCAAAGTGTGTACTGACAACTGTCTGCAGTGGAACTCACATCATGAAACAGCCTGCTCAGAGAGAACTGTACAGTGATGCATTCAAAATCACATCATGAAAGTCTGCACAGAGAGAACTGTATTCTAATGCATTTAAAATCACATCATGAAAGAGTCAGTACTGAGAGAACTCTCAAAAGATGCGCTGAAACTCACATCATGAAAGTCTGCACAGAGAGAACTGTATTCTGATGCATTCAAAATCACATCATGAAAGAGTCAGTACTGAGAGAACTCTCAAGAGATGCTCTGAAACTCACATCATGAAACGGTCTGCACAGAGAGAACTGTGGTATGATGCACTCAAGATATCATTAAATAGTCTACATGGAGAGAACAGTACAGTGATACACTGTTTCTCACAAAGGAGTTGTTAAGTGATGCTCTCAATATCGCATGAGAGACTGTAAAGCAATGCACTCAATATCACATGAGAGACCTGCAAAGCGATGCACTCAATATCACATGAGAGACCTGTAAAGCGATGCACTCAATGTCACACGAGAGACCTGTAAAGCAATGCACTCAATGTCACATGAGAGACCTGTAAAGCGATGCACTCAATATCACATGAGAGACCTGTAAAGTGATGCACTCAATATCACATGAGAGACCTGTAAAGTGATGCACTCAATATCACATCATGAAGCAGTTTGTACTGAAAGAGCTATAAAATGATGCACTCAATCAATCTCACACCATGAAACAGACTTCGTGCAAGGATCAGAAACCTGATGCTCTCAGTACCACACTGTCAAAGAACCTGCACCGAGAGCACTGTAGAATACTGCATTCAATATTACATCACCTAACAATCCGCACCGAGAGCACTGTAAAAGTACTGCATTCAATATTACATCACCTAACAATCCGCACCAAGAGCACTGTAAAAGTACTGCATTCAATATTACATCACCTAACAATCCGCACTGAGAGCACGGTAAAAGTAATGCACTGAATATTCCATCACAAAACAATCTGTACTGACAGAACTGTAAAAGTAATGCATTCAATATTACATCACCTAACAATCCGCACTGAGAGCACGGTAAAAGTAATGCACTGAATATTCCATCACAAAACAATCTGTACTGACAGAACTGTAAAAGTAATGCATTCCAGATCACATCACGAATCAGTCTGCATCAAGAGAGCTGCAGCATGCTGGCACCAAACATCACATCATAAAACACTGTGCGCTAAGAGAGCTTTCGTCCCATTAAGGCCCAGAACCAACAGAGCCCAGTACAGTACCACTTTTTGTTCAAGTCGATCGTTGTCTCCAGACAGACACTGGGCCCTAATGGTACTGGGACCTAACAACGTCATCCCCTGTCAATTGCTCGCACTCATTGGACTCAATGTCATCATATCAAACACAGTCTGCAACAAGAGAGCTCTGGCATCGAACTGCAGTTATGAAACAGCTAATCATGATGAAGCAGGTTCTGCCAACTGGTTTCTAAATATATCATAGCAACAAGGCCGGCTCCAAAGGAATCCAGTTACAAGGAACACAAAGCATGAAAACACACTCAGGAAAAATAATCAAAGGTTATTATCACATGCTTAACTGCCTGCTTAGAACTAAGTAGAGGGGCGTCACCGCTGCTTGCAGTGGATGGTAGGTTAATACAACCGAGGTAAGTTGAGAAACTAACATTGCTATTTTAGTTTCATTTAGGCCCTGGAATAACTTCCTACATAAACCTTTACAACTCAGTAATAGAACCTTCCCACTGAACATAGATACTAGCTTGCTTTTTAGTTTGCGTCAGGAAAGGTTCAACTTCATATACACGAAATACAGCCAGTCATCTAATCTTACATCTTGCCATAAAGAAGTACAGTGTTGACTGATTCTCAAAGACACATTTAATGCATCAAAACAGCAAGAAACACAAACGTTAGTTGATTCTCACAGACACATTTTATGCTTGAAAACAGACAGCAAGAAGCACATATGTAAGCTGATTCTCACAGACATGTCTCAGGCATGAAAACAGAGTCACTATTCTAAATACAAAATGTATTCTGAAAGTGTGATAAAAAAAATAATAAAAATAAAAAAAATTAACTAAAAAAAAAAAAACGTATCAGGATTATGGAAACATTCCAACTTTCAAACATAGATGGGTGCAGAGGGTGACGAAAAGACAGAGGAGGATAATGACCTTCATTCTATCTGATGAAAAACCCTGCACTTGTACAAACTTGACAAATGTTTCCATGTGCACTTACCAGCCAGCAGTGCGGTACACTCCCGCTACAGGTAGCACCGGACCCCCCACTGCCGTTGACACTGCCGCCTGCTAGCACTGCAGCATCCCCTAAGCACTACCTGTCAATGAAAATATGAAGAATTTAGGGCTGGGTCCTTCCCAATGTTTATTTTTCATCTGCTGAACTACCTTTGTTCTCCCTCCTCCGCCCCCACCCCCACCCCCTCGACTTCAAACACAGAGACACATGCACTCCATCACTCTCTTTTTCTGTTTTACTTGTCTTTCTTTCAACCTACTGCACTTGTACAGGTAACTGAGAAACAGATGTTTATCTCCCCCTCCCCCCCCCCCCCCCAACCTCCCCCAAACAGGTTTTTAATGGCACATGAAAAGAGCACCAAACCTTCCTCCAGTTTGTGCATACCCAATTAGTAACAGCAGACACTTCCTTCTCAGAATGAGTCAATGACTATGTGGAAGTGCGCGTGTATGTGCTTGTGTGTGGGCGTGTGTGTGTGTGTGTGTGTGTGTGTGTGTGTGTGTGTGTGTGTGTGTGTGTGCGTGTGTGTGTGTGTGTGTGCATGTGTGAGTGTGAGTGTGTGTGTGTGTGTGTGTGTGTGTGTGTGTGTGTGTGTGTTTTGTGTTATGTGTTGTGTGTGTGTGTGTGTTTGTGTGGCTGTGCGTGTGTTTTGTCTGTGCTTGCATGCATGCATGCATCAGTGCATGTGTATTTGTCTGTCTGCCTGAGTATGTCTGTGCATGTGCGCAGTGTGTGTCTGTATATGTGTGTGTGTGTGCATGCATGTGTGTGTGCATGTGTGCGCGCATGCATGCGCATACATTCATGCACGCCTATTCTCTCCAAGCCTCTGACTCTCCCCTCCTGCTCCTCTCCAGACCTGGGTTATAAGGAACATTATCTTATCTCCTCTCCAGACCCCTCTTCTCCCTTTCTCTCTCTCTCCTGCTACAATGAGCACTGTATCAATTTCAAAGATGTGATGGTCTCTTTGCTTTTGTAGGTGGTTTGTTCTGTTTTATTTTGTTTTCTGTTTCTGTTTCGTATGTTTGCTTTTGTAAGAGGAATCCCGACTATCATCCTTGAAACGGATTTTCTACATTAGGGGACAGTTTCATTTAGTTATGTGTCTTGTTTTGTTTTTAAAGATTTCTCTTTTGTTGTTGTTGTTGATATTAACACAAATTGGAGACAGACAAATTCAAGCACACGTACGTAACATTGCTACACTGTTAAAACATATGCAACAATCAATCAACCAAACAACCAAAAATTACATATCAAAAACTACTTGAATTCTGTCGTTTAACAAACAGATAAATGTCCTAAAAATAATTCTTTGTATGTTCCTTTCATCCATTTACTGAATAAGCAACTATAATGATTACGTTTTAATCAGTATACAATAATCAGTAACTTAGTTAACTTGCTGCCCATCTGTAAACAATTTCCCTGAAGATGAAGCATGGCTGCTTTTAGAGTCAAGCTGAAAATCCTCTCACACAATGAAATCTACTGAATGACTCTCTAAAATTTGCTCCAGTGAGGGTTATGCTGCTTTTCTTCATGACTGTTCAGCCTGGAAATTTTTTCTTTTTTAATGAACACTTTTCAGCTCTACTTACCTAAAAAAAATTTACTCAGCAAACTTTCTCTTCTTCTTTACTTATCACCTTTATCATACGATAAAACAATTAAAAAGAAAAACTCTTTGTTTAAAATCAGTTTAAAAAAAAAAAAAAACTGCAGCCAAAAATAAGGAAGAGGCGCTTTCTACGTAGAAAATTTCTTTAATTCTTGTCAGAAGACTTGCTAAATTTTGCTGAAATATGACTGTAGAGATTTAAAAAAAAAAAAAAAAAAAAGTTGTTTTTCAATGAACATTGTTTCCATTTAATTTTCAACATCACTTCTCAGTACAACTTCTGATTTAACGAACACCATGTGGAAAACTGTGATAAAATGATAAAACAACAAATTTTCCTTTAACAGAAAAATGTTATGTATTTACTGTCGTAGCTGTAGACTCCTCATACTGCCTGCCAGAATCGAGTTCAACCACAGGTTCCTGCTGAATATTGCTGCTACTGCTGCTGCCACTACCTTCTGACAAACAGAATCCAATGAGGGACCCACTTGCAGCCTCAAAAGCCCCCATTTACCAGTGCACAATGGAAGCAAGATCAGAGCATCTCTGCCCATTCTCTTGGCCATTGGACCTTGACCTGCCTGTACCAGCCCTCACCTGTTGGCTTTACAGCCCCTACCGGTCAGAAATACTCTCCCACTGGTCAGAGCAGTATCCCCCCTCCCCCCCCCCCCCCCCCCCCCCTCCCATGCAGACACCATCCAGTCATGTCAACCCTTACACTTCTCCATTGCACCAGTTGTTTTAACATTTCATGTCATATCAACCCTTACATTTCTCTGTAGCACCTGTTATGTGTTAGCATTTTCAGAAGCGTCAACCCTGACACATGGCACCAGCAGTGTGTCAACATTAATCTGCCATAAACACAATGTGGACAAATTCGTTTTGGGAGATTATGAACAGTCATGATTTTCATAACACTGTCCAGCATCAGAAAGATTGAACTTTGGTTCACAATAATATGCCCACAGGTCATTCTTGGAAAGTCGTGAGTTCGCTCACAACACACACACAAACGGTGTGGACAAATTCATTTGGGGAGATTATGAATGGTCATGATTTTCATAACACTGTCCAGCATTAGAAAGATGGAACTTTGGTTCACAATAATATGCCCACAGGTCATTCTTGGAAAGTCGTGGGTTCACTCGCCTTGCTGTTATGTCTTCATACTATGCTCTAACCAGCCAATAAGCCATGGAATCAATACATTCAATCAATGGACATGTACTGTTTCTGCATATCACTCCATCTGATATTCAAGTTGCTATATCCATTCCAGTATCTACCTTTTAATCTGTCTAAATACATTTTACAGTGTGTGAGTCAAAGCTGATTTTCTTACAGAATTTTACAGTAAAAAAAAAAAAAAAAAAAAATCTCTCGCAGCCGCGGTTTCTTTCGTGAGCATTAAGCATGTGCATTGCATGGGGTGTTTGTTGGCTTACTACTTAATCTGAACACTTTGCTATTGTTCACATCTTTTAATTCTGACTTATTCCTTTATTAATGCATACATTACTTTTATTTTACAGTGTCCTGCTCAGACCTCTTCAACTCATGATATCGTAATCTTTTCAGCAGTTTTATTCTACAGTGTCCTGCTCAGATCTCTTCAACTCTGGATATCGTAATCTTTTCAGCGGGGTCGATTCCAAAGATACACCTAAACCTACATCATGTCAATGTACCAAGAGTTCATGGGCTTTTGATCCATTATGCTGCCTGATGATCAATTCCATGCCATTCTGTATCAACAATTCCACTCAGATAAGAATATTGATTTCAGCCCCCCCCCCCCCCCCCCCCCCACCACCCCCACCACCCTCTCCTCCCTAATCAACTTGGTGCAGCTGCTGCAATCGAGATGTCTCTTCTTACAATCCCGCTTACCACTGCAATACTGGTGCACATGAGTCAACTTTTTTAGATGTATTCTCATAGAACCACCTGGACGACAGTTTGCCAATGACCGAAAAATGAATGAGAAGCAAAGCTGAGAGAGAAAAACTGACACAGAGAGACACACACACACACGCACACACACAAAGAGGTACTGTAGACTAAAACTACACAGAGTTTAAGCATGTGTGTGTGTGTGTGTGTGTGTGTGTGTGTGTGTGTGTGTGTAGACACAGGTGCGCACATATGCGTGTGTGAGTGAGAATGTGTGTATATGTGCAAATGAGCACTTTTGTATACGTATAAGTGAGTGAGTATGTGAATAACAAGTGTTTGTGTGTGAATGTGTGTGTGTGTGTGTGTGTGTGTGTGTGTGTGTGTGTGTGTGTGTGTGTGTGTGTGTGTGCACATAGGTGCGCACATGTGTGTGTGAGTGAGAATGTGTCTATGTGCAAATGAGCACTTTTGCAAACATATAAGTGAGTGAGTATGCGAATAACAAGTGTGTGTGTGTGTGTGTGTGTGTGTGTGTGTGTGTGATGAGAGAGAGAGAGAGAGAGAGAGAGAGAGAGAAAGAGAGAGAGAGAGAATGTGTGTGTGTGTGTGTGTGTGTGTGTGTGTGCGCGAGTATGTGAGAAAGAGAGAGCGAGAGAGAGAGAGAGAGAGAGTGTGTGTGTGTAGGGGGGTGTGTGTGTGTGTGTGTGTGTGTGTGTGTGTGTGTGTGTGTGTGTGTGTGTGTGTGTGTGTGTGAGCGCATGTGCATGAGAGTGAGAGAGAGAGAGAGGCAAAGACAGACAGATGGAGAAAGAGAGAGAGAGAGAGAGAGAGAGAGAGAGAGATGGACAGACAGACAGATAGTCAGATTCAGAGTGAGACACACAGGCTGACAGAAAGCACAGATGGGAGCATGGATGAAAAAAAAGCAAAAAACAAAGCAGGATACAGACACTGGATGGACAGAAAGGTGAAGATTCCTATGGCATGGCATTCCTTCTGCAGGTAAGTATGCTGAAAAGCATTCACAGAGAAAGGTAAAAGAAGATTCCTATGGCACGGTATTCCTCCTGCAGGTAAGTATCCTGAAAAGCATTCAGAGAGAAAGGTAGAAGATTCCTATGGCATGGCATTCCTTCTGCAGGTAAGTATGCTGAAAAGCATTCAGACAGAAAGGTAGTAGAAGATTCCTATGGCATGGTATTCCTTCTGCAGGTAAGTATGCTGAAAAGCATTCAGGCTAACCTCAGACCATGCACAATCAAAACCTGGGAAATTTATGTATGTGACCAGATTTCGTCCACACAGCTTGAGACAGACAGAGATAAAGACAGAGACAGAGATAGAAGAGAGAGAGAGGGGGTGGGAGAGTGAGGGAGGGAGGGAAAGAAGGAGGTAGAGAGGCGTCAGGGGAGAAAGACACAGAGACAGTGAGAGAGAGACAGGGACACAGAGAGAGAAAGGAGCAGAGACAGACCGAAAGAAAGAGTGTGAGAGAGAGAAAAAAATGTTAGGATTTAGAACAGTAATGATAAAAATGTTGTTACAGGACTCCAGCGACTGAAACAGAGGGAGGGAGGGAACAGGAGAGCAAGAGAGAGAAACAGACAGACAGACGAACAGACAGACACAGACAAACAAACAGAGACAGAGACAGACAGGGTGAAAGAGAGACAGAGAGAATGTGAAGATTTACAACAGCAACAAGTCCCTAAACAAGGCCTCAAAATCTAATCTTCAAGACAAAATCATACAACTTCAACTAAATCTCTTACGTCGAAACTAACCGGTCAGTGAAACTGCAAAACTGAAACTGTTGTTAACCCATTTTATCACCTTCTGCCCACTTGCTATTTCGTTTCACCCTAAGTCTCCACTCACTCTCCCTTCCACCCCCTTCCCATTCTGTCCAAGTATTATCTCTCATCAGGGTGCTCTTTAGCGTTGAACAAAAACAACCTGGGTGTGCCGTAACGCCACCAACTGCTGATGAATTCCAGGTTTGATGAGGCTCTCAATCCCTCTACCCCACCTCCACCCTACCCCCTCCTTTCCTTCCTTCCTTCCACCTACAGAACGCTAGTAAGTTGCTAGTAACCTACTTTATCTAGGAGGAGATGAAGCCCTCTGTGAAAGAGAGGAAATGAGATTTGGGGAGCGACTCTATGGGCATGGAGAGAGATCCTGGCAGTGAGAGAAGTTGCAGACGAGGAGGAGGAGGGGGGGGGGGGGGGGGGGGGGGGGGGGGGAGAGAAAGAGAACAGACAGACAGACAGGGAGAAAGAGAAACAGAGAGAATGTAAAGATTTATAACAGCAACAAGTCCCTTAACAAGGCCTCAAGATCTAATCTTCAATACAAAATCATACAAAATGAACTAAATCTCTTACATTGAAACTAACCGGTCAGTGAAACTGCAAAACTGAAACTGTTGTTCACCCATTTTATCACCTTCTGCCCACTCGCTTTTTCGCTATTTTGTTTCACCCTAAGTCTCCACTCACTTTCCCTTCCACCCCCTTCCCATTCTGTCCAGGCATTATCTCTCATCAGGGTGCTCTTTAGCGCTGAACAAAAACAACCTGGGTGTGCCGTAAAGCCAACCACTGCCTATGAATTCCAGGTTTGATGAGGCTCTCAACCTCCCAACTCCATCCCCACCCCCTCATTTCCTTCCTCACCTTTCTCCTACTGAATGCTTGTATGCTGCTGATGTACATACTTTGTCAAGGAGGAGATGAAGCCCTCTGCGAAAGAGAGGAAATGAGATTTGGGGGAAAAACTCCTATGGCCTTGGAGTGAGATCCTATGAATGAGAGAAGCTGCAGATGAGGAGGAGAAGGGTGCGGGGGGAGAAAGAGACAGACATACAGATTGACTGACTGATAGACAGAAACAGACAGACAGACAAATAGACGGAGAGACTGACAGATTCTGTGAACGACACACAGACAGAGCCAGAGAAGGAGAGTAAGAGAAAGAAATGCTATCTCTAAAGATAAAATGACAGCCAGACAGACAGACAGACATAGACATAGGGAATGAAATGAAGTAAAAAGGCTCTAGAAAACCAGTCAAATATATAATAAGATTGTCATGATGTAAGCTGAGCAATAAACTATCGATATATCAATGGTGTGTATCTCTGTGTGTGTGTGTGTGTGTGTGTGTGTGTGTGTGTGTGTGTGTGGTGTGTGTGTGTTTGTGTTTGCTAGCGCATACATTTGCATGCATGTGTGCACATGCATGTGCTGAGCAAAATATCTGCCAAATCCTACGCAGCCTCTTTCGTGTGAGTGACAGAATGTGCATGCATTTGTGTGCAGTCTTTAAAGACACAAAATCTTTAGATCTACCATTTTCCTAAGACTGATTAAAACATTACAGTGAGCTCCCTATATATAATCCTTTTTTTTGTTACACATTTGTGCAAAGCATCTGCCTGACCATGTAAGCAAGAAGGCCACTGTCCACTTAATTACAATCCAAGATCAATGCAGTCAGTAGGCCAGTTGTCCACTTTAATCATAATCCAACATCAATGCAGTCAGTAGGCCACTGTCAACTTGAATTATTATACAAGACCAATGCAGTCCTCAGCTAAAGACTAGACAAGGAGCATAAGATACGAAATAATAACAGTAAAATCAATATGCTCCATAACCTTTCACTAGACCTCCCAACCACAAGACAGAAACAGCCAACACAGCACATGTGCACTCCCTCCCCTCTCCCCCTATTCCAGACTTCATTATAATGACTCAGCGCTTTGCTCAAACGCTTTTATGAGAATATGGCTGGCTGCCAAGCAATCAAATAATGTAAGAGGCTTAGAAACACTCTCAGCTGGGGCT
>CM065740.1:44235134-44252634 GCA_033310375.1 Conus canariensis
TCATCAACAGCAGAAGTAAACACAGTACAGCTGTAACATCGCTACAGATGCAATCAGCCGGAAGGGCAGGGCTTGTTCATGCAGCCTTGGCCAGATATAACCTGATTTGCTGGATGTTCTACTCCCACACCACCATCATGCAAGGCTTGATGTACGGCTAATGACTGATGACGCTCTGATCCTGAGTAACTGGTTTGTAGGGTCAACACTGCACACACATGCTATCTGTTTCCAAACCAGCTGCCCCTGATGAGAGGTATTACATGAACCATGTGGTACTAAGCAAGTTGAAAGCTTTTTCATGAAAAATGAAGTAAAATTAGATTAAACTAAATAAAAAATATAGCATAACAAGAAAAAATACATTCTTTTAAGCATAAAAACGAACTGTGTACACAACAACAACAAAAATAAAATAACACTTGCCAAGTAAAGTTAACAATTTTGTTATTTTTTGAATGTACAATTTAATTTAAAAAAAACAATAAAATCAAATCAAATCAAAACCTGTATATGTGTGTATGCATGTACCTGCACTCTGTGTGCATGTGCACATGTAGGCACTTGTGTGCTCACAGGCCTGGACCCATCTTCTCCAGTAAAGGACATGCTTAAATGTCAGTACCGTACTTGATGCAAAATGATCACCCAAACCTGGGTCTTGGAGCATTTTTCAATTTGTAATTGCACATACACATATACACATTCTCTGATATATTACCAGTCTAGTTGTACACAACAGACACAGACACAGTTGTACACATGAAAGATGTAGACATAATCTTCGATAAACTAGTGCATGCAGGTCAGCCGATGGTAGCACTAGCAGGAACATCACTACAGAGGTGGGTTCAATTAGCTTTGGTCTCAGCCCTGGCTGCCATTGATTTTTCTCCTGAGACTCCGATCAGGTGATCGTTCCTTTCTCTCACCCATTCTCACTCACTCTCCCCCTGAATCTGCATCACAGTTCACTGGTTTAAACTAAAGTCTGGATGCACTCTGTGTGGGTGGTTCACTCCCAGTGTTTATTACACTTCACACATTCTTGATTAACTGCTACATGTATGTATAATAAAGTAACTCAGTTAGCTATACAGTACAACAGTAAACAGTTAAAACATTCACTGCTAACATAAATTAGCTGTTTTGCATAGACTGGCCTGTTAACACTGATAAGCCATACATAATTTAATATAAACTCATTTGAGTGGCCACATCTGTTGTTCTGTGTTCATCTTGAGGTCAACCATTAGTAAAATATCAAGACAATAGATTTCAACTGAAAAGAAAAACTATATCAACATCTTGGTTTGCTCTTGCACTCCCCCCCCCCCCCCCCCCTCCAACCTCCTCCCTCTCCCCCCCCCCCCCCCCCCCCCCCTCCTTCCTCTTGCTCTCCCAATCCCTTTCTCCCCCTCTCCCACCACCTTCCTCCTCCTCCTCCTTTCCTCTGTAGTGAATGTTCACCGTCCATTTCCATTCCATCTCCTTCAACAGGAAGGCGGGGTTCAAGAAGATATTATCAATCTCTGGCATGCATGCAACTTTTGTCACTGATGTTTTGTAGCTGCATGAATCAAAATGTCTGCTAGAGTGGGCTAAGACCCCAAATGGAAGCAAGATTCTTATCTCAACATCATCAACCAATGCTGACTAGTTCAGGATGTCTTCATAACTTGAAGACAAAAAAAAAGGCTCCTGATCATGAATACAGGAGAGATGCTTCAAAGTTTAATGGCAGTGCTTGCATTCTTCAATTCACACCAAGTTAAAAGTATGCCCTGCAGTCGTTCCGTATTCTGTTGCAATTTTGAATATTGGAGAATCTAACTGGTTCTACAAAAGGAAATCTGCTTTCTGCAGTAAGGGAAAAAAGTGCTGTCAATTGTCAAACGTCTATCTCATATGGCACATTTAAACATCTCTCGTTCTCTCTCTCTCACTTGACACAAAAAATCTCATTCTCTCACTTTATATAAATATATATATATATATATATGTGTGTGTGTGTGTGTGTGTGTGTGTGTGTGTGTGTGTGTGAACCTACCAGTGTCTGTGTATATGAACCAGGTCTAAATCCATTCAAGAGTTAATTTACATGAAATGAATACCTATCTTCTTCTTCTTCTGTTTACATAACTTAATTAAACCAGTATATTTTTTTTTTTTTTTTTTTTTTTTTTTTTTTTTGCTGTCCCACCTCTGCGCCACCTCAGAGGCAGTGCACCCACGCCGCTCATTCCGACAGCCCGTCCACAGCCACAGCCCGGTCGGCCCCGCCGCAGCCCCGGCACCGGCAATCCACAGGGAGCAGCCAATGTCAAGACGTCAAGAGGCAACCCACCGGAGGAGACACTGCACTGCTGCCGAGTCACTTCGGTGGTGTTCAGTGGCGCCTGTTCTGATCTAACATACGCAGGACACCACCTACTAAGCCCCCTACTGACGACAATAATTGCTTAGTCGCGGAGCCGGCGTGAGTGAGCTCTCCCTCCGGAGGGCGCCACCACGTCCGTCCAACGACAGCCCCCATGGACTCGCCGATACCGGTGACCCCGACGGAACCAAACCAAGGCCACAGACGTGGAGAGGACATCGAAACTGAGGTCACCATGAGAGCAGGGCATGAAGGGCCACAGAATTTGAGACAATTTTTTTTTTATGCTGATCGATGAGAATGAGGATGATTAAGATGATGCTACGGATTTCCATTTCGGTCTGAGACTACATGACAGGGCTGTACTCTACGCTTCCTTTCATAATATATCCCGGCGTCAACCAGGCCCGAGAGATACAGGCACCTGCAGTGTTGGTCAGAAAATTTGAGCAACACTCTCAGAAACGCATCCATTAAGTGGATGAAACTCGACTGTGTGGTCCCAGTCTCCCCAACTGAGTCCGCAGCAAACTCAACTCTGGGTAGGAGCCGGTCGGGGCAGAAAAACCCACATGACTCTGATGGGATTCGAACCCACGACCTCCCAGCCGGGAGTCCGCGACGCTAACCACTTCGCCACGGCGGCTGGTAATTAAACCAGTATATCATCAGATCATCAACCTTAAGCTTAACCAGTTGACAGCATCACATGTATAATAGCAAGTGGGATCTTAAGTCTAAAATCCTCACTTAGGGCTCGGACTCTCAACACAGATACAGACAGAACTGAGACTATTCCTCACAATCCAAATGTTTCCAAACCCTGCCAGTGAAGACTATTAAGGTGGAATATTTCATCAACAAATGCTAGAAATCTGTAATCAGTCTGGGTCTTTCAATGGAGGGAGTTACTTGGGGGAGGTGGAGGGGGAGGGGGGGTTGAAGATAGGAGATGGAGGCCCTGAAAAAACGTAAAATCTTACAAAAATAATCCCAGGAAAAAAAGGCTATATTCAGAGGTCTTTATTCAATTTAGACATTTCACCATGCTGGAAAAACAAACAAAAAAAAATCAGTAAAAAAACTCATAAAACAAAAAGACAGGTTAGTTTCAAAGACTCATTCCACACCCTTTTCTAGAAAACTGTTGGATGATGACACCCCTTCAGTGAGAATTTACAGCGCATGCATAAAACTGTAAAATTTCTTCACCATCATAAACACTTTCAATCTCAGAGGAGGGTGACTCTGCAACATGTTGGAAGCTGCATAAAGAGGCATACTTTCAGAGTGCTGGGTTACAATTAATTGATGCAAAAGAGCTGAGGCCAAAGTGCTCTCACCCAGTGATCTTGCGAGCATTTCTTTTGTTGTTGTTAATGAATCATTGACAGTTTTGAAATTTGTAGCTCAGAACAGTTCAAATCTTCTCAAGTCTGGTGGATTTAATGCAAGTCTGATGAACCCATAGACATCCACAGCCAGTAAATAATGCGAGATCATGAGACCTCAGAGAAATTATGCAATACTTCTTCCACTTTCGTACATTACTTTGCATGGCTCCCTCTCTCCTTTGAAATGGAATGTCCTTTGGACCCTTTCTAAGAAAATCTTGGGGTCCTTATGCCAAATATATATTTATGTGGTTTTGCTGACAGATGCTAAGTCTGCATCTCCTGCTGGCTGCTGCTCAGAGCAAAACTGTTTTCCTGCAATATAAATGTCTCTATCCATTGGTCAAGTTTTATCTTCCTTTTTTTCCTATAAACTTCTTCAGGATAAGGCTGAAGACAAAAAATGACTGAGTGTGTTTTTGGAGTTGGACTTGTCTGCAAAGATCCAGGGTTGGTTATTTTTTCCATGGTCACTTTGAGTTTCCAAGCGCATTTTTAAAACTTGTAAACCACTTCATTACAGAGATGCTGAGATTATTATTATCATTACAACACACTGATTACGTTATTTCATATCTCCATCAAAAACATTATATGCTGCACAAATCAAAAGGAAGTGATGCTTCACTCCCTTGTTTAAGCCTAGCAAACATGATGCAAGCAACTGCTGCTGGTTTTCATGTTTGGCAGCATTTGGCAGCTGTGGTGTGATCCAAGATAACGGAGCAAAATTTCAAACAAAAGGCAGTAAAATGGATAGCAGTCAGCAGTCAGATAAAAATGCAACTCTGGGACTCAGATTGCATCATTTTCCAGTTCTGTCAATAACACACAGTTCTATGTCATGGGGAACACTGTGTTTTTGCTTCAAAGGGTACTGTCCTTCATTTCAACATGATCTTGAACACTGGCAGTCTTCACAATATTATGTTTCTGGATCCAAAAGGATGCAAGGGAGATTGTTCTGTCATTTGTTAACAGCAAGAGTGTGAGTCTTGGGAGAATTTTCATTCATCCATCTCTATAAATGAGGCGGTCCTCATTTAATAGAACACAACAAAAGAAACACACTGACCTGACTCATAATTATTTGCAGACATCATGTGCAATGGGCAATTATGATGTGTACATGTGTGTGCTGTGTGAGCACACGCAAGCCCACACACACACACACACACACACATGTATGGTGGAGATGGGGATTTGACATAGTGTCAAATTCTTTTATCATTGAATAAAACCTGGCCCACTGTTCGTTGTAATGGAACATCTCCATGATATTAACTCACAGACAAAAGCATGTCATATCCTGCCCTCAAACCCCTCAACTTCGAAACTTCTCTGCATCAAGTTAGACATCAAGACTATCGGGATCGTTCATCCGTACACATCTATTTTCGACAAGCTGACATTTATCAGCATACCCTTCTAGCACACTACAGACAGGTTATCGTAGATTTACTGGCCTGGCGTATAAAATTGAAAAGCAGCGGTTCCCTCAATTGTACACCATTAGTCAGTCTCATTCATCAATCGATATGCGCAGAAATTCCTATCAATGAACATCTCTTGTCTAGAAATCCTCACCTGATCCAGCGGCAGACATGCGACGCTGCGTCGCTGTCGTCTGCAACTAGGTTGAAATCACCAGATGGCGAGCCTCCAGTGCGTTAAAACAATTGTTGACTAAAAACGATCGTTCAGCTCGTTCATCAGTGATTTACCTTAGACACTGGAAATCCCACAACTCAGGAATGCACGTAAGTTCTCCAGGCATGAGATTGAACGTCTGTGTATCTTCAAAACTTACTTCAGCAGTCTTGCCTTCTGAATCAATGAGGAACACTGAGCAGACGATTTTATCGGCGCCTCATTGCGTGAGCAGCAAACCGCATGAAAATCAGTCCTTAATTCTCATGTACAACTGGGTTAGGTGCATGTACATTTCCGAACACGCGACACGCCCAGTTCGCCTACACGCTAATATTTGGCTGTTTCCATGCGGCGCAGTGCATCCGGCAGCATTAACCAGAGTCCAGGCAAACGTGCTTCGCTAACTTTCTCGATGCGGCGAAACACGCTCTCGCGCAAAAGAGCGGGATTTGTAGCTTCCATTTATGCCTTATGAAATTTTGTATCACCATTTTGTCTGCGCATTTCTTTCCGTCCCATTGGTGGAGATTTACTGGTTTTGTATCAATGTCATCTTCTAATGCAAAATATTGTGAAAACAAAATCTCAATGATTATGATATGTTAGCATAACGTAATAAGAAATTATAGATTTTGTTCAATCACAATCAATTTAACTGACTTGTGCTGAACGGGAATACTGCTTAAAAATAGGGTGTTCGATGTATAGCCCACATATATTTCTGGTTGGTAATGAATTAGAGAGAGAGAAGAGAGAGAGGGAGAGAGGAGAGTGTGTGTGTGTGTGTGTGTGTGTGTGTGTAATTTTTTTTCAAAATTTGTAAGAACATCATCATCCATCATCCATCATCCATTAAGTGTCCACAATCATCAGGCTGATTATTCTGACACTTTGGGGGGTTTTGACGAAAACAAAACAAAACAAAAAAAGGTTAGTTTACTGGATGAGGCTGCGAGCTCTTGCCTTGAACAGGTCAAGAGTAACTGATGTTACTGCAGCCTCTGTCAGTTCATCGTTCCATTCCCTGATTGTACGTGGCAGGAACGAGTTCAGTCTATAGTCTCTCAAGCACTGGATGCGGTTCATCTGGTGAGAGTGCAGTCTTCTTCTGCGTGAGGTTGCCGTTCTTAGTTTATCCTTTCCATCTGCATGTGCCTTTCCAAACTCCACATGTACTTGGCCGTGAATAATCTTATAAATCATGGTAAGCCGTGCGATTTTCCTCCGGCTCTCCAGACTTGCCCATCCTATGTCGGTTACCATTTGTTGAACACTTGCTTGTCGATGATAATTGTTATTGACAAAGCGGGCTGCTCTCCTTTTTACCGCTTCAATGTCTGTGATATGGTCATCTATGTATGGGTCCCGCACTGTACTCGCATACTCCAAGATTGGGCGTACCAAAGCTTTATATGCTGTTTCCTTGATGGTCCGAGCGCTGATCTTTAAGTTGCGTCTTAGGAAACCCAAGGTTTGATTTGCCTTCTTGATGATGTTTTTGATGTGTTGGATCCACTTTAGGTCTTGAGCGATGGTGACCCCTAAGTACTTTGATGATTCTACATTTGACAGGATTTGGTTATGTAGCTGGTAGTTTGGGACGCGGAGTTTGTCTTTTCGCTTGGAGCTGATGACTGGCAAGGTGGTACATTTGCCAGGATGGAAAGTCATGTCCCAGCTCCTTTCCCATGTCTCAAGCTTTTGTAAGTCCTGCTGTAGTTCTTCCTGATCCTGGCTTGATTTTATTAGCCTATAGACAGCTGTGTCGTCCGCGAAGAGACGTGTCTGTGAAGTGAGGTTTTCGGGCAGATCATTTATGTAGACTAAGAAGAGACTCGGTCCTAGAACGGAGCCCTGAGGTACACCCGACTTGACACTGACAAAGTCTGATCTGGTTCCATCAACCACAACTGCCTGTCTACGGTTTTGCAGAAATTCACCAATCCATCTGTTGATAAGGCCTCGGACCCCATACTGGTGTAGTTTATGGAGGAGGAGTGAGTGGTTAACCTTATCAAAGGCCTTCGCAAAATCCATGATGACGATATCTGTTTGGCCACATTTTTCCATTGTCTCTGAAAGTTCTTCCACCAGTTCTAATAGCTGAGTCTCGCAGGATCTTCCTCTGCGGAATCCGTGTTGGCGTGGGGAAAGTATGTTGTTGCTCTCTAGATGGTTTGTTAGAGCACTGACAATGATGTGCTCCATGATTTTGCAGGGTACACTTGTCAGAGAGACTGGTCTGTAGTTAGCCGGGTCGTAGTGTTCTCCTTTTTTGAAAACAGGGGCAACATTTGCTGTTCTCCAGTCTTCCGGTACATCTCCGTTGTTGATTGAGGATTGAAAAATGCGAGTCAGTATGGGAGTGATTTCTGGTGCCAGTTCCTTCAGTACCTTTGGCGATATCTCGTCCGGTCCACAAGCTTTATATGGATTCAGATCCTGGAGTAGCTTTCGGACACCGTTTTCAGAGATCTGGATACTGGTCAGCTCTGAGTAATCTGCCTGCTTCATCTGGCATTTCTCTGGAAACTCCTCCCTCGTGTAGGTTTTTCCTTCAGTGAACACAGATTGAAATTGTTTATTCAGAGTTTCCGCTTGGTCCTTAGGCTCCGAGATCAATCTGCCATTCACTTTGAGGGGAGATACACCCACTTTTGCAGTCCTCTGGTGCTTAATGTAGGTCCAGAACCTTTTAAGCGAAGGAGGCTCGTCCGGGGAAGTTTCGGTGATGGAGTCATTGATGTAAGTCCAGTATGCTCGTCTGAGTTTGCGCTGGATTATTCTTCGCAGTCTCTGGCATTCATCTTTGAGTTCCTGCGTGCCTTTCTTCTTCTTCATCTTGTAGATTTTTGTTCTTCTGTTGATCAGGGTTTTAATTTCTGGAGAAACCCAGGGTTTGCTGTCTTTGGACGGGCCTGTTTAGTTGGAACATGTTTATCCATTGCGTCAGTGTAGGCTGACTTGAACTCGGTCCAAAGTTCCTGTGTTGAGAGATTGCCACCTTTATCTAGCCTGCTGTTTAGTTCGTTCATGGTTTCCCTAATCCCGTCCCAGTTTGCTTTGTTATACAGGTGGATCTTCCTCGGGTTTTGTTTTGACTTCTGCACATGTACATTGTACTCGCAGTACACTATTTCATGGTCTGATACCCCCATTACCACTTCAACTCTGAGGACCAGGCTTGGAACGTTCGTGAGAACAAGGTCGAGTGTGTTATCTAGTCTGGTAGGTTCTGTAACTATCTGCTCCAGACCATGATTCCTTATCGTCTCAAGGAACTCCTTGTGGATTTCTACATAGTTTGACTTGCTCTTCGGAGTGGTTGTCTCCCAGTCCCATCCCGGAAGGTTAAAGTCTCCACCGATCAACACCTGGGCGTTTGAGATGGTTGAAAATCGATCTAGGGACTCTTTGAACCCTCTCATTCCAGCTAGATCTTTGGTGTCAGGTCTATAAAAGGCACACAGGTATAAAGTCTTTTTACCCGTCAGCTTAAGGGCAGCCCACACAATCTCACAGTCAGTTTTAAGTTCTGGTACTGGGTAACTTTTGAGGTCCGAACGGATGGCAATGAGAACTCCACCACCATCTCGATCTCTGTCTGTCCTGTACAATTTATATGGTCCTGGAATGGCCTCACTGTCTGCAATGCTCTTGTGCAGCATGGTGTCCGTACCAAGTATTATATCCGGCCTCATGCTGTCGATGACATTTTGCATTGCTGGTTTCTTAGCTACTGCCGACTGAAGATTCACATTTAGATTCTAAGGGGTCTGTTTTTCCACTTATTTTGTTGGCTTGCTTTCCACTTATTTTGAACATTTCGGGTATTTTCGTTTGTTTGCTTGTTTGTTTGTTTTTGTTTTGTTTTGCTTGAGTAAAGTCAACTATTTTCGTTGTTATAAGCCGCATGTATCATCAGTCTCTTACACAAGTTTCAGCTACGTGTGTTTTAACATGCTTGCTGACCTCCCACTGGCCTTGATTTACACACACACACACACACACACACACACACACACACACACACACACACACACACACGCACACACACACGCACACACACACACACACACACACACACACACACACACACACACACACACACACACACACTCGTGTGCGCACGCATGCATGCACACACGTGCACTCGCATACACGCACGCACGCACACATGCACACACACACACACACACACACACACACACACACACACACACACACACACACACACACAACACAACACACGCACACACAGTAGGATCATCTGAAGTCAGAGCCGCGCAGGTCAGGTGTTGACTTTGAAGACTATAACAGAGACTAGATTTTTTTTTTTTTTTTTTTGGGGGGGGGGGGGGGGGGGCGGCCTGCTGTCCATTGTCTTTTTTTTTTTTTTTTTAATCTGAAGATTATGGCTGAAACTTCCCGTAGATCCCCATACAATGGCATAATAATCAACGGTGATTGGGGTCGCTCTGTCTGGGGGACAAATTAAGGTCTCACTGGAGCAACATTATGACATTTTTTAACAGCTTTCATTTAGTTCCAGGGCTATTTAACCTGACACACTCAGTTGGTCGAAATTAGTGAGCATGCTTCTGTTTTTCGTCTGACACAGAGCCTGTATCAGTTGGCGTACCTCACGGCTCAGTACTATGTGATTTATAACAAATATCCAATCATATACATTACATCTTCAACCAGTCATTTGCTGACTTTTTGCTTTACAGGTTTTGCTATCAGTGAAACAAATCACTCTATAGGAACATGCATAGCTGCACTGGTCAGGTTTAGTCTTGGATGAATGAACGTACATTAAAACAGAATTATAACCAAACTGAAGCCTTTTTCATTCATTTAAACGGAACTGCCAACTGTTCCCAAGCCATTCACTATCCACGCTTGAAATTTTGGCATTGCTTTTCATCTGCAATGTTTCTCATTAAAACTTGCAAACAAGACCATGTCACAACCCTTATACGGACCCATCCCTGGTTACCTGTTCGAAGCATGCATATAATACAAGCTATCCCTCATTTAACACAATTTCTTCTCCGAGTCTTCCCCAGCATACATTTGAAGTCTTCTGACCGTCTTCGTCGCCGTATATGACGACCATGTTTATGCACAGACAACATCGTATTGACGACCATGTTTATGCACAGACAACATCGTATTGACGACCATGTTTATGCACAGACAACATCGTATTGACACCATGTTTATGCACAGACAACATCGTATTGACGACATGTTTGAATTTAGCACAGACAACATCGTATTGACGACCATGTTTATGCACAGACAACATCGTATTGACGACCATGTTTATGCACAGACAACATCGTATTGACGACCATGTTTATGCACAGACAACATCGTATTGACGACCATGTTTATGCACAGACAACATCGTATTGACGACCATGTTTATGCACAGACAACATCGTATTGACGACCATGTTTATGCACAGACAACATCGTATTGACACCATGTTTATGCACAGACAACATCGTATTGACGACCATGTTTATGCACAGACAACATCGTATTGACGACCATGTTTATGCACAGACAACATCGTATTGACGACCATGTTTATGCACAGACAACATCGTATTGACCACCATGTTTATGCACAGACAACATCGTATTGACGACCATGTTTATGCACAGACAACATCGTATTGACCACCATGTTTATGCACAGACAATATCGTATTGACGACCATGTTTATGCACAGACAACATCGTATTGACGACCATGTTTATGCACAGACAACATCGTATTGACCACCATGTTTATGCACAGACAACATCGTATTGACGACCATGTTTATGCACAGACAACATCGTATTGACCACCATGTTTATGCACAGACAACATTGTATTGACGACCATGTTTATGCACAGACAACATCGATCTGTGTATTCCAAAGATCTATAAAAGACATTTAGAAAACGTGCTGTTGTGGTTTTTTTTTTTTTTCTCCCTCGTCTTTTATGCCACCACATCGGCTCTAACCCCTTGCTACTCATTCCGGCTCCTTGTCAACAATCACATCCCGATTCGTCCCCCCACAACCCTGACACCAGCGATCCACAGGGAGTAGTCAATGACATGTCATCACGAGGAAACCCACCAGAGAAGACACTGCGCTACTCTCAGTTCACTGCAGTAGTGTTCGGTGATATTTGTTCTGATCCAGTATACACAGGACACCACCTGCTAAGCCCCACACTGACAATAACAATTGCTTAGTCACAGAGCTAGCGTGAGAGAGCATCCCATTCTGGGTGGTGCCACCACATCCATCCATTGACAGAACCCATCAACTCGCCAATAGCGGCGACATCGACAAGAACCCACCAAGGGCATAGACACAGAGAGGACATCAAAACTGAGGTCACTGTGAGAGCATGACATGAAGGCCCATAGAATTTGAAACTCCTTTTTTCACGCTAATCGATGAGGATGAGGATGATGAAGATGATGCTACGCAGTTCCATTCCGGTCTGAGACTGCATGACTGAATGCTTAATTTAATGATATATCATGGCATCATGATATCAAGGCCCCAGAGATACAAATATGCAGTGTGTCAGGAAATCTGAGCAACACTCTCAGAAAACCACCCATAAGTGGATGAATCACGAATCCAGAATTCCCAGCAGACTCTGTGACGCTGATCAGTGTGGCAAGGTAGCTGATGAACGTGCTTTTATGAACTCTGTACAAAACATTTTGTTACATCAAACCACAAGCTGCGTTAAACAACATACCTTTCACTGTTTAACACAAACTAACTATCCAGATCTTTTTTTTTCCTGCATTCATCAATGCACACGAACACATGTAAAACCTAAATGGCAGATTCATGTAAGTGTTTGGTCTTCTTTTAGTCCATTTTTATTTGGTTATCTTGTATGTTCATAAAATGTAATGTAATGTAGCTTACAAATTGATCTGAGTTTATGAATGTTGTGTTATGTTTGTGATGTGTCATTTTTATACTGTTTCATTTCAATTTGTCTACTTTTTATTAATTCTCGTTGTTGTTTTTCTTAGATAGATCCATAGTGAAGGGATAGTATCAGATGCGTGTTATGTATGTAACTTTGCTTATCCTCTTATTTAATTCCAGTTCATTTTGACTTCAGCTGTCTCGACCATAAAGAATGGTGAGCCTACCCTGAAAGAGGCAAACCACTCTGTTTAAGTCCCCACATTATTACCATCATTATAAAGTAAGCAAGACTAGTAGTATACTCTTTGTATTGTAATGGATTTCTTTTTCTTCCATTGCGCAAAGCGTTAGCCATTAATGTCAAGAATGACAGCTCCTTAAGATCACACACACACACACACACACACACACACACACACACACACACACACACACACACACACAAAGACAGAGAAAGACAGAGAGAGAAAGACAGACAGACAGACAGAAACAGAGAGAGAGAGACAGAAAGACAGAGAGAGAGAGAGACAGAAAGACAGAGAGACAAGAGAGAGGCGGAGGAGGAATAGAAGAAGAAAAAAAAAATTAAAAAGTATGACTGAATTTCATAGAGGTACAGAACAATGTGAGATTACACACCCTCGACTTGTTTTTCTTTTCTTTTCTTTTCTTTCTTTTTTTTTTTAAAGCCCCGCGGCCCAGTGGCCCACTGTTGCACATAGACGGCTGGCTCGGACTAGGCCTACTCCGGTAACTGCTCTCCTGCATTTATCTGGTCGCTTCAGGGGGCTTCCTCCCCCCCCCCTCTCTCTCTCTCTCTCTCTCTCTCTCTCTCTCTCTCTCTCTCTCCTCTCTCTGTGCACATGCCTGTTTTGATCAAAGTTCTTTAGTTTTAGTTTGCTTCATAGCCTAGTTAACTCGGCCGGCCAAGGCGACAGATGGATGAAAAATTAAAAGCAACAACGTCAACGACATGTAGGTTAGTTTGCATGCTGATCTATTACCTTCAAGTTTATCATCACCATACACCCCCTCTCTCTCTCTCTCTCTCTCTCTCTCTCTCTCTCTCTCTCTCTCACTCTCTCTCTCTACTCTCTCTCTCTCTCTCTCTCTCTCTCTCTCTCTCTCTCTCTCTCTCTCCCCTCTCACGCACATACACACACACGCGCGCGCGCGCAATGGAAAGAAAAGAGAAAAAAGAAGTTAAAAAAAAGGAGGGGACAAAAGGAAAAGGAATTATTCTTTTATTAATTCATTTCTTTAGTTTCCCTTTTTTTCTTTCTTTAGTCATGCAAGGGTTAACTGAATGCAACATGTCTGTTATCATCATCATCATCATCATCATCATCGTCATCATCATCATGATCATCATCATCATCATCATCATCATCATCATCATCATCTCCTCTCTCTCTCCTCTCTCTCTCTCTCTCTCTCTCTCTCTCTCTCTCTCTCTCTCTCTCTCTCTCTCATTTGTGTTTGGTAGGATTTACAGTCATGAGTATTTGTTTCAGGTGGTATAGTATGTTCACTCACCCCTTCATAGTGGGCCAAGGCCTATATGAATAAACCATCCGGGTCTGTCTGCTTGTCTGTCTCTCTGTCTGCCTGCCTGTCTGCCTGTCTGTCTGTCTGTCTGTCCGTCCCCCCCTCTCTCTCTCTCTCTCTCTCTCTCTCACTCACTCACTCACTCACTCACTCACTACGTTTGCTCCCCACGAAGCGGACCAATGTCATTTATGTGGGTGACATACATGTTGGGGGATAGTTCTGATAGGGGGACAAGGAAACTGCTTATAAAGTACTGTACGATCGAACGATCGAAGTTCATTATGGGCGCAGTAGCGTGCAGCGCGAGTGCGTGGGTGTATGCACGCGTGGTATGCTGCGTGTTTGCGTGCGTGCGTGGACGTGTGCGTTCGGGCGCGTGTATGGGAGAGGGGAAGGGGGAGGAGGATAGAAAGGAGAGTAGGGGGTGGTGGAGAGGGCGGTCGGGGTACAGTAGCCAGTACAGGTGAACTTGGACCCGGAAGTGTAATGGGGGGAGGGGGGGGGAAGGGGGTGGGGGGAGGGTAGAAAACAGGATGTAGATCTGAACTCGTGTGTCCTGTTTGTATTTTTTATCTGTTGGGATTGCGGGGGGTGGGAGTAGTCGGATCGGGTGGGGGGCGGGGGGTGGATGGGGGAGGGGGGGGGGGGGTTATGGCTTGAAGGCCGGAAGTCTTCCAGTACCTACCTACTGGATGAGATCAGTCGTCCGCGCGTGCGGTAGTACTTCCTCTGTCTCCCTTGGTGACTATGTGGGCGGTATTTCAGTCCTTTACCTTCGTGCTGTCGGTTGTTGTTGTTGTTGTTGTTGTTGTTGTTGTTTTAAACATCATTTATTATCCTTATAACTCAATGTTACCAGACGTTGAACCATATGTGTACCCCTAAGCCCTAACGGTTCACATGGATGGAGGCAAAACGTCAAAGCCTGTCTGTCTCTGTCTGTCTGTCTGTCTGTCTGTTTCTCCCTCTCTCACACACACGCACACACACACACACACACACACACACACACACACACACACACACACACACACACACACACACACCACGCACGCACGCACGCACGCACGCACGCACGCACGCACGCAGCACACACACACACACACACACACACCACACACGTCCCAGCGCACACCCACGCACACACAGCCCCTACACGGCACACCTCATTAACACTCTCGTCGTGCTTCTCAGCTGAAATCCGATCACACTGCATAGAAAAAAAAAAAATCAGAAACAGCAGTTTCTGTTGTTTGTCTCCTTTCCAAGGTTGTCCGAACAAGGTCCATCGCGACAGACCTGACTTGGATGTACAAAGGGCAGACAATTCACCCAAACCCAGTTGTTTCCTTTGTCCTCCGTCACCAGCACAACAACAGGCTGATCTGAAAGCCAGTCACAGAAACCTCCCCAGTGGTGACTCAGCCGCAGCTGTACAAAACCAAGGCTGCAGGTGAATCATCACCTGTGGCACCGAAACCTCATTACTGTCACGGTGCTGTGCATCTCAGGTACCGCTAAGGTATAGGGGATGGGGGTCCGGAATAGCTCAGTGGTAGAGCGCCGTACTCGTAATCTTGGAGTTGCGGGTTCGAATCTCCGCCGGGCCGTTTCAGTACAGGGGGATTTTTCCCTCGGAGTTAAGATTGGTTCTGACTCATTTCCCATACAGTCCTTCGAATGAGACTATAAACCGAGGTTCTGTGTGTGAACGCACGCATAACATCTTGCACACACGTAAAATCCCATCACCAACTTTCGGAAGAGAAGGCCAATTTGGCCGTTGGTATGGATGACACGTTACACATAGCATGCAGGAGTATCAGCCTGCGTACGCAGAAGAAGAAGGTATAAGGGACGGCCGAAAGTGCAGAAATTGGCAATGCCATAAACTGAAATCATCGAAAGTAATTGACACCGTCCTTTCGTGGACCTCCCCAACACTCCAACCCAGAGTCAGTTTCAGTTTCAGTTCCAACAATGGGTGTCACTACGTGCCGACTATAGTCCATATACGCTATTCTGCATCTGCTAATAAGTTTTGATACCCATTCTGCGCACGACTGACAGCTGATGGAGAAATGAATTAATGGTTAAGATGAGAGGATTTTAGAGCTACAACTTGGCAGGCGTCTGACCTGGGCATCAGCCTGACGTGCTGGTCCGACTTTTGGTATCTACTTAACATTGTCTGCGCCACTGTTATCTGTGTGTGTGTGTGTGTGTGTGTGTGTGTGTGTGTGTGTGTGTGTGTGTGTGCGTGCGTGTGTGTGTGTGTGTGTGTGTGTGTGTGTGTGTGTGTGTGTGTGTGTGTGTGTGTGTGTGTGTGGTGTGTCAATGCGCGAGTGTACACACGTGTGTGTGTGTGTGTGTGTGTGTGTGTGTGTGTGTGTGTGTGTGTGTGTGTGTGTGTGTGTGTGTGTGCATGGGTAGGTGGGCACGGGCCCATGTGCGTGTGCCAGTGTATGCGATGTGTGTGCATGCGCGCGCACGTGTGTGTGTGTGTGCGAGAGAGAGAGAGAGAGAGAGAGAGAGAGAGAGAGAGAGAGAGAGAGAGAGAGAGAGAGAGCATACTCCTGCATACACCCATGTGTGTGTACATACAATGTGTGTGTATGCTTGTGCACAGGCTACTCGCAGGTCCACCAACGTTCATGCGTATCTAGGGCAATGATCTCCTCCATACGCCATCCTCAACTCCACACGTCCTGGTTCAGGCTGTAGTCTATGGGCCAACTGATCTTCCCCTTTCCTGATGATCGGCCCACTCCTCATACCTCCACCACGTCCTGGTTCAGGCTGTAGTCTATGGGCCAACTGATCTCCCCTTTCCTGATGATCGGCCCACTCCTCATACCTCCACCACGTCCTGGTTCACTGTAGTCTAGGCCAACTGATCTCCTTTCTGAGATCGCCCACTCCTCATACCTCACCACGTCTGTCAGCTATCTATGGCAACTGATCTCCCCTTTCTCCTGATGATCGGCCCACTCCTCATACCTCCACCACGTCCTGGTTCAGGCTGTAGTCTATGGGCCAACTGATCTCCCCTTTCTCCTGATGATCGGCCCACTCCTCATACCTCCACCACGTCTGTCAGCTGAGTTAGGCACTGATCTCGCCTTTCTCCTGATGTCGGCCAGCACTGATCTACACTCCTTTCTCCTGATGATCGGCCCACTCCTCATACCTCCACCACGTCCTGGTTCAGGCTGTAGTCTATGGGCCAACTGATCTCCCCTTTCTCCTGATGATCGGCCCACTCCTCATACCTCCACCACGTCCTGGTGCTCTTCTTTCCAAACCTCACCCTCCACAGAGAAGCAGCATATCCTTAGGCTCTACCACTGAGTTCTGTGGTAGTAGTAGTATTGTTATCGTCGTCATGTCATCTATCATCATCATCATCATCATCATCATCATCATCATCATTGTTTTCATCATCATCATTCATCATGTTTTGTTATCATCATTATTGTTGTTTTATTATTATATTGTTGTTGCTGTTGTTGTTATCATGATCATTATTATTATTATGAGTATTATTAT
>CM065740.1:44255134-44267634 GCA_033310375.1 Conus canariensis
ACTGAAATTCATGTTCCCTTATCCATTCATGAGGGTTATCACTTGCTGGAACAAGCAGTATGGAGTAGAACTAAAGGCTATACCATGAGAAAAATAGACTCTCCAAGAATAAGTATATTGATTCTCGTGGTTTGGATAACAAATCATACTTGAATCATACTGGCGTAATCAAATTCAGACAGATTAGTTCGCTATCTTACAGGATAAAACTTAATGCGTTCATCACAAAATACAGCAAAAATGTTAGATGTTAATGTGGTGAACAAATTTCTAGCAAGCACATCATGTTTGAATGTCAGAAGTTAAGACCTATCTTACCAGTGATTTCTGAAAATTGTATTGAAGGCGTTTTCAAAAATGCTACTAGTTTGTTTAATATTGCGAAATGTTTACTTCATAGTCCTGTAGGACATTTGTTATAGACTAGTTGATTGTAATTTTTGTTAATGCTCATTTTTCTGACTTTTTTTTTTCCTCCCCCTTATCAAAGAGACATAAATACATACACACACAATACGGTCCCCCTCCCCTCCTCTTCCTCCCGATCCCCTCCCTCCCCCCTCCCCTCCCTCCCCCCGTCTAATATCACTATGTGGATAGACGTTAAAATGAAGACACAAACAACAACAACAACACACACACACACACACACACACACACCGATCAAGACAGACAATAACAAAATCTCTGACGAAGACAAAAGCACTTAAGCCTCAAACGCACAATTGCATGACAGTCTACCACAGGAGAGAGAAAACGACCAAACTAACAACAAGATGCAAAGCATATAAACGTACTCCCAGTTTATCTGGAATACGAGTGAGATATTCCATAAAGAAGAAAAACCGTTTTGGGCCGTTATAGCTGTTAGTAACGGCTATTCTGGTAAACATCAGCCATCATCTGTGACCCATAATGAACATACCTACAAATTTTCAGAAAGATCGGCCAAATACTTTCTAAGATATTCCATAAAGAAGAAAAACCGTTATGGGCCCTTATAGCTGTTAGTAACGGATATAACGGTAAAATAAAACATTGGGCATCATCCGTGACCCATAATGAACATACCTACAAATTTTCAGAAAGATCGGCCCAGTAGTTTTGTCTGGAGCGAGTGGAACACATTTTGACCACACACACACAGCATTTCTTCGTTCCCATTGTAAAGTACTCCCTGTTCTATAAGAACTGGGAGTACAAAAACGGTCAGTCCAAAGCAGAGGTTAAAAACGTCACTCAACAAAGTCACGGTCAGTCTGTCAACAACAACAGCACTTCATCACCACTCCAGCTTCTTGCAAACTGTAGGTTGACACGAATGATCACAGCTTATCACAACTAACTCAAACTCTACTAACATAATAATCATGCAAGTTCTTCAACCCTTTTTTTTTTCCACGAATGTCAGAGGCCAAAGGTGAGGAGCCAAAGGTCAACAGCCAAACCAATGGCGTTCCGACCACTCCGTTGACGACATGACTCACTTTGTTTCAACACGTATCCCACGCAAAACATGTCACAAATCGGCCTGCCTTGTCACCGTGGGGGTCATGGGCTGCAGACAAAATTAATTAAACTTACGACGCAAATCCTAAAACAAAAAGCTCTTAACGCTTTACAACCATAAGACACTCCCTTCCGTTCACCCCTCATCACCCTCATCCCCCCTACCACTTCCCATAACAGAGAGAGAGAGAGCGAGACTGACACTGACATCTTTTATTGACATTGGCTAATAGCCTTTTTGTCAAGGGGGTACAATGTCTTTTGTTTTTGCATAGAAGAAAAGAAAACGAAAGAAAAACTGCAAATTAGGTGCCTACACAGCTAAGCAAAATCAAAAAATCATTTCCATTTCCATCACTCATTTGTGTTTCCTGTCTATGTTCTATAACAAAATCATTCTCACACAACAACCATTCCCTTCACATGCGCACACTGATCCATCCTAACTTCCATCGACTTGCACGCACGCATTTATATCCTTATCCTCCCTTCTCCCCATTCACACATATCCTCTGTACAGATAATTTATCTGACTTGATATTATGAAAAACCATTCACTTGATTATTCCAGGTGCTGTGAAGATTTTTATGATGCTGTTTGCTGATGATGTAATTCTGTTGTTAGTACAGCAATAGGATTGCAAAACCAATTGAATGTTTTGAAACAGGAAGCTGATAAACTACCGTTGACAGTAAACCTTGATAAAACCAACATTGTTGTGTTTCGTAAAGGTTGACATTTAGCTAAGAATGAAGTTTGGTGGTATGGTAATTCTGAGGTTAAAGTAACCAATTCGTACAAATACTTAGGTATGTTTTTTACGACAAAATTAAGTTGGAATTTAGGTTGGTGTGAAACAAGTAGAAAAGGCAAAAAAGGAGTGATAGAAATTTTGAGAACATTAAAGAAATTAAATACTACTGATCCACACATATTTTGGAAGCTATTTGATACCCAGATTGAACCGATTCTTACATATGGTGCTGAAATATGGGGACTTGAAAATAATCTAAACATAGAAAGAGTGCACACTTATGCGATCAAACGGTTTCTGAATATTCCGATTCATTCGTCCAATAAAATAGCTTACGGTGAAACAGGAAGATACCCTTTGTACATCAGATGTATTGTAAAGTGTGTTAGATACTGATGTAAAGTAATACGATTACCAGTAGCTAGACTGAGCAGGCAAGCCTACGACATGATGCTACAACAGTGTGAGTTAGGAAATGTTAACTGGGCCTCTAAGATTAAGAAAGTGCTAACACAGAATGGGTTTGGAATAGTGTGGTTGAGCCAGGGAGTTGGAAACGAAACCGTTTTTATGTCTGAATTCAAAGATATATTAATTTCTTCGTATAAACAAAACTGGCACAGCCAACTAGAAAACATGATAAATATTCCTGGTTCCTATCCTTCAAAAGTAACTTGGAGGCAGAAAAGTATTTACATCTAGTATCTAGTCGGTGGCAAAGAGGCATCCTTGCAAGATTTAGAAATAGAACACTGGGATTAAAGGCTAATAAAAGATGGTATCTAAATAATGATGCTGTTGATGATTCATGTCCATTGTGTAATGATATTGCAGTTAGAGAAGATGAGTTATATTTTTTGTTCACTTGTCCCGCTTATGGGAACATAAGAAAAAAATCAAGACTATTTGAAAATAACACAGTCAAGAGTCGAAACCTTAACAGTATTTTGCAAACAAGTGATGAAACATTGTTAAAGATGCTGGCAAAATATCTAACAGAAGCAGCAGACACGCGGAAGAAAATTATGAATGAATAAAAGTTCAAAGCACTGAAGGGATATCAATTACATTTCATTTTTATTGTGTGGAATACTTATTTGACCTCGAAGCTTGATGGTTCAAGTTAATGGAGAGAGAGAGAGAGAGAGAGAGAGAGAGAGAGAGAGAGAGAGAGAGAGAGAGAGAGAGAGAGAGATCACACTTGCACGCGCACGCACACGCACACACAACAAACACGCGCGCATTCACGCACGTATGCACACGGACAGACAACATTAACTTTGTCTACAACCCGCACTTCGAAATATCGGTTGAGACTAAGAGCAACAGTGAAGTTTTTGATTTCTAGTTGAAGGCTGGATAAGGATGTACATGTCTTAGTTCATATGGTAGAGAATTCCAAGTTCTAGGGGCAAGGAAAGAGAATGAGCAGTGATGCTTTATTTTGTATTGGTATGAGAGCCAGTCAGCAGAAGAACTTAACTGAAATACGAACACTAAAATCAAAAACAAGTAAAACAATGAGAGAAGGGAGGAGAAAGGGGGAGGGGGGGGGGCGGTTTATCAACAACCACAGTTCAGAAATCGCACGCAACAAAATAACTCAACAACTCGTTTTGGATGGGAATAAACACATGAAATATTCACCCATTACTGAGAATTCTTGACACCACTTGGAAAAAAAAGTGTGCTTTCCCTATGGCAAAGCTCTGGCTTCGTCCACAAACACCCTCCACCTCTCTTCCCCCCTAACACCCTCCCTGTCGCTTACACACACACACACACACACACACACACACACACACACACACACACACACACACACACACACACACACAACATTAACAATGAGCAAACTCGACAGGACTTGGCTTATTCAGCTACTTCTCAGTCTTTTTCTGTATTGCTTGCTCTATGCATCTGTGTGTGTGTGTGTGTGTGTGTGTGTGTGTGTGTGTGTGTGTGTGTGTGTGTGTGTGTGCGCGCGCGCGCGTGCGTGCATGTGTGTGTGTGTATGTGTGAGAGCACGCGCGCGTGCAGGGGCTCGTGCATGTGTGTGTGGTGGTGGTGGTGGTGGTGTGTGGGGTGTGGGGGGATGTGTGCGGGTTGTGGCTGTGTGATGTGTTTATTCTACCTGAAGAAGACCAACACGTCAAAACGCGTTGTGTTTGTTTTGTAACATGTTTGTCCAGTTTGTTTGGCGCTCAGGTACCAACTATACGTTCTCACGCCCATTAATAAATTCCCCTTACATGCAGATTCGTGAACGTTGGTGTTGATCAAACGGGTGGGTCAAGAATTTGTTAACATTATCAGTAGAACAGTAATGCAGATGTTTCATTGAACATGGGCACTATGAAATCACTGTTTCAAAGTGATAACTATGTGTCTACGAAATAATACATTTCAATAGAATACTAAAACCTACCGATTTAGATATCAAAATTTCGTGTTGTACATGGTGATATAACAATATGAATATTTCGAGTGTCTTTCTCGCTTTTTTATTTTTTATTTTTTTTTATTACTTGTTTCAAGGTCGAAAAGCCTGTGTCAGCCTTGAATATATGTTAATCTGTATTTGTTCATTTCTCCAGTTGTTGTTGCCAGTGTAGATGTGTCCAGTACGGGGTATATAGGTGAGCTTGGAACATCTGGTTTGGAGGATGTTTCCTTGTTTGCTCTGTGTGCTCTGCGCTGTCCTATCTGCCAGGCGATTTGATGTCGTAAGCAGCATTTGTTTGGAGTTATGAGCGGAATTGCTCAGTTGGTAGAGCGCCGGACTCGTGATCCTGGTGTCGCAGGTTCGAATCTCCGCCGGGCCGTTTCGGTACAGGGGGATTTTTCCATCGGAGTTAGCATTGGTTCTGACTCCATTTCCAAACAGTCCTTCGAATGAGACTATAAACCAGATTCCGTGTGTGAACGTACGCATAACATCTTGCACACACGTCAAATCCCATCACCAACTTTCGGAAGAGAAGGCCAATTTGGCCGTTGGTATGGATGACACGTTACACATAGCATGCACCCTGCGTGAGAAATGGAAAGAATGAAGGAAGTAAGGATATTGAGTGAACGATATTGGACGATATTGACTGGATGACACGGGAAACGACTGAATGAAGTGCCAGCTGGCAGCTCTTCAGTCGGCACTACCCAGGTAGGCAGCCCGTTGTGTAAACGAGTGTGGATTGTAAAGCGCTTAGAACTTGGTCTCTAGCCGAGAATAGGCGCTATATAAGTATTCATTATATTATTATTACTATTATTATTATCATCATCATTATTATTATTATTATTCATGGGAGCAAGAGTTACCCAACTCGTTCGTTATTTTCTGCTTACTGTTCCCTGCCTCATTTAACATTTCCTTTTACTTGTTTCGTTTCTGTGTTTATGTAGCTGTCCACTGTCATGTATCCTCTGTAACTGGCATTATTACTCCCACGCAGTCCTCCCCCCCCTCCCCCCCCCCCCCCCACCCCCTCTCTGACTCAGGCACCCACGTTCTGAGCTGTCATCTCACAACTCCAGTGTCCTCAGCTCAAAGGCAGCTTTCAATGTTTGGTCGCTATGGTTTCAGCTTCCTGTTGCTTACTGCCCAACAATCACTTTCTAGGGCAGACAAAGCCATAAACCAGGGGAAGCTACCCACTCACTGCTGCCGTACTTACCCTGTGTCCGATAGACCGTCTGTGCGTTTCCCACTTGATTTACGATGAGCTGGATACCGGACAACAGAGTCAAGGGTAATTGCGGTCGTATTTTGACTCTCCTGCTTCGAAACAAATCATTTCGTTATGTGTCGCCTCTTATTTGTTCTTTCTTTTTTAATTTTATGGAACAGCTAACAGGACGATGTAATATTAGTGAAGATTAAAGTCAAAACGTGGTTCTTTTCATCACGGGGACCAAATTATCATAATCTGGATTAACTTATATGACTGGGTTTTGACTTCCCTGCTCCGAAACAAAGTCATTTCGTTACGAATCCCTTCTCACTTTTTAATTTCTGGGAGAGACGTCAGGATCATTTATTGATAATAGTAAAGATTACATTTTTTTTTAAAACGTGATTCTTTCCATTATCAAGTTTTTATAATTTAGAAGATGCTGGCTGCATTTTACATTCAGGTTTGATGCGCTCACCCACTAAGGCGAGAAGGGAGACATGGAGAGCATGGAGGTGGGGGTGGGGGCGGGAATGGGGACCTTTCTTATTCTCTACTGACACCATCAGTGGCAGAGCAACACTGTAACTCTCCTAACAGGGTTGGGAAAGGAGCCAGCTGCAGAGGAAAGGGCTAACTAACATCACTTGCGCCATACTACAACTGCTATTGTCACATTATCACCAAGAGTGGGGTAATCCACTCTGTATTATCTTTTCAATATTTTCATCTTCATCATAATCATGATTGTTATTGTTATCAGTATTATTATTATCATCATCACCACTTCAACTCGTATTGTCTCCCTCCCGGGGCCAGAATAGCTCAGCTGGTAGAGCGCCGGACTCGTAATCCAAGGGTTGCGGGTTTGAATCTCCGCCGGGCCGTTTCGGTACAGGAGGATTTTTCCATCGGAGTTAACATTAGTTCTGACTCCATTTCCCATACAGTCCTTCGAATGAGATTATAAACCGAGGTTCTGTGTGTAAACGCACGCATAACATCTTGCACACACGTCAAATCCCATCACCAACTTTCGGAAGAGAAGGCCAGTTTGGCCGTTGGTATGGATGACAAGTTACACATAGCATGCACCTTCCCCGAAGATGGAGTATGGCTACCTTAATCGCGGATAAAAAAACGGTCATGCACACAAAACTCCACTCCCTTTGTAGGGTAGATTGGATTAATACTCGCCTGTCCATATAGGGAGTGTCCGCAGGAGTCTCAGCCTGCGTACGCAGAAGAAGAAGTCTCCTTCCCGACGGCCTCGTTTTCATTCAACGCCCATCTTGCGCCGAATTCGACAAAGATCAGTGATTGTTCGTTCTTCATTTTCGTTGTCCTGAGCGTTGTTTAAATCTTGCACGAAGAAGACCTAAGAGGTCGAAACGCGTCGTGTTTCGTCTTGTGATTCGTTTGTCCACGTTATGCGGCGGAATCATTATAAATCCCTTACACCCTTAGACTGTCGTGTCACAGACAGGGAAAGCGTTGATTTTTTGTTTAATGTAAAAGTAGTTTCAGATTCATTCTTGTTCTTCTGCGTACGCAGGCTGATACTCCTGTGGTCACCCCCCTGTATAAAAAGGCGAGGACTAATCCCATCTACCCAACAAAGGGAGTGGAGTTTTGTGTGTATGACCGTTTTTTTTTTTTTGTGTTTTTTTTTTTGTTTTTTGTTTATCCCGCCATTAAGGCAGCCATACTCCAACTTCGGGGAAGTTTCGGATTCAAACTCACACAATTTTATCTGACAGCGAACTTAGTGTTCTACCAATGTACTACGAACCAGGCGCCCCAGCTGATTGCAAATATAGACACACTTCCCATTCAGTGAGCACTACACTCCATCATCCGCAGAAAGAAAAAAAAAAAAAGAGAGAAAGAGAGAGAGAAAAAGCCCTGCAGCGACAGATGTCACTGTGTGTCATGCAGGATGGAAGGCAGCGATCACCAATGCTGTCTGTTCACCTCTATGTCTGTCTGTCTGCCTGCCTGTTTCTCTCTGTCTCTGTCTGTCTGTCTGTCTATCTGTCTGTCTCTCTAAAAAAAAACCAAAACATAAAATATATATATATATATATATATGTGTGTGTTGTGTGTGTGTGTGTGTGTGGGGTGGCGCGCGCGCGCGCGCGCGCGTCGCTCTCTCTCTCCTCTCCTCTTCTCTCTCTCTCTCTCTCTCTCTCTCGGGTGCGCGCGCGCATGTGTGCGTGGTGTGGTTGTGTGTGTGTGTGTGTGTGTGTGTGTGTGTGTGTGTGTGTGTGTGTTGTGTGTGCACGTGTGTGTGTTTTGTAATCTGTTATAAGTGTGTGTGTGTGTGTGTGCGTGTGTGTGTGTGTGTGTGTGTGTGTGTGTGTGTGTGTGTGTGTGTGTGTGTGTGTGTGTGTTCATACCTGTTGAATGTTGAATGTGCCACCCACCGTCTGATCACTAAGACGTGGTGAATTTTTCGGGAATCGCCCATCAGTGATCTACTATTATATTGATCGTTTATCCGTCGTGCACGTGCTCTGCTGTTATCATCACGCTGTCCACTCGGGGAGGGGGGGGGGGGGGGATGGACTGGACTGGCGTCTTGTTACCTTGGCAACACCTGTTTCAGCTCTACCAGCAGGCTGACGACGAGCAATATTCCTGTCACGTACCGCCGCTGAGGTGAACGCAGTGCCTGCTGTCTCATTCTTCCCCCTGGAGTGCGATTTCCTGCTGACAGGTGAAGCGACGGAACTAACTAAACTTGCGGCGACTTGCTGTCTGGAACTGTCGCCGGCTTCTGCAAGCTGGCTGCTGTGTGAATTATAATTTTGGTGTCTTTCCGTTCTGTTTGTCTGTTGTTTGTTTTTAGAGCGAATCATCGCCAGGCAATCCGGAACAAATACACGATCCTCCAAAAGATGGTGCGCGGCACTCATACACACACACACACACACACACACACACACACACACACACACACACACACACACACACACCACACGTGCGCTCTCTCTCTCTCTCTCTCACACACACACACACACACACACACACACACGCACGCACTCAAGCACGCACGCACGCACGCACACACACACACACACACACACACACACACACACACACACACACACACACCATGCGCGCGCGCGCGCGCGAACAAAAGCATCGTTCTAGTGAACAATCATACAAATCATACTCAGCGGCCGGAGGGCAAGGTAACCCCACTGATGTGAACGTTGTGCCACCATTAGTTAAAGAGGTGCTTTTCCCCCACCTATTCTCTTCCAATGCCGGCGTCTGCTGCTGTGGCTACACGCCTCAATTAGGATTTCACTTTTTTTAAAAAGCTGTATAATTTTAATATAATCCATTTAAGCGTTTTGAAGCCTACAATAAATTTAAACCAGCATTTCATGTTAACCTGATAATTGATCAAAAGAACAACTCCTCACCAAATTATTTCCCTTCCTTTGGGGATCTTCACCGATTAAATCACAATCAGTCTCCAAATACATGACCTTCCCTTTAGTTGACCCCCATTTCAGGCCTTTGCACTCACCCGTGACCCTACCTTTGCGCCAGCTCCAAGGGCCCGAAATAATCCCATTCCTTTGATTTTAATCTGTCTGCTTGGAACCACCTGGCTTGTACTTTGATGGCCATATGAAAAATTTTTTGAGGACAATCAGCTTTCAAACACAATAAAAAAAAAATTTCAAAATAATCTCATTGCGCCAGTCTATAAATACTGGACTCCTTAAGCAAGGCCTCGGCGCATTAATTTTTGGTGTGCTCCCTGTCACCGCAGGAGGCACTGCTACAACCACTTCCGCTTAATTGATTGTCTGGCATGGCTACGGTGGACTCTTTCCTTCATCGTCGTCCTCCAGTCCTTCAGGAACACGCCAGTAGGGCTCTGCTATAATTATTCTGAGTGGGTTTGCAATGTTAGGTAAATGCAAACACTATTGGACCCACTGTAGGTTAAAAAAAATAAATAAATAAAATTTGAAAGACAAAACAAATTTCGTCAAGCAAATGGTTAATTGACTGTATTTCTGACCACAAAAAAAAGTGTCAGTCAAACAAATAGCAAGTTGACTATTTCTGAGCCACCATCCCCCCCCCCCCCCCCCCCCCCCCAAAAAAAAAAAAAAAAAGAAGTTTCCGTCAAGCAAGTGGCCAGTTGACAGTATCTCAGACCCCCCCTCCCCCCGTCCCCCCCCCCCCCCCCCCAAAAAAAAAAATTTCAGTCAAGCAAGTGGCTTGCTAACTGTATTTCTGCCCCCCCCCCCCCCCAACCCCCTCAGAATTTTCAAGCAAGTGGCTAGTTGACTGCATTTCTGAATCACCACCACGACCACAACCACCTAAAAAAAAAAAAAAAAAGTTTCCATCCTGCAAGTGGCCAGTTGACTGTATTTCTGACCACAAAAAAAAAAAAAAAAACTTTCTGTCAAGCAAGTGCCTAACTGGCTGTATTTCTACCCCCCCCCCCCCCCCCCCCCCCCCCGAAAGTTTTCGCCAACCAAGTGGCTAGTTGACTGAATTTTTGACCACACAAATAAAAGTTTCCATCAAACAAGTGGCTAGTTGACTGTATTTCTCTCTCCCCCCCCCCCCCCCCCCCCCCCCCAAAGTGTCCGTCAAGCAAGTGGCTCGCTGACTGTGTTTCTGACACACACACACACACACACACACACACACACACACACCACGCACGCACGCACGCACGCACGACGCACGCACGCACGCACGCACGCACCACACACACACACACACACACACACACAAGTTTCCGTCAAGCAAGTGGCTAGCTGACTGCGTTTCTGACCAAACAGAAAAAAGTTTCCGTTCGGCAAATGGCTAGATGAACGCATGGCGAAGAAGCCATCAAACCTATTCCCTTTCACGTCAGCCTTGTAGATGTTTAAAGGGAACCAGTACCGTGACTTCTCACCAAGGATGGAACTGAATTCCTTGGGGGTCACAATTACTTTTCTCTGTCACAAATTCTACCTATTCATTTTGTTCGTTCGTTTGTTCGTTTGTTTGTTTGTTTGTTTCCAAAGTTTCACCGTCACGTTGTTTCTTTCACCTTCTTCTTCTCCTTCTTCTTCTGCGTACGCAGGCTGATACTCCTGCGGACACTCCCTGTATAGACAGGCAAGGATTAATCCTATCTTCCCAACAAAGGGAGTGGAGTTTTGTGTGTATGACCGTTTTTCTTCCCGCCATTAAGGCAGCCATACTCCATCTTCGGGGAAGTTTCTTTCACCGATTTCCTGATGTTCTCGTTGCAACACTCTGGATGACACCAAAGGTGTATGTCTGTTGCTGTCTTCTGTGGTCGATGTGGTCACACTGGTCACGATATCAGTTTAGGTCAGTGTGTCGCGCTCTCCAGACATGTGGTCAACGCGCGGTCACGTACACTGGTCATGATATCAGTGTATGTCAGTGTACTGCGCTATAGCGGTCGATGTGGTCACACTGATCATGACTTTATCGATTGATGTCAGAGTGTTCCGTTCTACAGATATGTGACTAATGTGTCCGTACTGGTCATGACGTCAATTCATGTCCGTACGCTGCGCCATAAAAGCATTGCAATCGATTTGGTCACACTGATCACAAGTAGTAGTAGTAGTAGTAGTAGTAGTAGTAGTAGTAGTAGTAGTAGTAGCAGCAGCAGCAGCAGCAGCAGCAGCAGCAACAGTAGCCGCAGCACCAGCGGCAGCGGCAGCAGCAGTGATGATAGTATTAGTCAGGACTGGCTTCCATTCGCTTAATTAAGCCGTGCGGGCTATAAAACTGTTCCCTCGTTAATCAGTTGACCTGAAATTTGGGTCTGGTCACACTAATGGCATTAACATTAATAGGCAGAATCATAGAAAAAGTTCAAATTTTAGAATGATGTTCAGATTATTGTTGAAACTGTTAACACATCACGCATTGTTTTCTTATATATGCAGGGGTGCAAAGCAGTGTGTGTGTGTGTGTGTGTGTGTGTGTGTGTGTGTGTGTGTGTGTGTGTGTGTGTGTCCGTGCGTGCGTGCGTGCGTGCATGCGTGCATGCGTGCGTGTGTACGCGCGCGCGCGCGCGCGCGCGCGCGCGTGTGTGTGTGTGTGTGTGTGTGTGTGTATGTGTGTGTGTTCTCGCGCGCGCGCGTTTTTCCTGGTGCGTTTATGTGTGTGTGTGTGTGCGTGCCTGCCTGCATGTGTGTGTGCGTGCGTGCGTGCGCGCGCACTGTGTGTGTGTGTGTGTGTGTGTGTGTGTGTGTGTGTGTGTGTGTGTGTGTGTGTGTGTGTGGTTGCAGGCGTGCATTTGACTTCAAAAGACACGGGTTAAGGAGAGAAAAGGTTGCTTGTTGACCAACGTTTGTGTCCGACATATCCTAGTTTGTGAAAATCTGGACGCTCGTCTCTCACACATGAATGATCTAAAGCTGAAGCAATGGCTGCGGCAAAGTAATATCTGTCCTTATCGCTGAATTCTCTCTCTCCCTCCCTGTCTGTCTGTCTGTCTGTCTGTCTCTCTCTCTCTCTCTCTCTCTCTCTCTCTCTCTGCCTGTCTGCC
>CM065740.1:44270134-44445134 GCA_033310375.1 Conus canariensis
ATGCTGTTCAATGTCAGAACAACCCAAGGTTAATCTGACGATAAACTGAATTTATCATATCACAAATAGATTTGTTAACATTGTATTACAATGTTCCTAAATGTAAGTACAACCCATGGTTCATCCAACGATAAACTATAGGTTAGTGTCAGTAGCATGTTTGCCAGACTTATGAGTATGGCCTGGGTTTCTAAAGCGGCAAAGGCGCTAAGGAGACGGTCTAATAAGCATGAGGTGTGACTCGATGCTTCTTTCTTTTGTTTTTAGGTTTTGTACATCTCTGGAACACGTACTCCATAACTAGGGCAGGAATAATTCCATTGGTTGAGTACCAGACTCGTGATCTTGGTATTGCGGGTTCGAATCTCTGCCGGGGCGTTTTGAATCAGCGGGATTTTCTCTTCGGAAATAATATTGGTTCTGACTCCACTTAAAAAAAAAAAAAAAAAAAAAAAAGGACCTTCGAATGAGACTATAAACCAAGGTTCCATATGTGAACTCACACATAACACTTTGAACGCATGTAAAATCCAATCAACTCTCGTGTACACATAGCATTACCGAAAGAATAACAAGATGTCTTAAAAAATGTGCGTCTGAGAGACTGAATGACACAGGAAAGGGCTGTATGTAGTACCAGCAGGCAGCTCTTCGGTCAGCTCTACCCAGGCAGGCAGCCAGTTGTATCAAGGAGAGTGTGGTTTAAACAGCACTTGAAGCTTGGGCTCTGTTTGAGGATACATGCAATGTAAGTATTCCTACTACTACTACTATTACTACTGCTGCTACAACTAACTTTTCAATTACATTTTAAGGTGAGCTTATTATGGCAGTCTTGAACATCTCTTTCTCATCGACCTCTCTCTTTCTCTGCCACCCCTTGCCTCATCTCCACTCCACATCATTTATATCACACTCAAACACAAGGAACAAATACAAAATTCATGTTGACCCACCTTTATTCAAATCAGAAACATATACAGGTACGTCAAACGAAGCAAAACCCAAATGATATCACATGATACATTGTGTCCATACAACCTCACCGAACACCTACGTTAAACACCAAAGATAAAAACCAGAGAGAGAGAGAGAGAGAGAGAGATTCAACCTGCATGTTCAAATCCAAGAAAGCGAAAACACAACTGTACTCTCTTAGCACTGAATTGGACTACTACACATTTTTAAAACCGTTACCAACAAAACTGTAAAATAATGCACATGAAAAGAAAATCTGTCTCCTATGTGTTGAATTTACATTGTTCCTTCACCTTAAATCTGTATTACCTGTGCTTAAACATCACCTTTGATAGCATTTTAAGGGACACATTAAAAAAAAAAGCAACAATTAACAAGCTAAGACAGAGTCTAAATATGACCACCCAAAAAAAAAAAAAAAAAAAAAAAATCAAAATATAAGCAAATACAGCGGAATCTCTGAATCACCATCAACCAGAAATCTTTAACCCTTTACCTGCCAATCTGCCTCAGTCCTTGTCAGCTGAGGATAAGCGAACACATCAGAATCTCTGAATCACCATCACTGAGATATCCTTAACTCTTTCCCTGCCAGTCTGCCTCAGTCCCTATGTGTTAAATTGACAGTCTGCCTGCCTGCAGTACACTGTCACACCAGGCTGCCTGGTCCCAGGCAGTTCTTTTTTACAGTTGCTTCACTAAATAACATGTACCTGACAAACTAAAGCACAATATTTCATCATTCCTTCACATATTAGTTCAAGAAAAAAGGTAAGGTAAGGTAAGGTAATTTGCTTATAGCCCAGACGACTGCAGAGGACCATGTCAGAACTGTCACCACGTTAAAATCAACTCACAAATCATTCATTCACACAACTCTTTAAAATACATCTTCTAAAAACCCACCTGAAATTTTTTAAAAAATCTTTTCACTGTAAAATCTCAAGAAAAAAAAAAGCCTATCATGATTTTAACAAATACATTTTATTTTCAAAAACTTTTTTTTTCCACAGACAGTTACTTCACTCAATGACCTGCAGCTGACTACCTAAAGCACAATATTTTATGTCATTTCCCTTGTTAGTTTAAGAAAAAAAAAGAAGCTTATTCTGATTTTTAACAAACAGATTTCTTTTTCTGTTGTTTTCAAACTTTCTCCTCTCTACACACGAAGAATAAAATTGCTTGGAAAACACAGAAAATAAACAAGCACTCATCCACAAACAGAAGGAACCTTCGTGACAAAGCACCGACTCTGACAATACCTACCTAGTACATTCTTTCTAGTTTCATGAAATAAAGCACAGAGTTACTGACAGTTCTAACCCCTGCTAGTGGAGGAGGATCGTCATCTTCAGCAGTTTCCTCATGTTGTCAACAAGCGCCGACAACATCAGCTTGCTCTGCTGTTGATTTTCACTGCCATCGGCTGTTAGAACAGTTAAAAGCGGAGGGAATTGAAGGGAAGAAGTGTTTGCCAGGGGTTTATAGTTTTTATTATTTTCATAGCTGAGCGAACGACATGGGCTCTCTTCAGGGTTGTCAAACACACAGAGCAAGAAAAGATCATATCCTGAACAAAGACTACAACCTGAAAAAGAGATTCTGTGTGTGTGTGTGTGTGTGTGTGTGTGTGTGTGTGTGTGTGTGTGTGTGTGTGTGTGCGTGTGTGTGCATGCGTTTTTGTGTGTGTGTGTTCATGTGTGCGTGCGCATATGGACATGCTACCTGTCTGCATCTGCATATGTGACAAATGATTAATGTTTCTGCACAGTGTATGTACTGTACAAAACATTGCATAATATGTGACAAAGTTTAAGTCACCGATTCAGTTTCGTCCCCTCTAAAATCCACTTCTGCATTTTGTAGTATTGAAGACTGAGAGGACTTTAAAAGGAAAGAACCTGAAACTTTGTCTTTCTCCAGAACCTGAAACTTTGTCTTTCTCCAGAACCTGACAAAGTATTTCTCCAGAACCTGAAACTTTGTCTTTCTCCAGAACCTGAAACTTTGTCTTTCTCCAACACCTGAAAAATTTTCTTTCTCCAGAACCTGAAAATGTATTTCTCCAGAACCTGAAATTTGGTCTTTCTCCACTTCATGCATTATTCATAATTTTGCATAATACATGAACTGCGCAAGACAATGGATTACATGTAAGACATTAATGCGTGAGTGTATGTGTGTGTATACCTATGTGTGAGACACAATGTGTGTATATATGAGCATGCTTGTGATAATGGCACAATGTCACGGTATTTAGTAGCTAGGCTATGTCACAGCATCTCTTACATTCAACTGCCCTGACATAATGATTGGTGTTGGACAAAGACCACAAATGTATTAACATCTGTTCTGAATATATATTCGGTGCAGTGAAGGTATACATCTATGTTTTGTGAGCTACAAACATGCATTTAATTAAACTGCACATTCAGGAACGTGCAGGCTGTTTATACTACATAAGCACTTTTCCCACTGCACATATTGAGAAAAGAAAAAAAACACCCTAAGTTTGAACTTGTCATATACCACATATCCCAACACCACATAAGCTTGATACCACTGTCCTCAACATGAATTTATGTTAAAAGCTACTTCACTGAAACAAGAGAGAGAGAGAGAGAGAGAGAGAGAGAGAGAGAGAAAGAGAGAGAGAAACAAAAACAAACAGCTTCTCAATGCAGAAGATTGAAAATAAAAATTGAAGACATTAAAAATGAACGTCATTCTAATACAGAAAAAAAAAAAAGATAAGCTTGTTGCTCAGTTTTTTTTTACCAAGGTGCTAAGACTGCACTTCAACGAAAACTTATTTAACACAATGGATTCTGAACCAAAGAAAAGTTCAAACACACACAATATTTACACAATCCTTTCAACACCCCCAAAGTTACCAGACACCATCCAAAAATTCTGATCTGTTCACATAGTAATGTACATTTTCATTACCTTGTTACACACATCGACAAGGGGGAGAATTAAAACATATTTGGCAAGCACATCAAGAACAGCCAATGCAAACAAAACAAAAGAGCATATGAGGCAATTCTTTTGTGATACAAGATCATGTTAATATTTACAAAACTCAGCTAATTATTTTGTAAATATTGTCTTATCAGTCAATGTAGATAGTTACATCATCAAAGCTAATGTTACATGCATTCTTTTTTCCCTCCGCTTCCTCAGGTAATAATTTTATGAAGTCAGCAAAGAGTATGTACATTTCAACCACATTTCTTATGTGCAGACAACATGTTTAGAATCTAAAAAAAAAAACCAACATGATAGTATATGTGCCTATGTTTGGTGATTAGAGAGCGTATTTTGCTTGTGTGTGTGTGTGTGTGTGTGTGTGTATGTGTGTGTGTGAGTATGTGTGTGTGTGTGCGCGCGCGTGTGTGTGTGTGAGTATTGTGTGTGTGTGTGCGCGCGGGTGTGTGTGCGCATGCATGGACAGTCCAGCGCAAATGAAGAACTGACTGGATGTCTGGGTTGCAAGTGTGTATTTATTCAAACACCATCCTCTGGAATTCACACCCATCCATAACACTGATCGACATGTTTGGCAATCCATTTTTAAAAACAATTAAGAAATGGGAAATAATCACAAGCCTGAAAACAAGCCAGAAAATGAAAAAGGCTAGACTAACGCCAGGGGCCCGTAGGGTCCACAACCACAGGCCCCCTGAGCAGGGTCTCAAGGGACAGCGCCCCTATGTGGGTAATGAACATACAATTTTTCTTTTTATTTTTTTCACAGTTTAGGACGCCTGAACAGGTATTTCTTGGACCTTTCAACACAGTGTCAACAGCAAGTTCTACTGCAATAAAAGCAAGCATTTAAAATATTCTTTCACTTTTTTTTTAAACCCTTGCAATCACATTTGTGGCAGATTATTTTCCAAAATGGCCGAATTGTGAAAATGGCTGAAATGGAAGAATTTCTTCAGACTGACTTTCAAACCAAGTGCACTTCATCCATCGAACTTATTTTGAGTCAACATAACCATTTACGTACACTCCCTGCTCTGCCATTCCGTGATTTGCTCCTCGATTCATGTTGTGACCTGGTTACAGGAGCTGTGCTAATAACCATGCCACACAAGAGACAGTATATGCAAAGAACTCAAAACTTTTGGAGTGGTTGATAATGCAGTGGCACTCCTACCACCTGTCACAATATGGGGGCAATCAGATTCTGAAGGGTGGCCTCGGTCTCCTCCTGTTTGTCATTGCGTCTTAGGTCATGTTTTGAGGTTTACTATTGGGAAATGGTGAATCGCAAGCTCAACACAGAAGTGTCGCCATATGTCTTCCATTTGCATCTTAGAGATTCATGGAGACATTTTAGTAATGGGTATAAGGTAGGATTTTTTTTTCTCTGCAAGTCATCCATCAACACAAATATCTATCTTTCTATCTATGGACCTTTCCATCTATCTTATTTTTCTCTGCAAGTCATCTTTCACTCATTCTGACACACAAATATCTGTCTATCTCCTTATGTATCTATCTATCAGTATTTTTTTCTGCATTCATTTATGTGTTGATATAAGAGTGCTGGCATACATATATTTTTTCTTTGTTTCACTTTGTAGTCAGTTGGCCGTTTGGATGGTTGGTTAGTTGCCAAGTCAGGTAGCCTTTTTCATTCAATGCAGTAATTGGTTGTTGGTGTAAAGTTTGTTCCACCATTTGCAATTTTGTGTGCATAACTAAAAATGCATTAAATCTTTGCTCTGCAGACAGACTGGACCCCTTTATTTTTCAGCGTAAGATGGTCTATAGAGTTGGGCAGAAACATGCAAGTGGATTTTACTGTCAATTCATGTAATTAATGATGGATAAACAATGTTCTACATGAATTAATGTTTCATGCAATGTGTGCTGTGTCGAGAGAGAGAGAGAGAGAGAACAAGCACAGCTTTAAGCATGCACCTACATAAACATTCAAAATGTGTACACACACACACACAAAGTCATACACAGTCGCATATCAATAATGCATCAAAGGATGGTCATCAATACCAGCAGAAAGTATGGCTACCCCCTGGTCAGAGGCGTTAAACAACAACAACAATTCACATTCATGCATACCATTCACTACTTTCCTCAACACACATAGCTGCCATCTTTGTAAGTCCAAGGGGAAGGAGGGAAGGGGGAGGGGGAGGAGGAGAAGGAGGATGAAGTGGGACAGATGACACCTATGAGTGTACGCGTGTGGTGTATGTGTGTGTGTTGAGTGTACAAGTATGTTCTTATGTATGAAAGGTGAGGGTGCTCCAAAACAACCAATCAGATAGCTCTCTACATTTACTTCATTTACATATGACCAATGAGACCCAGCTTCTGGGCGATGGGGACCTATTGGTCATTGAATATCACCACAACCCTATGTCGATCTTGGTCAAGCTCTAGCTAAAAGCCAACGGTTAAAGTTTTTCCTTTAACAAGAGCACTAACCCAATATAAAATAGCAGAGAACTGTGGTTAGATAGATAGATAATGTTGTTTTTAGCTCAGCCGACTGCTAGGAATATATTAGGATTGTCACCTCATTGAAATCAACTCTCAAGTCAACCTTAAAAAAATGTTTTGAAAAGCAAACATAACTCATTAAAACATGTTTCCTAAAAACATGCCAGAATTTAGTCATTAAAGAGTCCACATCTCTTTCGTACACATGGTTTGTATTTCAGTTTTGTCTGAACAACTTGACTAGCTGATTTTACATCTAATGGGAGCTGTTCTCACAGATAAGGGAACCAGTAGAAAAATCAAGTTTTCGCTCTGGCATATTTGAATACTGCAAGCCACAACCTCCTTGGCAGTCAAAGAGTTAATCCAGAGACAGGGGTGCAAAAGGTCAAAGGTAAAAAGCTAGAGTTCAGAGGCCATGTTGGTCCATGCTCTTCGAAGTCAACAGAAATACGCCACAGTTGAACTGGTCACAGTTGACTAACAACAAAAAAAAGGCAGCCAAAGAAATACACTGTATGTGAATGACTATTCCTCCATACTAACGCATCAACCTCGATGTCAAGCAACAAAGTTGAAGCACGGGTGTTTTTTTTTTGTTGTTTGGGTTTTTTTGTTGTTGGTTAAAATAACTACGTGCATGTACATGTTTCTGTGTAGTTTTCACATCCCACCAGTTCAGAGGGAAGTATGACTGCCTACACACAGTTAACTCTCTCACCCTCTTAAATAGAAAAAAGGTTCTGGCATCTTGTTAGGCCAGATATTTTGGATAACCCCGTAGTTTAGCCAGGAAACAAACAACTGACTAACTCATTCTTTTGAGGCTTTATTCATGGTTTATTTTCATGTTGTTTGTGGCAGCATTGCTACTGTCATTTGTTTTTAAGTGTGCATTTCACTGGGGTCATTGATACTTGCTGCAAAAGTTCTTCATGCCGACTTTGACATTGTCAATGTTTTACACACAGGACCTAATCTCCCAATGTCAGATTAAAAGTAGATCGACAACAAACATCAGGTTTAGATGAGAAAATTAAAATGGGGGACACTTGAATTTGGAACAACTGGAATGCAACAAAGATATTTGCTTAGTGAATTCTGGGTGGATTTTCATTGTGGTTTTGTTTTGCTTTGCCAGCTGAAGACCTTGGTGCCCAAATGCATAACCTCCTCCTGTTCGCTGTCCATACATTTGCCCTGCCAATGTCAACCATTCTATAGGTTTGTTTATCATAGGAACAAAGACAGAATGAAAACCTCAACCAAGAACTGAAGCAATGAAAACCAGAAGGGCACCTGGCATGCCGAGTTCTGCAAAGATTGAATTAATGGTGGATCCCCTTTTCCAGTTTGTTGATGAGTGGAAACGAATTTTTTTTTCTTTTTTTATTCACCCATGGGAAGTAATAATTAGCACCAACTGAAGGAATTACTTCTGTTATATTTTTTTTCTTCTATTCTCCACCCCCCCCCCCCCTTCCCAAAATGAAACATGTAACACACACACACACACACACTTACATACAAACAGAAAATTTGGCTAAAAATAAATTCAGTAGATGTATAACCCTGCTGTCAGACTGACAGACCAAGCAGTGTGTGTGGGTGAAAGCTTACATTAATGGTAAAGACAGTTTACTTTACCATAATAAAACAGATCACCAACAGGAAAATATGTGCTTAACATCATGTAAATAATGTCAAAGAAAATTCACAGGTGAGCTAATGATATGCAAAACAAATTTATGCATTTTTGTGCATTTGTTTATTTATTTTAAAAAATCAGACCGAAAAAAAGTCCTATAACCTGTCCGGTATTTCTCCTTTCAGGATTACACTTTTTCAAAATATCCATTCTACTTTAATTTACAACAGTTTAAGACTCTTAACCTTGCATTACCGGCAACTTTTTTTCCCCCAAAAGCAAAAATCAAGAATTCAAGAATTCCTGTCAAATTACATAAAATGATTAAAGTAAAATAATACTTCAGTCAAATACGCACATAAAAAAATGCAACTGAAACAATTCCCAGCAACAGACAGTAGCTGACTGAATACCTGTTCAATCTCAGGAAAAGTGGCTGGCAACAAGAACAATTTTGCTGGGCAGCCACCACAATTCATGCCTATGGCACTGACAACGAGAGCAGAAAAGCCAGCAGCCACGGAATTGTCCAAATCTTTGGTTTTGAAAGATACATTGACAATCAATGTGTGTGTAGTGCTGATGCAGTACTGCTATACAGTTAGGTTTTCTTTTTCCCTTTTTAGTTTTCTTTTTCCTTTTTTTTCTTTAGATCACAACAGACTTATTCTGCAAAGAATTCAGTTAAGTGATGGCAAAGTGCGGTACCAGACCACCCATGTTCCATCCGTATTCAGTTTCCTGCTCTTATTTTACCATGGAAACTCTCTTGGGTTCTCCGGTGTGTGCAAAACACATGTCGCACATGGAAGCTCAGTTCATTATCAAATCTAACCAAGACTAGCTCTACGACCACTGATGAAGACAAGAACAGAAAAACCTGGTGGGTTCAGGATTCAAACCACACAGGCCTAGCTGAGAATTCGCTTGTTTCAAGCCAGTGTGATATATATATAGTGAGCCACAACTGTTCATAGTCAAATCTCTTGCAGAAGTTAAAACTTCTGAAAGCCACTGTCTGCGCTTGAAGAAGAACCATACCTGTACAGGCCTAGCTGAGAATTCGCTTGTTTCAAGCCAGTGTGATATATATATAGTGAGCCACAACTGTTCATAGTCAAATCTCTTGCAGAAGTTAAAACTTCTGAAAGCCACTGTCTGCGCTTGAAGAAGAACCATACCTGTCTCTTTTTCATCCAGAATCTTTCACTCCCTTTGTATCTCTGGAGTGTGAATCCCAGAACACTTGCATCTAAGTGTGTGCATGCATGTTTGTTTGTATTCATGAATATACTTTTTATACATATATGTATGAGACATGTGGAAAGACATTACAATGATACTTACATGCACCAGAAAATATCTGACAAAACTCAAACAAGAAAGCAGAATTATATATTTATTTAATTAAATGGTCCTCTTTTTCTACGGAAAAAAAGCAAACTTTTCTGGGTTCATAACTATATACACACATACAAAAATTAAAATAATAATAACAATAAAAAGGAAAAAAACAAAGACCAGCACACACCTAAGCACACTCAGAATAAGGATAAAACCAATAATGGACATTAAAAAAAAAATCAGAACTTTTACACAATTTCATTTAAAACAAAAAAAGAATTATACACATGGAAAAGATTTAATCTCATCAGTTGTTGTTCTTTCAAAGTAACCTGTGAACAAATTTACATGGAATTAATGATAAATGAGATTTTGTAACATCCACAACCACACCAGCTTTTTCAAAATCTGCAGATCAAGAAAACACTACAGCTACACACACATACACAAACGTCAAATAGAACGAGAAAAATAAGAAAGTAAGAGTACAGGTTTCTTCAAACTTAAGTAGAACACTCAAAAACCCAAAAGAACAAACAGATCATCAAAACACCAGTTATGATTTAACTGTATTCCAAAAGCAAGAAAAAAAAAAACTACCCGAGACCATCCACTATGCTGAAGAAAGCAAGGAAGCATTTTACTTGTAGAATTACTAAAGATACATTGTAATGGCGATTCATTAACACACCACAACTCAAAGTGACTCGCGCACACACTTGATCTGTGACTCTCATATATAGCAATCTACATTGTTCTGCTTCGGTTGTAGCCAATGATCATTCAAAAAGGAAACAAAAAAAATTTGCAAATTCTCACAATGGTTTGCATGTTCCATAAAACAGATGTTGAACATTAGGAAGTACTTATTTATATTGCAATAATCGTAATGTGTTTTGCCAAAATGATATGGCGAGCACTATTATGTACGCATCACTATGTGTATGTGTGCATGTCAAGTAGATGACCTCTCTGTTATCTACATACAACGGTGCCTGATCGGGAACCAAATACGGATGATATGTTAAGCAATACATGGACAAAACCATCAACAGGAATGCCAAATTCCTGTAGATAAAAAGAGCAAAAAAATGTGAATGCAGTGGGAAGGAGTGAAGGTGTGATGAAAGGTGGGGAAAGAACAACAGGCAGTGCCCTGCAGCGCCTGTTTCACACAGCAACATACCAAATCTGCTGCTTTCATGAATATTTCTGACAAGTTTTCATTCACACTTCGTATTATCGACTCAAAAAAAAAAAAAAATCAGGGATTTGAGTGACGTGTTGAAGCTTTCCAGCTGCAAAAAAAAAAAAGAAGAAACCAGCTGTAAAGAAAAAAGGAAATCAGCTTAAAAAAAAAAGAAACAAAGAAAAAAAATGCTGAAAAGAGGACGACTGACATTTCTGAACTAAACGTCACATGGCAACACAACAGAACACTGTTTCATCTCAGCATGCTAATGAAATGCACATTAGTTATGACATTTTGACACCAAAAAAAAAACAGTCAGACAACAACATCAAAATGAAAAAGAATTTGGCAACAGGGCAAGGGAGAGCTAGGTGGGGAGGATTGAAGGAAAAAAGGGGAGGGAAGGGGGTAAGGACAACATCGGGACTTGTGTGGGGAGGGTGAAGAAGGCGAGGAAGAGGAGCGGGGAGTGGAGACAGCAGTGCAAATGATCACAAAACCTAATAACAATTATGTCACAATTGTAAGCAGGGAACACAGGATTGATTCTTTAATAATGAACAGAAACCTACACCAATTTCATTTCAATTTGATATTCTATTGTTCACAAGTACAGAATTGCTTGTTGTCTTATTCAGTGAAGAGAGCAATCAGATTTAATTTTCAAAAGAAATCTAATTTCTAAATACACAACCCTTTCAGAAGTGGGTAACTAATCACTGCCTTCCTGTGTAACAATTTTTTGTCAACTGCATCTTGTCAACTGCATCTTTGTCACTGATCTTTGTCAACTGCATCTTTGTCACGCATCTTTGAATTGTACTGTTTATATTTACCTAAGCAGCTATAATTTGGATTTTTGCCTAAGTTATGGCCAGCTTCCATACGTTAAACAGAGTAAAAGGTGTAGTTCTTTTCAGCTACGTGATGAGCACCAGGCAACATCTGATTGTTGTCCACATTATCCATTGTCATGTCACAGCATGGAACTCAAAAACAACAGACAAGAGCTTTCACCACTGTCTACTTCCCAATCATTTCTAGTGGCATGCTTTTTTGTTTGTTTTCTTTCTTTTCAATTGATTGATTGAACTGATCAAGTGATTATCAAATAAAATGGAAAAGAACCGTATATCCACTTGTACTTGTTTACAAAGAAAAGACAATGTTGATATTGTACGATTACAAAGTCAAAACAGTGAAAAGAGCAAACAATGAGGTGAAATTATTACTAGCAAAAAAACAAATGTGCACATTACTTCCAGGATATTCATTTACTGATGAGACTGGTCACTCAATAACACTATGGGTAAAAATAGACCATTCACAGGTAAAAATAGATCATTCATATATGGACTGAAATGCCACATACAATAGCCGCAAACATGACAAAACCACCTTCATTGCCACACGCATGTCAACTCTGATCAGCAACTCATCACATATATTTACACAACATCTCTCCAAAACCAAGCGCCCCCAAAACTTTCACTACATACTCTGTGTAATGCCGCCATAAAATAACACTCTTAAGAGCATCAAATCAATAAGTATCACATCTCTTCCCTCTCCCAATATTGCACTCTCAATCACTTTCAAAATACACTGTACTATATCATGCACATAGCAATAAGTTTGACACATGCTAGTGAGCCAAATATGACTGAAATTACTTTTTTTTTCTTTGTTTCAAAAGCTTTTCCAATTTGATGAAGACACATGCTTGGTCAAGAACATTTTTATCATTACTGTCATGAAGTTGGCCATTCCAAATTATACTTGACGTGTTAAAATGTGGATACTCTCCTACTGCTTGGGCAAGAGAGGGTAGAAGCAACTACAATGAAAAAAAAAGGAGCTTTTGAAAAACGAGGGCCAGCTTCTTTAGTTTCCACACCATCTTGATCAACATCTCTGGACATCAACACACACACTGGCCAGTTATCAACACCAAGTGTCAGTAACCAGCAGTAGACCATCTTTGTTCAAGAATTGAAACATGATTCTTCTTCCGGGAAGAAAATATTCATGTTTGCTTCCAAAGACAAACTGTGTATTAAACTGATGAAAAAAAACCCACACACATACATACAAAACAGCTAGGGACCACACACTTCTTTTTCCCTGCAAAGTTTTCATCTTTAATTATGGATCCTGTATCTGGTATTCAATATGATGCACATAATCAACTTTACAGAGGAGACGCAAATCGTCAAGTTCATTGTGCAAAGGCCAGGTATACAACAATGTCTCACAGAGGAGCTGAGGGAAAAATTGTACCAAGAGCTCAATGGACTTCCAAGAACCATTACTTTCATGCCAGTCACCAGTATCTCTATACACTTAATGACGAAAACGAAATCAGTATTTCTGACGAAAGATAACGAAAACTCCAAAAAGAAGACAGAAACTTCTGATCAAATGAACTAGAAGAAACCACCACCAACAGGAGACCAGCAAACACAGTGCAATGGATAGCATCCATGATTGTGAACTAGGAGGTTGGGGGTTTGAGTCACACCACAGGTATACATGAGGGATTTTTCGTCCCCACCTTCTGCCTGGAGTTTCTTATGTGCAGAGAGATGAAAGAGAAACTCGAACAGGTCCATTACAACCTGCATTCAGTAAAGTTCACAGGCAACAAGCTGATGATTGCATCTCTGAGGATGTTCCTCAAAATTTGCTGACAAATGCCGAAGATGTCTGATTCCATCAAGACTGGTTGGAGCTGCTATATAGTACTCAACGAAGCAAGAAATATTAGCCTTGTTATAACGTCTCAGACCAAAAAATGACCTCTACAGCGTCATCTCCACTGATTACTATTTATCACACACACACACACACACACACACACAAACTTCCCAGCACCAAAAAAAAAAAAAAAAAAAGACCAGGAACTTGCAATTCTTTTCTCTGCTGTTATTAAAGAATGACCCACACCCACACACAAAAACCATGCACAGTTATTTCACCAATCTTGTTAAAAAAACAAAACAAACCCCCCCCCCCCACCCCCACCTACTTGGCTCCTCTTTGTCTGCATCTACTAAAGCACCAGGTGATGTTCATTTCTTTTCAAAGTTGAAGGGAAAAGTGATCCTCTTCACAGTACACGAGGTTCTGACTGGTCCTACCCTATCTTTCAACAAAGCCAATGAGATATAACTGCTTCATCTCTCCAGCGCTGTCTCTAACGTTTGACCTTGTCTCCAAAAATTGCTTCATCTCTCAAGGTTCTGTCACTAACTTTTGGCCTTGCCTCCTAGCATTCCTCCCCACAAATCCCACGCATCAATCAGTCCTCAAAACGGGTCCAAAGCTCCTCAACGTGGAAACCTTCAAAGACAGTCTGTCTTCTTCTTAAGTAGACTTCAAGAACCTCTACCGCCCCTTCCATCTTTCCAGGCCTATTCAGAGGATTTTCTTTTTTTTTCCCCCACTGACAAGAGTATCAGGATACAGAAAAGTGGGAGTTTTTTTTTTTTTTGGCGGGGGGGAGGGGGAGGGGGGGGGGGGGGATCTGCAAGCTAAAGGAATGAAGTAGTCTGGAGCATTTTAACCAATAGAAACAGTGGGCAGAGTGAGTTTGGTCAGGCTCAACCATTCTAAATTTACTTCGATAAAATACTTTTCAGCCCATCCTGAACAAGTGCAACAAAAAACATGAGCGCTGGTACACATGCTACTTATTCCTAATTTTTTCTCTTTCCACACTTGGAGAGACATAGCTCATATGCTCTAATCCCCCAAAACAGCACAAATGGAAGGGAAATGTGTTGGAAGGATGCATTATTTGCAATGTTCCTACCTGAACCAAAGTCATTTAACTCTTAATGTCATGTACCGCGCCGATTCACTGCTGCGTCCCGTTCATAAACCGCTCGAAACTGCGCCTATCAACTTACTTCTGAAACCGGTTTCAAAGCAAGTTGAAACAGCTTCCCACGTGTGCACATGCATATAGATTGCTTCTTGGTAAATTGTTCTTCCTTCCTGTTGACGCCATTCCGCTACAATTCGTTTTCAAGAAGTTCTCCATTGATTTTAACTATTTTTTTGTTGTTCGACTTTGCATCTAAAATGGCCGACGCTGCATCTGTTAGTGAGTCGAAGAACAAGAGCAAGGCCGTGGAACAGACAATCAGAGTGACGTGAGTGTATCTTCAGTGCACACGAGTGACTTGTCCGACTTCAGTGATTGTGACATTTTGGATTTTTCAACATCGTCCGACAATCAGATTTTTTGTTTACTAAAATTTCATACTAATTACAGGTAAATAAAACACCAACATATGACAATCATAAGCAAAAAAATGCATTCAACATGCATAACAATCATATTCACATACAATCTTAAAATTTCATTTCAAATCTATCCATTAGATTAAAAGTTATTACATTTTAAACACACCTACCCATTTTTAGTCTGTTTTTGCCTATTCCTCCTATGAACTAGGAGTTGAAAAACTGAATACTGTATATGAGAATAAGAGTTAAGTGGGACAGACCTCACCATTTGTGCTTAAACATAACTTTGAAAGTGATAAATTGAATTTTGTGCAGCCTTTCCTTCATATTGTGTGACAGCACTGCGGCTTTATAATCTTTTTTTCTGAAAATGATATCCATACTTCTAGAACACTGCGGAGCACCGTAACTTTCTCATTTTTCAATAAATAGAAACTCTATGTAGAACTGGAAAAATTTCTCCCACTTCTTTTTTTAACTGATATTATTATCATCACAGGCTCAGTCTTTTAAAAATATTATTTTTTTTTACCATTTTGCAGGAGGAGGTCACATCTCTGGAGCATTTGAAATCCAAATTCAGTGTAACATTAACAGATATGTTAAAACTACATACATTCGACTCTTTACAAGGTGCAAGTGAAGACATCCAGAAAAAGGATGTGGGTCTATAGATGCTCTTGAAAGTTCATCGTGTATGCATACTAATGCGAGATGACGCAGTTAATGAATGGACAACTATACAAGCACCAAGCCATACTTGTGACGCAATAATTTCTTTCATTCCAAGAAGCAAATTCCAATTACATAAAAAAAATGTAGGAGTAGCATAAGAGCCCAGAGATGTCATAATTGTAATCAACAGCATTTATAAAGGTTCAAGGAAAAGTTATTGGTTTGTGTTTGAATAGAATGTGTGACATGATACGCTCTTGCATACATACTAAAATCTAAAAAAAAAAAAACCAACAAAAGCAGCAGGAAGAAAGCTTTTCCATCAATGAACATACGGAAAGAGAAGTGAGCTACATTTGTATATGTGCATTTAATAATATTGATCATACACACACAAAACAAGGAATATTTCAAAAGTGTGCATTTGATAATAATGACCACATAAAAATATTCAAAAAGGTTATTTAACCACATAAGCAGAAAATGGGGAGCAGATAATTTGGAGTGGGAACTTCAAAACAAAGGGTATGTTCATTTCTGTGTGTGTATGTGTCCTTGCATCCACATGCTAATGCGTTACCAAGCACGAGCACAAATATATCCACCACACTCCTCTCCCTTCAGATTCCATACCTCGTAACGTCGCCCCTCTCCCTCCCCGCTTCCCACAGCACACACACACACAAAAAGTAAAGACATCCCCTCCCCGCTTCCCACAGCACACACACACACACAAAAAGTAAAGATATTTTCAGCCAGATATCACAACAGCACCCCCTCCCTTCTCCCCTCTCCCCACCCCATCCATGACCCTTTAGTTGAAGTCTGGTTCCTCCTTGGGGGGAGCGGATGCTGTCTCCAGATCCAGGCACTTGTTGACGTGCTGCTCAAAGTCCTGGGAGCTCATGGCGTCGTCCGCCTGGCTGCGGCACACGGGGCAGATGCGGCCGAAGTGGGTGGCCACGTGCTCGTCAAAGTCGCTGGTGGCCAGGACGCTGGCCTGGCAGAAGGGACAGATCTTCATCCCCTCCCCAATGGCATCCAGGAAGCTGGACAGAGAATGCAACACCAGAGGTCAGTGTTGGACTACATGTGTGAGGTGTCTGATCCAGAGAACAGATGAAAGGTGTTTGGAATGCAGACAAGGGATGGGTTCGGTGAGGTTGAATGTAACAGGGCAGACAGCAGATTGAAAGAGACGAAAAAGTGGACATTTAGTGCCTTATATGTGGTTAATTGTAGCTGTTGATCCGACCATGGTGCAAACATTTCAGACTTCACCATGACACCTTCACCTACCTGAACAGGTAAGATAGTAAAGGCATAGAGGAAAGTGTGGAGAAAAAAAAGTGATCATTTTCCTACTATCATGAGTACACAGCCAAACTTGTGAGTAATTTTCAATTCATCGAGCTGGAAGATAAAGCAAAATGTACAGATAGCTTCTCCTGCCTGTACAGTGTTGCAAAAAGCAGATTATTTTCATATTATCATGTGCCCATTCCAAAAAATGTGAGTTATTTTCAAAACATCAACAGTGAAGTTGTAGCAAAAAGTACAAATAACTTCTCTTGCCTGCACAGGTAAGACAGCACAGAAACAGGGGAAAGTGCAGCATACATTCAAGTGTGCAAAGCGAACGTGCTGGCAGTTTTCAGTATGTCAAGCAGGAAGATGCAGTGAAGAGAAAAGATGATTCATCCTAATGGCAACATAACTTTCCTTATGGCAACACAGCACCAATCATACACCCTGGTCCACTGACGTGAAGTCCCAATCATCTTACTGCAAAGGCAAACCTTTATAATACCTCTCATATCTTTTACATACTTTATCCAACAATGAGGATGACCCCTCCTGAGTCTAGCCTAGACAAAGGCAACTGCACACATGAGCCATGCTTCGAGCAGATCTTTGCATGATGCTCATATGAAGCAGTGGAGGGAGCTGAACGTACCACTGGCATTCTTGCCTAAATGTTGGCCAATGTTGGGAGAACGACATAATGGTAAACGCAGTGAAACAAAAAGCAGTACTGGTTTAACAGATCTTTGATGAAAGCAGAGGATCTGAGCCATGGGGTGACACCAGCTGGGCGTGTCTTTTCTGATGCCCAGACTGCTGATCATAGTTAGCTATTTGATAGAGAAGCTGAACAATGCAGTAGTGGTAGTGGACGATAACTGATCTCCACGATGCCAAACAAGATTCATTGCTCTATTCTGCCTGGTTACCAGAGCAGAGGGAGGGAGGGGACAGATGAAAATACTGTGGCTGAAGGAATAATGTAGACTGAAATACACTGGCTGAAGACATGAACCAGATCAAAATACAGCATCTGTACGAAAGAAACTGATAAAAAATACACTGACTGAAGGCAAAAAAGATTAAGATTAAAATTATAGTCCCGTCAACAGCAGAGGTTATCTCAGGACTGTCACCACGTTTCAAACTACCACGTATACATGTTAAAAAAGGATTAAAAGCAAAACCTTACCCAACCCATTAAAAAAAGATTAAAAGAACCAATCCTAGGATTAAAAACCAACATGTTGAAATCACTAACTGTAATCTGCAAAAATCAATACTGGGTATAGAAAATCTAACAACACCAAATTCACACACGATGAAATAAATTCACTTCTTTTAGGAAGTTAAAAATATTGTCAGGGGGAACATCACGGAAAAGAATCTTCATATTATCTGCAGTGTAATGTTTCCTTCTAATGTCGTATAAATCCCAGCAGTCTAAAAGAATATGTTGGACAGATATCCGACTATCACAGGCAACACAGAAAGGCGGGTCTTCTCCCTTCAATAAAAACGAATGAGTAAAATAGGCATGACCCGTCCTCAATCTACACAATACTGTTTCTCCCTTTCGACCGCCAGCAACCATGGGAAGATGTTCCTTTAAATCTGGACGTATTTGATGAAGCTTATTGTTTTCTTGGAGGCTCCACTCCTCCTCCCATAAAGAATTGACATACGAAGCTATTTGGCCTTTAAATCTGAGGATGGTACAAGCAGTTTAGAAGGACGAAGACGGACAGCCTCTTTAGAAAGCCGATCCACCTCTTCGTTGCCTCTGATCCCCACATGACCTGGCACCCAGGCCAACAAAATCTCAAAACCCCTTGAAACTAATGAAGAAAACATGGTAAAAAACTTGATAAGAGCCGGATGTTTTATGTTTCTTGCTCCTATAGCCTCTAAAGCCGAAAGAGAATCTGTGCAAATAAGGAATTTCCTAGACTGGGACTGCCTGATCAACTCCAAAGCCAAAAGTAGTGCAGTAAGTTCCGCAGTGTAAATAGTGCTTTCAGAGGGAATGTGTTTGGACAGTTTTTCTCCCGAAGCTGGAACATATGCGGAGGACCCTACACCAACATCGGACTTTGAACCATCAGTAAAAATAACCACATGTTCTTTAAGGTTAGAACACATGTCTAAAAATAATTGTTTATAAATTAAGGAACTCGTGTTCTGTTTGCGCTGCACAGTTAAACCTAATTTCTGGAGACGAAAACGTCCAAGGAGGTTGTTGAGGAAACTTGGAAACGTCAGAGATGACCCCAACATCAATATCCGCCTCCTCCAGAAAAGGAAGGATGCGAATACCTAAAGGGGGAATACTGGATGGACTTCTTTCATATTTCTCTTGGAAATGAGGATTCATAACACAGTCGTAGGCAGGGTTGTTTGGTTCTGAAAAAAGCTGTGTGTAGTAATTTAAAGCTAATTTTACTCTTCTGTGAGAGAGGGAACACTCTCCTGCCTCAGCATATAGGCTATGAACAGGTGTAGTACGAAAAGCGCCAAGGCAGAGGCGAAGACCCTGATGGTGAACTGGGTCTAGGACTTTTAGATACGAGGCTCTAGCGGCGCCGTAAATGATGCTGCCGTAGTCCAACTTGGATTGAACTAACGCCCTGTAAAGATGGAGAAGTGTGCGTTTGTCTGCATCCCAATCCGTATGAGCCACTACACGGAGGATATTCATGGCTTTGAGGCACGATGTTTTCAACTTCTGAATATGGGCTTTAAAATTCAATTTTTGGTCAAAGGTAACACCCAGAAATTTGGCTTCTGTGACAGCAGGAATTTTAGCCTTATCTATGAAAATTTCTGGTGGCGGGAAAAGTTGTCTGAAATTGTGAAAGTGGATGCACTCTGTTTTAACTGATGAAAATTTGAACCCATTTTCAACTGCCCACTGTTGGACTTTATAGACACACAACTGGAGTTGGCGCTGTACACCAGCAAATGTCTTTCCAGATGCATAAAGGGCAAAATCATCAACAAAAAGAGAGCAGTCTGAACCTTGGTTGACAGAGTTTACAATTTCATTTATTTTTATACTAAACAGGGCTGGGGAAAGGATACTACCCTGTGGAACACCCATTTCCTGCTCATGAATTTCTGAAAATGTTGTCCCCACACGGACCTGGAAGGACCTGTCTGCCAAAAACTGTTCTATGAACACTGGGAGATTGCCACGGAAACCCATCCGATGGAGGTCTGACAGGATTCCATACTTCCACGTCGTGTCATAGGCCTTCTCTATGTTGAAAAAAATGGCAACAACATGCTTTTTATCTAAAAAAGAGTTTGAATAGTGGTTTCCAATCTGATTAAATGGTCCATGGTAGAGTGATGCTTTCTAAAACCACACTGTTCCATGGCTAAAAGCCCATCACTTTCCAATTTCCACATGAGCCTACCATTTACCATTTTTTCCATCACTTTACAAACACAACTTGTTAAGGCTATTGGACGATAGTTGGTTGGGTTTGAATGATCCTTCCCTGGCTTCGGAATGGGAACAATTAGGGCTCTTTTCCATGAAGCTGGGAAAGACCCAGACGTCCAAACCTGGTTATAAACTTGAAGCAGAATGTTAAGACCTGAGTCAGGAAGGTGTTTTAAGAGTTGATAATGTATTTCATCAAGACCAGGAGCAGAATCATGACATGCCTGCAAGGCAGACTTCAGTTCATTTAGATTAAAGGGCAAGTTGTAGTCTTCCTGATTGGGTGAGGAAAAGTCAAGCTTCTTTTTTTCTGCTTGCGTTTTGATCTTTAAAAACGCGGTGGATTTTTGACTAGAGGAAGAGTTGGTTTCTATGGTGGAAGCTAGCAAGTTAGCCACAGCGTGTTTGTCAGTGATGAGTGTATCATCAAGTTTTAAATGGTGGATTGAAGGGCAGCTGTTCTTGCCCCTAATTTTTTTAACAACTCTCCAGATTTTTTTCTTGGATATGATTGATGTGAGGGAAGAGCAGAAATTTCTCCAAGACACTCGTCTACTTCCTCTACAAACAAACCTCGCCTTTGCTTTTTTCCTCTGATAAGATCGAACATTCGGGGCCACAGGATGCTGAAAGACTGAACGTTGGGCCCTCTTGCGAATGTTGCAAGCATTCTTACAATCCTGGTTGAACCATGGTGTACCAGGTAATTGTGGACCTGGTTTTGTGAGTGGGATGGTATCTCTCGCACATGATAACAAAACATTAGTGAAGGACTCCGCTGGATCTTCTGATCGGAAGACGATTTCAGCATCTAGCTTATCAGTTATGGCTGAACGAAAGAAATCCCAATTAGCCCTTTTAAAGCAAAAATACTGAGGAAAGGAAACAGGTTCCTTCAAAACTGGAGAAAGTATTACAGGGAAATGGTCGCTCCCGTGCAGATCATCGTGAACTGACCAATCATAGTCTAGAACCAATGAAGGATCACACACTGACAAATCCAAACACGAAAGAGTACCATTTGAAGAATGCATGTATGTTGGTGATTTGTCATTTAGACAACACAAGTCCAGTTCGTTAAAGATCTCTTCCAGCATGAGACCCCGAGGTGAGGAATATGAGCTACCCCAAAGGGGGGAGTGCCCGTTGAAGTCTCCCAAAACAAAAAAAGGACGTGGAAGCTGATCTATTAGATCAATGACTTGTTGCTTAGATATTGTACCAGAAGGAGGACAATAAATTGAACAGAGAGTTATTGTTTTATTGAAAGTAATCCTGGCCGCAACAGCTTGTAATGGGGTATTTAAGTTAACTTGGCTGAATAATAAAGATCTGTGAATAAGAAGGGAAACACCCCCAGTGACACCATGGCCAGTATCCGTAGGTAAAGCAGGAAAACCTACTGAACTAAAGCCTGCCAATGAAAAATGTTTTCCTGGTCTCAACAATGTTTCCTGCAGCGCAACAACACTAGGTTTGAGGTCAGAACACAACCGCTGGAGTTCCTCATATTGGGCATTAATGCCTCTTATATTCCACTGAATAAGGGCCATGACAATAAAAAAGAGAAGAAAATTACTCCATCTCATTGTCCTCATCACCTTCTATCTCCAAAGGAGAAAAGCGATTGGAAGAAGGCGATGGAGATACCACCTTCTTGGCTGACGAAGGACGATACTTATTTCCACCCCCAGATGGACGAGGTGGAAGAGGAGGCTTCATCAGAGGTCGACTTCTGGAGTGTTCCCCAGACAAAGAGGCTACCTGTGCAGCCTTCCCAGAGGGTCTGGGATTGGAGGAAGGGGGCTCAGACCCTTGAGGAGTCCGGGGGGAGGTGGATATTGAGCCTCCACCCAAGGCACTGTTTGAATTTTGCTTTCTTTTTCCACTGTCTTTCTGTACATGCTGAGGCTCCTGTTGCGTCTGCCGATCCTGATGCTGACAGCCAGCCTGAGGTTGAACAGTCTCAGTCTGAACACCAACACTGACCATGCTCCCCTTGGCGACATCAGCATATGACTTGCTGAGGGAGGGCTGTCTATTCTGCAGAAGTTTCCTTGCCTCAAAGAACGAAATTCGATTCTCCGTGCGTACCTTCTGGATCTCGGACTCGACGCGCCAGACTGGACAGTCCTTCAAGAAAGCAGGATGGTTGCCTTTACAGTTTATGCAACAGGGCGGACAATCACACGGACCTTCATGCACTGGTTTTGAGCACTTGCCACACGCCTCCTGTTCTGTACACCTGTCCTTAATGTGTCCGTACTTTTGGCACTTAAAGCATCGCAAAGGTGAAGGAATGTACATAGAGATGGGAACCCTCAAATATCCGACCTTCACACACACAGGGAGAGTTGTCGTACAGAAAGTTAGAAAAAAAGTATCTGTTGGCACACGGTCTTGATCTTTTCGTGCTAGAACCCGGTGAACGTGGGTCACACCCTGGGAAGCCAGTTCCGTCTTTATTTCTAACTCGGAAACGCCTCTCAAATCACGACACCTGATGACGCCCTTGCTTGAATTCAAAGTTTTGTGAGGTGTCACTCTGATTGGCCTGTCAATCAACGTCGTCGACTTGAGAAGCAACTCAGAATGCTTCTGTTTTGCACATTCTATCAAAAAGGAACCGTTTCGTAGCCGTTTCATGGATTTGGGTACGCCGGAGAGTCCCTCTACTCCTCTCAAAATAGCAAAAGGACTCAATCCATTCACCCCACAGAGAGGGCGAGCTTCGTCCACACCCTCCATCACCAACCAACAAGGCCAAAAACCAGTTGCTGTCCTTATTTCATTATCCGAGTCCGAGTCCAAGTTCGAGCCTGAGGAATAATTTCTTTTCCTTTTTTGTTGGGAGTGAGCCATAGTTTTGAGTTTTTAAAGTTCATCCCTGCCTACCCACCCACCATGGGGTCCAACAAGGGGCCAGGGTCAAGGGGAAATCCAACTCTTGACCCCATCCGGGTTTCAGCAGGGATATACACCAGATAGAACATAACTAACCTATTCCGCCAAGATCATGACACACCGCCGGGGACAGACGGTGAACACTTACAAGGTTTCCAAGGCCAGCCAAGAACTACCCAGTTTGACCCAACCTCACGTAGAGGCAGCCGATTGACATACACGGGCCAATGTATGCCACCCGTCTTAGAGGAGGTCCGAGCCAAAGTGATGTGTTGAGAACAGCAGGTTCTCTCAATCACCAGGACCTCATTCCCCCCCACTTACAGGACGCACCGCAGGGCAAACACGGTGGGTCTGAAGAAGACCGCAGAGAAAAGAAGAAGTGTTCCAAAGAAGGCTTGTAAGTAAAGATTAAAGTACAGAGTAAAGAGCCAGGTAGGCAGAAACTAGACGAAACAGAGGCTGCAGTTTCTGTGGGGAGACTTTATGGGGGAAAAAGAGATAGTAAAAGACACAGTAGGCAGAAAAACAGGAAAGATAAGAAAAAGGGGTGGGCTCAGGTTAGTCGAGAAACACCCCCGCCACGAGAAGGCCGGCCCATGGGGGCGACTGAAGGCAAGGAATAGATCAAATACGCTGATTGAAGGCAAGGAATAGATCAAATACGCTGATTGAAGGCAAGGAATAGATCAAATAGGCTGATTGAAGGCAAGGAATAGATCAAATACCCTGATTGAAGGCAAGGAATAGATCGAATACCCTGATTGAAGGCAAGGAATAGATCAAATACGCTGACTGAAGGCAAGGAATAGATCAAATACGCTGACTGAAGGCAAGGAATAGATCAAATACGCTGATTGAAGGCAAGGAATAGATCAAATACCCTGATTGAAGGCAAGGAATAGATCAAATACCCTGATTGAAGGCAAGGAATAGATCAAATACGCTGATTGAAGGCAAGGAATAGATCAAATACGCTGATTGAAGGCAAGGAATAGATCAAATACGCTGATTGAAGGCAAGGAATAGATCAAATACCCTGGTTGAAGGCAAGGAATAGATCAAATACCCTGGCTGAAGGCAAGGAATAGTTCAAATACCCTGGTTGAAGGCAAGGAATAGATCAAATACCCTGGCTGAAGGCAAGGAATAGATCAAATACCCTGGTTGAAGTCAAGGAATAGATCAAATACCCTGGTTGAAGGCAAGGAATAGATCAAATGCCCTGGTTGAAGGCAAGGAATAGATCAAACACCATGGTTGAAGGCAAGGAATAGATCAAATACCCTGGTTGAAGGCAAAGAATAGATCAAACACCCTGGTTGAAGGCAAGGAATAGATCAAATACCCTGGTTGAAGGCAAGGAATAGATCAAACGCCCTGGGAGAAGGCAAAGAATAGATCAAACACCCTGGTTGAAGGCAAGGAATAGATCAAATACCCTGGTTGAAGGCAAGGAATAGATCAAACACCCTGGTTGAAGGCAAGGAATAGATCAAATACCCTGGTTGAAGGCAAAGAATAGATCAAACACCCTGGGAGAAGGCAAAGAACAGATGGAATTACAATGACTGAAGGCAATAAACTTAAAGCACTGACCCAATGTGCATTCACTGGCTGAAAGCAATAAAAATATGTACATGCCAACCACACCGGCTGAAGGCAAGGAACAAAAAGACAACTGACTGCGATGAATAGAAGGAAATACATCGACTGAAGGCATAAAACCTAAAACAAAATTCATCTTACAGAAGGCAAGGAATGGATGGAAATGCACTGGATGAAGGCAAGGAACAGATGGAAATGCACTGGATGAAGGCAAGGAACAGATGGAAATGCACTGGATGAAGGCAAGGGACAGATGGACATGCACTGGATGAAGGCAAGGAATGGATGGAAATGCACTGGATGAAGGCAAGGAATGGATGGAAATGCACTGGATGAAGGCAAGGAACAGATGGACATGCACTGGATGAAGGCAAGGAACGGATGGAAATGCACTGGATGAAGGCAAGGAATGGATGGAAATGCACTGGATGAAGGCAAGGAATGGATGGAAATGCACTGGATGAAGGCAAGGAACAGATGGACATGCACTGGATGAAGGCAAGGGACAGATGGACATGTACTGGATGAAGGCAAGGGGCAGATGGACATGCACTGGATGAAGGCAAGGAACGGATGGAAATGCACTGGATGAAGGCAAGGAACAGATGGAAATGCACTGGATGAAGGCAAGGAACAGATGGAAATGCACTGGATGAAGGCAAGGGACAGATGGACATGCACTGGATGAAGGCAAGGAATGGATGGAAATGCACTGGATGAAGGCAAGGAACAGATGGAAATGCACTGGATGAAGGCAAGGGACAGATGGACATGCACTGGATGAAGGTAAGGAACAGATGGAAATGCACTGGATGAAGGCAAGGGACAGATGGAAATGCACTGGATGAAGGCAAGGGACAGATGGAAATGCACTGGATGAAGGCAAGGGACAGATGGACATGCACTGGATGAAGGTAAGGAACAGATGGAAATGCACTGGATGAAGGCAAGGGACAGATGGAAATGCACTGGATGAAGGCAAGGGACAGATGGACATGCACTGGATGAAGGTAAGGGACAGATGGAAATGCACTGGATGACAGCAAGAGGCAGATGGGAATGCACTGGATGACAGCAAGCGACAGATGGAAATGCACTGGATGACAGCAAGAGACAGATGGAAATGCACTGGATGAAGGCAAGGGACAGATGGAAATGCACTGGATGACAGCAAGAGACAGATGGAAATGCACTGGATGAAGGCAAGAGGCAGATGGAAATGCACTGGATGAAGGCAAGAAACAGATGGAAATGCACCGTGTGAACACAGAGAACAGATGGAAATACACTGTGTGAACATAGAGAATGATGGGAATACACTGTGTGAACATAGAGAACAGATGGAAATACACTGTGTGAAGATTAGAGAACAGAGGGAAATACACTGTGAAAATAGAGAACTGATGGAAATACACTGTGTGAAGGAAGAGAACAAACAGAAATATATTGTGTGAAGATAGGGAACAGATGGGAATACACTGTGTGAAAATAGAGAACAGATGGAAATACACTGTGTGAAGGTAGGTTAAGGTAAGGTAAGGTAATGTTGCTTATAGCCCAGCCGACCGCAAAGGGCCACATCAGGGCTGTCACCACGTTAAAATCAACTCAAGTCTTAAAAAAATAAAAATAAATTCTTTCACACGTCTCTTTAAAATACATCTTCTGAAAACGTACCTGAAACTTCGTTAAAAATCTTCCGTAAAATCTTAGATCAGATGAAAAATGTTGATCTCTTTCAGAAACTCAAAGATCACATCTGGTTGGACATCTCTGAACAGGGTTTTCATGGAGTCTGCTGTAAAGTGTTTATGTCTCACATCGTGCAAGTCCCAAAAATCTAAAGAATATGTTTAACCATGAGTGGAACATGACATGGAATGCACCACGGAGCTTCTTCATCTTTTAAAAGATAAGAATAGGTATAAAACAAGTGGCCTGTGTGCAAGTGGCACAAGACTGTTTCGTCTTTACAGCCGTCTCGGGAACATGGTAAAAACTCTTTCAGGTTTGGATGGATTTTAAATTGTTTGTTATCCATCTGCAAGGTCCATTCCTCTTGCCAGAGGTCTTTGACATAACCATTAACTTTGGGTTTTTGATCTGTGTACGGGACAGACATGTTAGACAGTTTCCCTGTTGTGGCATTCTTGGGGAACAGATGGAAATACACTGTGTGAAGATAGAGAACAGATGTAAATGCACTGTGTGAAGATAGAGAACAGATAGAAATACACTGTGTGAAGATAAGAGAACAGATGGAAATACGCTGCGTGAAGACAGAGAACTCACGGAAATACACTAGACGAAGGTATGGAAAACATGGGAACACACTGAAGGCATGGAACAGACCGATATTCGCTGGATAAAGGCTAGAAGCAGATGAAAATACACTGGATGAAGGCTGGGAACAGACAGTAATGCACTAGGTGAAGGCAAAGCAGAAGGAAATTCCCTGGTTGAAAGCATGGAAATGATGGAAACACCCTGGGTGAAGGCAAGGAACAGAAGTAAACACACTAGCCAAGAACAAGGATCAGAGGGTACACACAGACTGAAAGAAAGGAACAGATGGAAATGCACAGCGTCTGGGGTGAATGTGGGGAAGGGTCTCTAGTACTGAACCTGAACAGTGACCTTCCCACCAATCCTGAAATTTGGATTGTGGCCATCAAGCCATGAATTCTGATAGTCAAAATAATGTGCAGCAGGATCCTAAAACGTTTTCTAGCAACACACACACGCACAGAGTAGGAGCTGGAAAAGTTTACCTGTCTGGGTAGATTTTTTTTTCTTTAAGACTGGTGTGGCTGTCAGCTAGACCTTTTCTTTCATTTACATCTTTCTTTCATTTACATCTTTGAAACTTTGTTTTGGAGTGCGTGTCTATGTTTTGTTCAAATTCTGTGAATTTATGTTGACTTACCTGTCAGTCAACCTTCTGGTCATTTACATCTTAAAACTTTGTTTTGAAGTGTGTGGTGTGTGTGTGTGTGTGTGTGTGTGTGTGTCTGTGTGTGTGTGTGTGTGTGTGTGTGTGTTTTCCCAAATGAAAGTTTAAAGTCAGTGTGTTATGATGTATCAATTGTATCGATAAAGTATATGAGCAATGTCATAGATAATGTGATTGTAATATACACAATGCCACCAAAAGGGGGCATTTTTGTTTCACTGAGCTGAGCTTTATCATCATCTTGATTCAGATCTACAGATATTGCTAGCTGGACAAATCAGGTAAAGTGAGGCAATTCTCTCTGTACCAAAGAAGAGAACATAATAAACATGGATGTAATATGCAGCAGTGACTGGGAAAAGCATGAATTTTGAAGGAATCTAAAAGCTGATATAGGAGTGAATTGGAAGTAGTCAAAAGCAGAAAGCTGTGAAACTTAACACAGTGTAAAACAGCAAACTGGAAAAAAAGCAGTAAGCTGGCACAAGTGTGAATTGAAAATAGTATGTGCGAGAAAGATGGGAAAAGAGTGATTTGGAAGCAGTGTAAAGCTGTACGTAGGGATGAAAAGTGTGAATTGGAAGCAGTGTAAAGCAGTACAATGGGATGGATGACAAGTGTGAATTGGAAGCAGTGTGAAGTAGTAAGTAGGAATGAAAAGTGTGAATTGGAAGCAGTGTAAAGTAGTAAGTAAGGATGACAAGTGTGAATTGGAAGCAGTGTAAAGCTGTAAGTAGGGATGACAAGTGTGAATTGGAAGCAGTGTAAAGCAGTAAGTAGGAATGAAAAGTGTGAATTGGAAGCAGTGTAAAGCAGTAAGTAGGGATGACAAGTGTGAATTGGAAGCAGTGTAAAGCAGTAAGTTGGAATGACAAGTGTGAATTGGAAGCAGCATAAAGTAGTAAGTAGGAATGACAAGTGTGAACTGGAAGCAGTGTAAAGCTGTAAGTAGGGGGTGACAAGTGTGAACTGGAAGCAGTGTAAAGCAGTAAGTAGGAATGACAAGTGTGAACTGGAAGCAGTGTAAAGCTGCAAGTAGGGGGTGACAAGTGTGAACTGGAAGCAGTGTAAAGCTTTAAGTAGGGATGAAAAGCATGAAATGGAAGCAAAGTAGCCACTGAGAAAACTGTGCAATGTAAGTAACAGTGTAAGCTGGGTGGCAATGCGACAACATCCAAACAAAGCCAAGCAGTGACCAGTCTTGCACCCCTGTCACTGGGAAATGTAATGGGATGAAGCCCATTCAACGGAAATAACCCCCAACTACTTGTTGCTATACAAGTCACTGCCTTTTTTTGCTTTCATGCCATGGCAAACTACTGTCAAAGCTATTCGTGTACAGATGATCCAATTTTTAAATGAGAATGAACCACTGCTCTAGTCAGTCATGCCCAAACAGGGTCATTTATTCTAAGCCAATGCACGCTGGCTCCAAACTTCACCAGTGGGCAGCAAAAAGATGAAAGCAATGAAAACCACACATGCACGCACGCACGCGTGCACGCACATACACACACAGAACCAAGAAGTGAAGGAAAAAAAAAATGATGAATGATTGATGACCTCTATAAAGGATAGAGCCATTCATTTATTCTAGCAAGACAAGAATTCTTGCAAGACAAGAAAGTGCTGTCAATGCACACAAGATGCAGATTTGACACGCTCATACATAAAATCATTGACCCATGCTAAGGACAAGTTCATGGAATAATGAAGAAGCAAGAAGATAAAAACAGAAGGACTCAAGGCAGCAGTGTGCAAGGTAAAACACTAACAGTGCTCACACATGGGAGGATTATGCAAAGCAGAAGCCAATGTGCACACAAATAACACAGCAAAAACATCCACCACATGCAGCAGTGCGTGATAAACAATGCAAAACATCAGAAAAAGATATGATGAAGGCAATGAACAAAGACTGAAACTAAATGAAGGTACAAAACACACGTCACACCAGATATGATGTCATGAAGGCAATTAACAAAGACTGAAACCACATGAAAGTACAAAAAACAATCACACCAGATATGATGATTTAGGCAATTAACAATAATAATGATGAAGGCAATTAACAAAGACTGAAACCAAATGAAAGTACAAAAAACAATCGCACTGAAAAACATCAAACAAAACTACCAACCAATTATCCAATCAACAAAGGAAAAAAAAAAAAAAAAGGAGCAAAATGAATGACAATGTTAACAATGTGAAAGGCTATCACACAATGGCTAAGAGCGATCAACACTGAGCATTTGCCAGGGAACCAAAAGCAAACTAGAAAAAAGGCTCAAGCAAAGAAAAGACATATTAGAAAAGTAGTTAAGGACTCAGAATCAAAAACTTACTGGAGAATATTTCGACAGGGTCACCCTGTCTTCATCAGCTCACTGTTGTTGTTGTGGCAGCGAGGCCTGGTGGGGCGACTGTTGTGTGGGGTGAACGGTTGTCAGGATCTGATTATAGATGGGGGAAGTTCAAAGCCTTGATCTGTGTTCAGGCTGAGGCATCTGGTCTTGATTTCGATGGCTTCTTCAACTTTTCTTTTTGTGAGAAAGGGCTCTGTAGATAAGATCTTGGTTTCAGCCCCCAGAAACCAAGATCTTATCTACAGAGCCCAGAAACCAAGATCGTATCTACAGAGCCCTTTCTCACAAAAAGAAAAGTTGAAGAAGCCATCGAAATCAAGACCAGACGCCTCAGCCTGAACACAGATCAAGGCTTTGAACTTCCCCCTATCTATATATAATCAGATCCTGACAACCGTTCACCCCACACAACAGTTGCCCCACCAGGCCTCACTGCCACAACAACAACAGTGAGCTGATGAAGACAGGGCGACCCTGTCGAAATATTCTCCAGTAAGTTTTTGATTCTGAGTCCTTAACTACTTTTCTAATGTTGAATCCAGAATCCAGAAACCTACATTCTTATTTATTTCGCCAAAGGGATATTCTTCTAAAAATTGAGCATTTATCAGGGAATCAAAAAACAAAAGCAGAAGTCTATGTACATATGCAACAGAAAAAAAAAAGCCTCAAGCAAATAAAGACATACTCTTCAAAAATTCATTCTTCTCTTTCATTGTGTGTATGAAACCAGTGTTACTTTGCACTTTGCATTTTGTCTTTTGGCTCAACCCACATCACTGAAACCAGCAAGGATTCAGCAACGTTTCTATACGAAGATGCCAAGACTAGGAGAGAAAATTAATTTGGTTTCTAAAAAGAAAGACTAGTTATTACAAATGGTGGATGTCAAAATTCTGTCAGGCAGTGACACAGCAGTAACAATATGACTCACAGAATTAACAGATTTCATGATTTTCATGCAGACAGAAATTTTAGCTCTGTGAAAAATCTGAAGATCAGTACCGACAAAGACAATCTAGTTCAGCTGAAAATCTTGACCAGCTGCCGATGTAAAGTTTGTGATGAAGCTCTACCTACTGGAACGTGGAGTTGCAAACTGATACAGTACTTACAATCACCGAAAAAACACATAACGCTGTTTGACTGGATATTTCAGGTAAAAGTTTGATTAAATGTTTGCAGTTATTTTGGATGACAACGAGTGATAACTTAATCAAGTTCCAAACCGCAGGCAGGCCAAGGTACCAAATCTATATTGACTCACAGAGTGCATTACAACTGTTACTGTATCCCATGCTATTACAAGTTAAAAAGGATGATGAACTAAATCCATTTTTGGTTTAAATCATTTTCAACTCAAGAACCTGCACTTTTGTTAGTTTTCAGATTTAGATTTCAAATCAGTGTAGAATAAAAATGGCAACACTAAGTGGTGGTATCAGTGACTAAACGATTTAATAAAATCTTACATACCAGTAACATTTGAGCTCAGATTATTTTTTTTTGTTTTTGGTAGTTTTGATTTTCTAGAGCACGAAAAGTACTAATTTACATTTTATCAGCATATATCCTGCATTAGAACGTTGCTCCTTTACATAGAAAATAGAAGCTATTTACTGGGCAGCATTTTTCTTCCAAGTCAAATTTTCTGCAATGATGGTTCTTTCAGTTTGTTGAAATATATTTGTACCATTTCATTGGGGGAAAAAAACTGATTCCTGCCACACAACATACATAGCTATTTATAAAAGAGCAAATCATGTAATAAAAAGAAGAAGAAAAAGCAACAGTTAAAAAAGTGGCCAGCACACTGGATGAGCCTGATCAGGGGCCTGACGAGCCATTTCAACTTCCAGGACAGAGGTTGAAATCTCTGAAAAAAAAAAGAAATTGACAAAAAATTGCTGAATGGCCTGGCTGACTTGTGGAAAAATTAAAATCTGATCTGGAAAAATAAAAATCCAGATGTATTTTGGAGATGCAAAATTCAAGACTTTAACCTCCCCCCCAAGACAGAACACTCATATCAAGGAATGTTCAATCAAAAAGTAATCTGGACCCCAAGTCAGAGAGTAATCTATGAACTAGAGATCTGTGCAGGTTCACTTCAAATGCAAACCTGAAACAAAGGTAGCTGTGAACAACCTAATAGTTGGGGATCAAGCCAAACAAGATGTCAGCAGAGTGGAGGTTGTTCTTTTACAGACATCAATAGACATACACACACATGTGTCACGTCAAACAAAGACGACTGACACTGTACAATATAACACAGATAATCATACAAAAAAAGAAGAAAAAAAAGAAAGAAAGAAACTATACATAAGAAAACAATATTGATTCTTTAGATAAAATCCAAAAAACTCAACAAGGGTTTCAGAACTTCAAGATGAATCCTCTCCAAGGAAACAAAGAATATTTAACAACTATTGCTGACCTGAAAACAGAGAATATTTAACAACTATTTCTGACCTGAACTGGACCAAGATCTCCCAGTAATTGAGCTAAGACCTACACAGAGGAGACCTGCACCACCCCTCCCCGCCAAGGTGTGAACACACCCGGCAGAGTCTAGCAGGACATGCTACTCCTGCACAGGACCGGGATGGAGGCCAAGGCATACTGGGAAAGCTTCAAGACCCCCTTTCGATCGTGACCTTGGGACCTGATGTTACACAATGTACAGTGCACACTGCTTTTGGTCCTGGCTGCCAATTTCTTCTGGTAGATCCACTTGCACATAACATATGCTCTTCTTTGGTCTTGGTTGCTGATTCTTGTACCTACACAATGGGCTTCTTAGGTTTGGGTTACAGCTTTCTCAGTGAAGATCCTCTTGTGCCTCCTTTGCAGGTTGAGCATGTCCTGCTATATTCTGCCAGGTGTGTTCACACCTTGGCGGGAAGGGGTGGTGCAGAGGATGCTCTTCTTTGGTTTCGGTTGCTGACTTCTCAACCAAGACCTTCTTCTAACTAAAGTGTAAACTCGTTGGTTTCGTTCACTGATTTCTCAATGAAAATACTCTTCTACCTACATTATGCTCTCCTTTTTTTTTTTTTTTAATGATTTTGTCTATCCTTTTTTTTTTTTCATTTAGATAATGTGTTGACACTCAAATAAAAACAAGTTGTGTATGGTCACTGGTTTTAATGAAATTCTTACATCAAGTTACAAATGAACTATGCAGGGATGATGTAGTAATGTGTTTCATCGCCTTCTGTTTCCATCATTCAAGAACTCTGCTTATGTGTGACGGCAGAATTCTCAGATCAAACAGAAGATCAAGACTCCAAGGACTGTCAAACAGAAGATCAAGACTCCAAGGAATGCCAAACGATAAGTGTATAACATCCTGCAAACACAGGAAAATAAAATGAAGCTCATAAAGAAGGCATAATTGGAACGAAATTTCAAAGCACACAACTTTACATGCAAGCAGCGACGAATGCAAAAACTCGACCAACATTTGATATCAAACCTTCCCACACAGAATCTGAATTACTTGCAATGCTTTTTGCCAGTTGATGCAAATCCAAATATCCCATACCCAAGCAAACAACCGAAACACAAATTGAAATGCTATACAATGTCTGTACAACTGCAACTTCTTTCTGCAGTACTAAGCAGCATCCAAACTGGCACACTAACTGTCCAGCAATCATCTAAGCAGCACCCAAACTGGCACACTAACTGTCCAGCAATCATCTAAGCAGCACCCAAACTGGCACACTAACTGTCCAGAATCATCTAAGCAGCATCCAAACTGGCACACGAACTGTTCAGAATCATCTAAGCAGCATCCAAACTGGCACACACACTGTCCAGCAATCATCCTCATAAACTAATGATCTTTACTGCCCGCAGAACCGCTACATCACTGGTAACACTTCAACTCTCTTGAACTCTTTTCTTCTCAACTGTCAATGGGTTTTCCATCAGCATTCAACCCTTCGCATGTAAAGACCCCAAAGTGAATCCCTTGTATGTATGTGTTTTCCATCAGCATTCAACCCTTTGCATGTAAAGACCCAAAGTGAATCCCTTGTATGTATGTACACAACGAATCCTGCCATCATTTTTTGTAAAATTAGATGAAGATCTACCCAAACCTCATCAAGTTCACCCAAAGGTCACCACGTTATCTTGCAGACAGACAATCAGGACTGGAAACAAGACCTTGCTTCTCAAGAAAACAAAAGTGAAACAGCAAAGTTGTTCCCTCTCTATCTGCCTGCTCCCTGTTCCACATCCCCTATCACCACTCTCGTTTCCAGACGCACTGACAAGCCACAAGAATCAAAGACGGACTCCTCAATTAAACAATCAGCATCATCTGATCGACCAAGACACCTCCTCAAGAATCTTATGACAGATAGAATCAACTGCCTGAGATATCTTCTAACAAATGAGACCAACTGTTGCAGCCGTCTCGTTTTATTTGACAGCCACTGCGCTACGTTATTCTTGGAAGGGCGGGACAGCTCTATTTGGTTGGGAAAAGACTGTGGTACAGACCTCTCATCCGCATTCACAGTGAGCAGGCGCTTGGTGTCATCGAACGATCCTGTTTCACCGGACTTCTCTGTTGCAGGTATGTTGGCCAGGCAATCCTCGAACGTATCGTGGGTGCCCTCCTCTGCCGCCCAGTCATCTGATACAGATGAAGAGACAATCACTGATCAATGGAAAATCCTGTCTCTCTCTTAATGCTTATACTAAAAGCATAGATGTACTATGCTCAGTCCTAGATTTTCCTGTTAAACAAATATTGATCAAACTGAGGTTTTTCCCCATAACTATTCTTTTCACTTTCATATTTGATACTGAGAGCCTTTCATTCAAATTTTACACACACACACAAAAAAAGAGGACAAGAAGAAGAAGAAAGTAAACAATCAAAGTTACAAACAAATACCTAATATGATACAATCATCTAGTTGCATAGTTACTGTTAATAAGAATGGACAAGCAAATGTATTCACATTTTAACATTAAAACATAACACATAATAACACATCCAAAATATGTCAAAATCCATTGAATCATGATAGTACAAACACTACCTTTTTTTCTCTTTTCTTTTTTTCTTATTGTTGTCATCTTTTTTGTCTGTGAATGTCTGTCTGCACACCAAAGGGGCCCCCTTCTAGAGAATGTTGACAAGGACAGCTGTTTCGTAGCTATGGGTTCATTTAACCCACCAACTGCCGGAGAGTTGCTGCCCTGCAGTGTTTCCATGTGCCCTTGCATAAGCTGAATTTCTATTCCATACCTTTGATGTGATAACAACTCAAAGTAAAAAAAAAAAAAAATAATAAATAAAATAAAATTTAAAAAAAGCACGCCAATCAGCAAGTTGCCTAGACAGAAATGAGAAACTTCAGCCTTTCGAATATTTTGCTGTCTACGAATCCTTGGATGAAGGCAAAGCTTGCGCAATGCCCTCCACAATGGGTGTCAACCAATCAATCCCTCCTGTCTCAAGCCAGTTCAACAACAACATCCACTGATCAAGCCAAGCACCTGCCAACAGACTTAGCCCAACCCTAAAAACTCATTAGCACCTACTCTGCACATGCAGGCTTCATGAGAGCTGTACTCAGCCAAGGCTGATATGAGGGGTGGGGAGCTGTACTCAGCCAAGGCTGATATGAGGGGTGGGGTTGCTCAACGACCAACAGCATCCAACCCGATCTCACTGGTCATGTCAAAGTGACGTAAATACATTCCGTTTCTTTGGACTGGACTGTCTTGGAACACTCCACATTCAGACATTTGAGTAATTTTGTGATAAAGTTCAGCAATATGTATGAGATATATACTGAGGTGTTTGACGATACCAAAACTGAAACGTGAATGCTACTTTACTGCAGTAAAGGGGGTAATATACAACAAAACACTGCAGTTAAGCAAAAAAAAAAAATATTGAAGGCTGTACCATGCTCCCTCTCCCATCCCCATCTCCCTCAATTACCTTTTCATCCCCAGACATCCCTGCTAAAAAGAACATTCAATCACACCGAGCAATGCGACTTGTATCTTTACACTCTAATCAAATCTTTGCAGTCAGCTGAAAAAATTATAAATCATCATGACATCTATCAAATATGGAGCAATGGCATGGCTCGATTTTATATGATAAAGCATCACTTGAACCAAAACTAGTTATATTTTCTCCTTTTTCTCTCCTTTTTCACTTTAAGATGTGAAAAAATCTTAACCTTCCATCTGGTCTTTCCATCACTTTGCCATGTTGTGGATGTATCAGGAGTAAAGGTGTAATGGCCAAAAGATGCCAAGCCACAACAAGAGACAGCCTAGTCACCTGAACGTAGGCAACAAGAGACAGCCTAGTCACCTGAAACATGCAAAGGACTCACCTGGGTCAACACTGGCTGCGGCTCCCTGGGCAACAACCACCTCAGGCTGCAAGGGTGGAGGGAGTTGTTCCCCTTCCCCTGCTGCTGCCGACATGGGGGTCAGACGTCGACTCTGCCTCTTCTTCCAGTGTGGAGCGGATTATGCTTTGTTGCATCGGGGAACTGTGTACATAGAAAAGGGCGTCGTCAAATAAACTGGTGTACGTATGTGCGTGTGTGAAAGTGTGTTTAACGCGCACATTCACTTGTGTGTGCATGTGTGTGTGTGTGTGTATGGGCGAGTGTTAGTCTATGACTCAGCGTGCGTGTGTGTTTGAACATGCTTAGAGTGAAAAAAAAAAAAAAAAAAAAAAAGGATATAAACAAAAATGACCAAAACATTCAAGATTTGGGCTTGAAAAATGTTGCCGTTGTTCAAAAGTTGCATAAAGTTGATATGATGAGGTTCCCCCTCTAAACTCATTCTTACTGAAATCACACCTTTCCCTTTTTTTTTTGCTTTGAAAATGTACTTTCACAGTGACTGACAAGTGGAGGGAGGGAGGCGGGGGGAGGGGAATGGGGAAGGAGGGGAGAGAGACAAAGAGAGACAGACCAAAGGAATGAATGGATATGTGCAGTCAACTACACACGGAAATTAACAGTCACTGCTTCTAGACTCACGCCCACAACACCAAATCTCTACTACTCACTCTGCAGCAGCTTCAGGTTTGGAGTGGTAGGGGTTGCCATACATGAGCACACCCTCAGATTTTACCCACTCCAGATCATCGTAGGACTCGTCGTGGTCTTCATCGTAAATCTCTTCCAGGTCTTCATCCTCGTCATAAAAGTCTTCCTGGTCTTCTCCCTCAGAAACTTGCTCCTGATCTCCATGTTTCTCACCTTCCAAATCTCCCTCCTCATCTTCTCCTTCATGTTCCCCAACTTCACAATCACCCTCAGAAACTTGCTCCTGATCTTCTTCATGTTCTTCAATTTCCAAGTCTCCATCAGCCACTTCTTCCTTTCCCTCGCCTTCCTGTGCACCACAAACAAAATTTCAATTTAAAGAATCCACTCTTTTATTACACACAGTCCAGATCACTCTTCCTTTCAGTGGATCATGTGACACCTATTTTTTTTTTCTTTTTTGAAGCTTAGGCAGAACAAAGACACCCCGTGTCCATCATCTGAGCCCAGCATGGAGCTATACCTACTTCCTTCCATATTATGGTCCACAAGGACAATGGCAATCTGCATGGAAAGTTGTGTGGGAATCCAGGTATGAAACACTACAGAGCCTGCACCAAGGGTGTCCAAATCGTGACTTGGGGACACAACAGATGCAGATCAACATTTTCTTTTCTGTCACTCCTGTGCGCAAACTCACATGCATTGAAGTTACGGCTTCAGCTTGTTATGTGGTCTTCCACTCTTAACTCTCAAATCAACACTGTTCTTATTCAGGTATCCCGGTCAGTGGATGCCACACAGCTTACATGCGACTCCACCAGTCGGAACATGCATTTCTATACACATAATTGCCAACATCCACATAACATCATTTAAGCTCTACTCTGCATTATGTTGCACCACTTTTCAAAAATGACTCCCCGAGCCCTGTATTTTCAAACACCATTGTGAAATTCTGGATTTTCAAAAATTAAATTCAGGATTTCGGAATGACTTCAGAATTTAAAAAATAACTCCAGAAAAACTTTGAGACAGCTGGCAGCTATGTCGTAGTTACATCAACCAAACATGGGCAGATCTGACAGGGAATGGGATATAATTGCAGAGAAAGGTCATTCACCCGAAGCTTACTGATTCTGATCTACAACTGCTCTAAACCATTACTGACCTGATCACTGAGTCGGGTCTCAAGCTCCATAATGTACTTGTCCTTGGTTTTTAAACTTTCCTGTAACAAAACACACCACCCTTTTTTTTTTTAACAGAATAGCACCAATCCTAACAACAATTTCCTGTAACAAAACATACCACTCTTTTTTAATAGAAGAATAGCACCAATACTAACAACAATGTCCTTGGCTTTTACACTTTCCTGTAACAAAGCACACCACTCTTTTTCAATAGAAAAATAGCACCAATACCAACAATTTGTTGCATTTGATGCTGAGAACAGAAGAACCCTATTACCTTCACAGACACAGCAACAACATTAACAATAATCATACCTGACTGTAGTTTTACTATGAAAGTTCTCAGCAAATTACAGAAGAATCAAGAAGAACCCTTTGAAAACACTAATAATTCAATGCAATAAAAGGTAGCAGTTTTAGTGTACTAGTTCAATATACAGTTCGGTTCTACATAGAATACTTTTTCCCAACCCTCAGGACAGCAAACTAATAAACCTGCTAGTGTCTGGACCCCTTTTGTATCTATGTTACTATGTAATACATAGCATGAATAGCATAATCCTCACACACATTCAAGTTCCTGTAATCCTGGTCAGAGTCTGACCGCTTAGGAAACCATGAAAATAGCCAGCATATGGCAGGATACTGGGAGAGGGGACCTGTGCTGATGAGCTTTCCCCCCACAGAAATATCGAGATGAACAACAAGACAGCAACAACAGTATCCACTTCAGTTTCTCTTGAAGCGCCATACCTCCCCTTCTACCTATACAACAACTGCCCACTTCAGCCTATCCTCAAAACCCTCCTCCCCTTATCCCCACTACAACCCTTTGGTCATAGATGGTGATGACTAATGTACAGTCAAACAATGATGAAATAAATGTAATTATAACAAAAACAAAACAGAACAAAGCCACAAAAAGGCAAAGGACAGAACATGGATCAAACAAAGAAACACTGAATAAAACAACTGAGAGACAGAGAGATAACAGGGATCCACTCAAGAAATAAAGAAATAGTAAAGCGACAGAGAGATAAACAGTAAGGAGGCATCAAAGATGATCATCACACGAGCAAGTTTCTACCTCCAGGTAAGCAATGGTCATCTTCATCGTGTCGTTACTTTTCTTGAGGAGATCACACTCAATTTTGAATTTGCTGGTCCTCTCCCTCTCCTGATGAAAAGCATCATACAACTCATCATCATACTCCTGAACCATGGTCTGATGTTGTTTGACCGCCCGGTCTATGTTCTCGGGTTCTGTGTCGGAGGCAGAGCTGGAGAAGGAGGCCTCCGTGAAGGCGGCTGCTGATCCTGCAGATCTTTTCACGTCTGAGAAAGACAAAGTGGCTGTTAAGTCATGCTGAACTTGGTTCTTATGTGTGGTGCTCTGCTATGCCTGGCTTTAAATACTTGTGCTTAAAGACCTGATAATAAAATCCAACCAACACGAAAGAAGAAAAGAGCTCATTAAAGTTAAGAGCCTCATTCACACTTGGCAAAGAACTTAGCTCTTGTCACTCAGGATGCCCCTCATAAATATGGAAGGCAAAAGAGCTAAATCCAATCCTCAAACCTACCCCAATAATCCTGAAGACCTAAGAGTGCTTTCCCTTGGATTTCGTGTCGGTCCCCTTGAGCGAGCTTTTTAGTTAGTTTCTGCATCTTTTTTTGCAAGATTTTACCCCAAGTGGTGCCTTACCACAAACTTGTACGATGAAATATAAGCTCTCCCCTATCTTTCATCCTCTACAAGGTGCTCACAAGTTTCAAGAGCATGGGTTAACTCAGACTTTTTTAACTTTCTCCGCAGCAATGTGCCCCTGAGATAAATGAGTAGCTGAGGTGTAAACATCCAAGACAAAAGTAAACTTGCATTGACGTCTGAAAAGCTCCATAATGCCACCATGCACAGTCAGAATTCAAAAAGAAGAAAAATTTGAGCATGTTTCTTTCCTTTTAAACAGAAGTGATATGAAAGCACTCAGGGTTTAAGCACGATAAATGTCTATTACTGTGATCATTATTTTCACATGTCATCCAAGGGAAGTCATCTGAATACAACTGAGCAAACGGTGAGGATAAGATTTAGCTCCTGGCTATCCAACTTTAAAAAAAAAAAAAAAATTTTCTGAGTGTCCAACCTGACCAAGAGAATACTCTCACTGTAAGGGAGTAAGGTATTTGACTGGACAGGTGAGTATTTCTAAAAATTACTTCTAGTAAGAAATCTCTTATGCCAAATGAAAGTGGTTTTTGAGTTATATTTACCATCCAAAAACGTGCATGATCCTATTTGGCAAGAACAGCATTCTAGATTTCAATGACCAAAAACTAAACACAAACACACAAAGAAAAGACAGAGAAGGGAAAACTAATGTTCAACAAGTATGTTTGTGATGAACTTCACCAACATCATGCACAAAGCACAAGAACACAGCATCTGACCTTTACCAGCAACAAGGCTGGCACCAGCCATCCTTCCAGGGCAGACACCACAGAAACCCAGGCCAAGAATCTCAACATCAGATTTCTTCACAGACAATCGTGTAGTGAAATGGGTAACAAACAACACACGTTGTGCAGTTCCAGTGTGTAACACAGCTCCCCACAAAGGTTCTTTCTGTCCAACAAAAATCTTCAGAAAAAAAAATCCATCCTGCTGACACACCCACACACACTCCGTTTCATCCCAGACTATAGGATGCTAAACAATGAAACTCGACACACTTCCTCATGGGCACTACTCACTGTGCATGTGACTTTTCTTTAGCTGGCGCGCCAGTTTCTGGTTCTCCAAGACTTTGTTCTTGAATTCCATCTTGCCGAGCTCCAGGCGCTGCTTGAGGTCCTCAGCCTCCTCCTCCTTCTCGTCCCTCGCAATGCGCTCAGCCTCTAGGTGGAACCGCATGTCCTTGATCGTTTGCTTCAGGCTTTCCTGTTTATACAAAACAGCCCAAATGTATTTCTCTCAAAAAGCATTTTCCCCTTCATAAGACAGGTAAGTACCACCCAATGCATCGACTTTTTAGTCTCTCTAAGAAAGAACTGGGGCATTCTGTGCACCAGCATCGAAATGTTCTGTAATCACTCCACTGTTCCTCATTTCATTAACACTGACCATAAGTTGATGTGTCTAACTCTGTTGTTGTTTTTCGGGTGGGGGGGTGGGGGTGGGGGGTGGGGGTTTTGATTGTTCTATGTTGCTGTAACATGCCTTCCCTTCTCTTTGTGTATTAGTTTCATCTCTTCCTCCCTTGCCTGTTCATGTGTCCAGTTCCTTGACACTTTCTCTCTCTTCAAATTTATTTTTCTTCTTTACGATCTAAATTTTTCACTAAAAAGATTATCTCTTTTCAACAGTTCTATGCTTCTACCACATCCTTCTCTTTATCAGTCAAAGATCCTACATTTCTTTTACACTATCCTCTTAGGTCAATGGCCCCACACTTCACCGATTTCTTCTGTCAGTCTGTGTTCCAATATTTTTCCCACATTCTTTTCCATGTCATCAGTGATACCACTTTTCTCCCACATTCTCATACCTGTCAGTTAATGATCCCACGTTTCTCCTATATTGTTCTCTTTCAGTAGGACAATGATTCCACATTTCAAACAAGTTCTCCTCATTATCCATTTTAGTCCTTCATGGGTGTCTGTGTGTGTGATGCTGGATGGTTCCTATCTCTTTGATAGTGTTTACTCCACTGGAATGAAAAGAACAGGATTCAGTGTTCAGCGGCTTTCCTTTCTGCCAGTATTATTAATGAAAGGAGCAGAAATAGAATACATGAACTCCTGTACCTACTCATTATTTTTTCAGCTCAATAAAGAGCACTTTCTTTGACAGATGTCATTCACATGCAAGACAGCAAAATTTCACATGTTTAAACACCTCTCAGCACATCCCATTCCTATTCACACAAAAAGTACAGTACTAGCTGACACCCACACCAACACAGCACAGCTCTGAGCAAAGCCCATTTTATTTCATTCACACAACACAGCACAGGTGGATACACACTTCATGATAGTTGAAAGATGTTAACTAGACCAGCTCTGTGGCGAAGTGGTTAGCATCTCAGACTCCAGCTGGGAAGTCGTGGGTTCAATTCCCATCAGTCATGTGGGATTTTTCTTCCCCGACTGGCTCCTACACAGCGTTGAGCTTGCCTTGGACTCAACTGGGAAGACTGGGACCACACAGTCAAGTTTCATTCACTTCATGGATGCATCTTTCAGAGTACTGCTCAAATTTCCTGACCAACATTACAGGTGTCAGTATCTCCTGGGTCTGGTTGGTGGCAGGATATATTACGAAAGCAAGCATTAAGTACAGTCCTGTCATGCAGTCTCAGACCGGAATGGAAATCTGTAGCATTATCTTCATCATCCTGTTTCTCATCCATCAACATACAAAAAAGGTCTCAAATTCTGTGGCACTTCATGCCTTGCTCTCCTAATGACTTTAGTTTTGATGTTCTCTCCATGGCTGTGGCCTTGGTTCAATTCTGCTGGAGTCACCGATACCGGCGAGTCCATGGGGGCTGTGATTGGAAAAATGTGGTGTCCTGCGAATATCAGATCAGAGCAGGTACTAGTGAACACCACCAAAGTGATTTGGCAGCAGTGTAGTGGCTCCTCCAGTGGTGCCTCTCGATGACTTGACACTGACTGCTCCCTGTGGATTGCCAGTGACGAGGCTGCAGCAGGCCAGAATGGGCTGTGGCTGTGGACGGGGCATCAGAATGAGCAGTGTGGGTGCACTGTCAATGAGATGGCACAGAGGATGGGACAGGGAAAAATTTAAAAAAAAATAAAAAGAGAAAAAAAAAGATGTTGAGCTAAGAACAATCACAATCACATTCAGAGTACATACCAGTTCTCTTTCTTTGGCCTCAATGCGTGATTTGAGAGTCTCATTTGCTACCAAAAGACAGTAACGTGAAGCCTCTTCCTCTTGGCGCTCTTGTTTTTCCTCCACCTGGGCCTGGAAGTGATTTGTCATATTAACCGGATTTTTGTGAGGAAGACTTGACATTTTACCAGTTCACAACACAGTTTAAGGTAAAGCCCACTACATGATTTACCTCTTTCAATAGTTTCATCCCTTCCAAATTTACCATCTGAGCAACTTGGCTAGTTTGGACTGATCAGCTTAAAACTGAAGGAGTACCTCACTTAACTCTTCTATCTCAAAGACCGATTTACTGACAGCTGACAAATTCACATGATGTATGTATGTTGATTGGCTGAGCTGCATCAGAATTCTTACAATTTGGTTTCATGACAAAATTATCATTATCACGGATGGAGAGACTTAAAGGTAATGTGAAAGAGATTGAAAACAAAGAAAATGTGGCCTAAGGAAATACTTGAGAAGGACATGTCCATTTCGGGACTGTTTGCCATGATCACCTGAATACTGACCTGCAAACCTGCTGCTGAAAGTGTACACCTCTGAACTCGTTACCTTAGCCAAAGTTTTCTCAGTCTCGATCAATTCAACTAAAGATTAGGACCCAAAACTCTTGATCACCTTACTTAAGTCTCATAATATGCCCACATAAGTGTCAAAGAACGGTTGATTCCTTTGTGGCAGCTGGTGTGTTTCCCAAATGATAAGGGTTACACCATTTCAAGTACATCAGTCCGCATGAGACTATCAAGCGGCACTCCAGCACTGCTCACATACAAGGTTGAACAAGCTGACCAAAACATACACACACACACACACACACACACACACACACACACATTCCGGCTCTTTTCCAGTTTTTTCTGACAGGATCACCATTCTTGTGATCAGACATCACACTGAAGAATAAGAAAAAAAAAAAAAAAAAAAAAACACAGAAATTGGCTTACATCCAAGAGGGAATCCCTGTCCTCCTCCTCCTCCCTGCTGGATTCCCCCTGCTGAGTGCACTTGTCCAGGCTAGTCTGCAGTTCTGACATACTGACCTGCGTGCTAGCCAGGGCCTCCCTCGTCTCATGCAGCCTCTTTGACTCAGTCTTGAGCTGCTCTGACAGGTCATCCACCTCATCCTCAAGCGACTTGATCCTTTCCTCCTTCTGCGCCAGCTCACGGTCCTTCTCCTCCATCAGCAGGGTCTTCTCCTTCAGCTCCTCCAGCTTGGCTGCCACCTCCTTGTCCTTCAGCACCAGAGTCTCCTGGAGCTCGTCTTCGAAGGTCCGCAGCTGCATCTGCAGCGCCGTCTTCTCATCACTCACCACCTTCAGCTGAACCACCACCACATCCAGCTGTTTCATGGTTTCGCAGTATTCCCTCTCCACTTTGGCCAGCTGCTCTCCTAAGGCCTGCTGGTCCTTGAGTCGCTTTTCAGCCTCCACCAGGGTCTGGTTGAGGGTGGCCTCAGTGTGGCTGAGGACCTTGCTCTTCTCTTCCAGCTCTTTCATCTTGGCCATCAGCTGCTTCTTGGTGTTGGCGTTTTCCCTGGACGTCTGCTGTAGCTCCTCCTGCATGAGGCGCATTCCTGATTCCTGGGTCTGAAGAAAACGTAAACAACATTAACACTAAGCACAGGCAGAAGACTGGGTGCATGGCCAATGAGTGGAACTTTCTAATTCTGTGTGAGCATACATCCACACATCCTTCCTCAGATCCTGTCTAACAGTCCTCAGGGCTAACAGGAGGAGGAAAAAAACACTGAAACTAGGGGGAAAATGTTTTAAAAACCAAGTGTAAATCTACACCATTTCGCGCTTTCTGGACATAATTTCAAGAGACATTTAGTGCATAAAAATTGCTGTAAACACATAATTATTACAGGAAGATATATTTGGGAAAAGGGGAGAAGGGGTTAAAAACACACACAAGAACGAATGTGATCCTGAAGAGCTTTCTTCCCGCGACCACAGTAACACACTTCCCTTGAGCACAGTTTGCACCAAGCTAAACCTGGTGCAGCGACTTTGCGAAGAAAGTCTCCAACGACTTCGTCAACTTTCTGAAGCGTCCACTCCCATTTCCACTTGTTTTTAATTGAAGAGTTGTCAAAAGTCTGACCCGCTTGAACAATGTCTGCGCGCTCCGCCTTTTTGTTTTTTTCCAAGAAGTCCCATCGGAAACTTCTTCCTTGAAAAATCAGGGGCCATAACTTGCACGCCGTTGCTATGAACACTTGCAAGCCGATCACGGATGCCTTGCTCCTTTCGGTTTTTTTTTTTTTTTCCTTTTTTTTTCTGACAAACCGAAATCGCGGAATTCCGCCCAGACGCGGAACGTTTTAAACCCCGAGTCCTACCGCTTTCTCCACGGACAAAACCAAATAATAAACTCATGACTGCATGCACAGAGGATGAAAGAGAATCCATAGTAGTATGTAGGCTGGGAATCACATAACCTGAGTGGGACACGAGAAAAAACACTTCAGACTGTGAACAGATGACCACATAACAGTGGAACCTGTTTAAAACCTCTCTGCGGCCTTGCCCTCCTTAAGACTACACACATTCTTTTAGCTATGAAACTCACCTCTGGAATACACACTTTCCTGGCAATTTGATTAAGCTCAAAAGTTTCGTTGACTTCAAAATGGTGAATTCTTTAACAGCAACTGAACCAACAAGCCCTCCCTTTTGATCAGCAAGATTGAGATTCAATGCTCTCTACCCTGACCATGTATTCTTTGCTTGAAAATAATCATGTCATTGGGACTTCCACGCTCTCTATCCTGATCATGTATCATTTGCCTGAAAACGATCGTTTCATTGGGAGTTATGTCTTATCTTCTTTTACTGTTAACTTCATACATAAAAAGTTGGGACTTTTTTCCAGACAGCCTGTATAGCAACAGAATAGGTACCGAGTCAAACTCCTGCAAACCATAGCGATTGATAAGCTCTGTCTAGAGTACAATAGGAATACCTTTGAAAAAACCTAAAAGGATCTAAGTTGTAAACAGCACCTTGACTGCAATGAATGGACCATTTACTGAAAAAAAAAAAAATTAGGCTTTTTGAAGTAAATTTGAATTATAAGGACTTTGAAGGACTTTAAAGGGCCCCCTACAAACCCTCTCCTCTCTCACTCAGATTCATCTCCCACCCTCCCATCCCACCACCCCTTCACAGCCCCCTTTTCTTTTCCCTCCTCTGCCTTACTCACTTCAAACTTATCTGTCATATTCCTCTGCGTGATCTCGTACGCCTCAAGGTCTTGGCTGAGTCTGACCTTCATCGTTTCACAAGCTGACAGCTTGTCAGTGGCATTGTTAAGCTCTTGGACTAGGTCATCCCTCTGTCTCTGTGGACAAAACAAACCAACCAAAACCAGTGATACTTGCCCAGTTTATCGTTTGACAGCACACTGTCAAAGAAAATTGTCAGTACAATCATTTTCCTCTAACTCAATGAAGTCTTGACGGCACTGGTCTGCCATCACTCAGAACATTGTTTCATGTCACCATTGCACCTGACTGCGTCAGAAAGTTACGTTTTTTTTTATCGCATCAGCAATACTGGCGGGACGCAACTGTTGCACATGAAACAGCAGACCTGCCAACCCCCTAAGAGACCAATGAGCAAGAATTGAAGCTCAGTGAGGCAGAAATGTGTAATTTCAGAGAGCTAAGAGTAATCAAGCATGACACTTACCTTTTTTTCAAACAAATACGATGCGATGAAATTGTTCGCACAATTTTTGTGAACTTTACTTTCCTTCAAAAACAAGCTTTTCTTTTAAGTGTCACAAGAAATCTTTACAAATTATGAAAATGTACAATACACTGGAAACACACATACTGTTGAGTATGTATGCGTTTGTTTGCATGAGTATTCTCCCTCCCTCCCTCTCTGTTGTGTGAAGTCTACATGTTTTTCTCCCTTCCTGATTACTCCCCCCCCTTCTCACTCTTCCTCAGCATTATATATATATATATAAGATATATATATATATAATATATATGTGTGTGTGTGTGTGTGTTACTGTGTATGTGTGTGTGTGTGTGTGTGTGTGTTAGTGTGTGTGTATGTGTGTATGTGTGTGTGTGTAGTGTGGTGTTTTATGTGTGTGTATGTGTGTGTGTGTGTGTGTGTTGTGTGTGTGTGTGTGTGTGTGTGTGTGTGTGTGTGTGTGTGTGTGTGTGTGTGTGTGTGTGTGTGTTGCTGGAAGAATTCGGCGCGTTAGAGGAATCGATGTGCTTGCGTGACTCAAGGTGATGCTTCACATCCACCATCCCGCCATGGGAAATTGTGAAGTCCGACTCGCAAGTGGTACACCGTGCACAATTTACACCTTTAACCGAAGGTCGTATGCAGGGGAACTTTTCCGAGTATTCTTTATGGAACTTTTGACCAAGTTTTTTCTTTTTCGCATCTTCTCCAGAACTTTCTGCTCCACATCTCGACATTTTCGCAGCTAAAACTTGAAAAGGATGCCAACTTCGCTGAATGGTAAAGATGGTGAAACGAACTGCGCATGACCGGAAACGCTTCTTGAAGATTACTGTTATACGCACGGCGCTGTGCGTGTCTGTACATAAGCCGATTTTTTCGTCCGTTTTTTTTTTTTTTGTTGTTTTTTTTTTTCCTGAAAACTTTCAATGCGTAATTTTTGGGCTAAATGCGTAAGAATTATCACTTGGGCGTAATAAATTACACGAAATGCGTAATGGTTGGCAGGTCTGAAACAGTCATATTGGCATTGATTCCTTCCCTTTGACCCTGCTTCATGGTCTGTTAGACTTTGTTTCCGTGCGTTTTTCTCCCCAGTCACTGTGAGGCAGTTTTTTTAATTCAATTCTTACTTTTTTTTTTATCAATTTAATTTTTAACTTCATTTTTATGCATATCTTCTCTTCACTACAAGTTCTGACCACTGCATATGGATATTTTTAAACTTCAAGCCAACATTTCTGAGTAGTTTTAGCGTTGTGACAACCTGTGCCGAGACCAAGTGAACATATATGTGATGAATCATGTGGTTCAAAACTGTTTTTCCAAATGCTGGTTTCCGGTGCCTCACTGGGAGCATTTTTAAAAATTGAAGTACTGAATCAACACACTAACAGCGATTTATTTTGAATCTAATAAACTAATACCTTTCTTTTGCAATTTGCTGTTCATTTCTAACTTGTTTGGTTGAGTTCTGGCAACAACAACAACAGCGATTTCAGGAGTCCATAAGCACAATTTCACCTTGACTCCAATGAGGTAATTACAAAGAGAATTTTTTCTTCTACCCAGGCTCCAATATGGATGTTGTGTTCTAGTTTGTGAGGCAAGCTGGAGACAAAAATATGTCATGTTCATTCAAACGTGAATCATGTGGTGTATATCTTTCAGCTTCACACATTACCAGACCTGATGTTTAACTGGGAAAAATTTAGATAACAAAAGAGTTTGAAAGCCAGTTACAAATGTGCAATTTTCAACAAAAACCAAAGTTGCACTGAAATCTGTCAGTGATGCCACCACATGTAAAGATGCCTTTTTTAAAATTCTGATTAACTTAAAACCAAATGCTGAAAAACAAATTGATCAAATTTAGTCTCTTGAATCAAACAAAACTTAAATAAAATTTTTTAAAAACCGTCTTTTTTAAAGTTTACTTGCCATCTTCTAAATTTTCATGCAATAGAGAACTCATTCTCTAAATCTCTAAATCATTTCAATTCTGTACCTCAACCCACAATTTGAAATTCAAATCAATGTTTTTAACCAAGTCAAAATAACTACTGACATTTATCTATTTTCTGCCTGAAATGTCCAGCCATTCACAATGATCTCATCTTTTTCAATGTTTTCAAATAAATCTCTGTCGGCAATTTTACATTCAAATGAATGTAACTTTGTCAAAGCTCCAAACTGACAGTAATTAATCGATATTTTCAATCTGACCATGTCGGCTTCATAAATGTTGATCTCCAAACTTCTTCACAAAAATAAATGTATTTCTGTAAGTCAGGGTGGAACACGTCTGTAACTTTAGCATTAGTTCACTTTCCAAGTGACTTTAATTTCAGCATCCACCATTTGCAATGACTGGTATGGTTTCTCTTGAACAACCTTCCTGCCAAGTGCACTTTCCCACTGAATTCTGGGCGAGTTTCCATCCAAATGTTGCAGGGTCAGTGCTGCTTCCAGTGACACAGAAATCCAGCTTCTCATTTGAATAACGATACCCATGGGGTACTCATGGGTGGGTTACCCTGTATTTTAGCTACCTGCATGCCTGTCTCCATCAATTGTGGTCCCTACATGCATGCGGGTATCCCACCAAATGGTGACCTGAATGTAAACAATGCAACATTTTTATGGTCAGATACCTTCATGTCAGCCCCCCCCCCCCCCCCCCATCCCAAATACATTTTCATTGTTTTGTTAGTGAAAACAGAACCTCCATTAATCAGATACTATAAACACATGAATTCCAAGTACTAATTTTAGCTAGCAAATACTGTTTCAACCAAGAACTCTTTTCAAAGAATACTGCACCCAAAATCAGACCTGTTTATCCAATGTCATCCCTCCCATAAATCAACAGTTTTCACTCGCAGTGAGCTGAGACAGAGTACCGTCAGTCATACTTCACTGCATGATAATTGTCATGAGATATAGCCTACTATTCTGACAGAATGAGTGAGTGAAAAGAGACAGAGAGCAAGAAAGAGAGAGATCAAGAGAGAAGAGAGAGAGAAGTTTACGACTTTGGTTTCACAAAATTTCAAGATGGTTCATAACTATTTTATGTTCCCCTGCCCCACAAATCATTAAGCGACAGCAGTGAAAAAAAAAAATTTCCTTCACTACCATACACATCAAAAACATTATCCTGCAAGGCGCTTTGCGCAAGACCCCAGTTCATGTTGCATGCCTTCTCTCTCACCTCCATAGCCGTCTTCTCCTGCACAAGCTGGGCCACCAGCTGGTCCATCTTCTGCAGGACGCCGTCTTTCTCTCTGCCCCTTTTTCTTGAGGTCTTCGCACTCCTCCACCACAGTGGCGCACTCGTTGTAGGCGGCCTCCAAGGACTCGTTCAGCTTGGCGATGGTCTTCCCGCTCTGAGTTGCCAGGGTCTGGCTTTCCGTCACCTGCATCTGTGTGCAATTTGGATTCGTTGCTTTGGAGTTCAAATAGACTCAGTGGGAAAATAATACTTCCATTTCTTTTTTCTTCCTATACAACTAATGAAAAAAAAAGGACTCTTAGAGCTTGGACTTGTGTTCATTTGTGAACAAAGTAATGAGATGCACTGTTTTATAGCATTTGTCAGCAAATGTGAAGTTCTTTGCATTATGTCATATACATCTGTGGGCAAAATGGAACAGTACTGCATTGCGAATCACCTACCTGTTGGCAATCTCGATTTTGTTGCACTTACAGTTAGTGCGTTGACGTGCATTAATAACATTCACTGCCACATAATAGAGCATCATCTCTGAAAATTCCATGTCACCTGGACTGTCCTGTTACTCAGCACACTATAAAGCAACATGCAGATTTCAGAACTGTCCCTCCACAGCATTAAATCTCTGTGTAACATCTTACAGGGCTGCTTAAATCAACACATAAACTCTCTGTGTAACATCTTACAGGGCTGTTTACATCAACACACTTACTCTCTGTGTAACATCTTACTGCACAGCTTTATTTTCCCGTCCCGTGCGAGACACTTAGTGAAAGGGCCGAACAAACAAGGCTTACACATTTCTGATCCAACATTTTTGTTGCTGTAGTCCAAGCTGAGGCATGTATCAAACTTGTGTACTAATTAACTAGGGAAAATTAAATTCCCAGAAAGTGATGTCATTTTTGCACAACTGTGTGTACGTTTTCATTGTTTGAATATCGCCTGACCACTTGTGTACAAGCTTTCATGCCGTATCTACATTACCTACAGGAAAATAAACCTAGTCGAGTTTGGTATTAAAAGAATTGTCGGGAATTCGCCTATTCAGTCATCTCAAGAGCACAGTTATATTACATTTTTCATGACAACCACTAATTGTCAAACTAACAGCCCCACTTGTAATGGCCGCTCAGCAATGCCGAACACATTGTTGCCAGACTGGCTTTACACAGATGACATTCAGTTCGCTGAGTACAGCACGGTTAACTGGCTTCCAACCCACCCACCCCAACTGTGCCAACTAAAACTATTCATGCCTTCCCCACCCCCCAACCCCAATTGTGCCAATTGAAAAACTATTTATCCCCCCCCCCCCCCCCCCCAACCGCAAAGATAATCTACTATTGGCAAGAACCCTTCCTACAATCTATCAATGGACAGATGCCTTTTTCATTATCAATGAAGCTTCATTCAATCAACAAATTAATGTCCTCTTCTGGGGCAAAACTGTAGATAACACCTAAAACCCTGCACATCTTTTGAGTCCAAGCTTTCAAAGCCACATCTTTACAGGTGTGGCAGTACCTGTATGTAAGGTCTAAAGATGTACTCACTTTGTAAGTGTTGAGTTCATCCATCAGACTCTGGTTCTGCCCACTCAGCTCGTCTTTCTCAGACTCCAGGGAGCGGATGCTGGTCTTCAGGCTGGTGATCTGAACCTGGACTTCCTCCCTCTTGTGGTACAACTTCTCAACTTCTTTCTGAGCATGCTCTTTCTCCTGGGAACAAAGAGGCTAGACTCAGAGAAGGATTTTTCACAATAAACGTACAAACATAAAATCATGGACACAGCCACAACTGATTCTTGCCCAGAAAGTGTGAAGCTGTTGTGGTATTGCTTCACATCTATTTTTTTTTCCAAAGAAGCTGATCTGGTTACACAATACATAAGCACCCTGTGAACAAAATCTTGGAATTTAAAAAAAAAGAAAAAGAAAAGGAGGATATAATCCAATCAAGGACTTTTTCAAATGAAAAATATCCTGCAAAACATGAATCTTGAAATTTTCCAGTGAAAGCTCTCCTTTGTATCCCAAACTTACTAAGAAAAAATGTATTACATACAACCTGAGCTATTTCTCTCACCCTTCAAACTGCCACATAGGCACCCACAAACACAGCAAACAGCCAAACTGAGAAGCAATGCCACCAGTTAAGATACTGACCTCTTGAAGGGTCTTCATCTGGAGCTGAAAGCTGTCAATCTCCGCCTGCATGTCCTGAATTTTCTCCCTGTCATGTTCCTCTATCTGTTCCAGTGTGGAGACCTGGGTCTCCAGCTTGTTGATCATGGAGTCCTTCATCTCCATCCACTTTTCCGCTGACTCAAGCTGCAGCTGCAGGCCATCGCGCTCCGTCGTCAGCAGCATCAGCTTCTGTTCCCCAACAGCATCAAATTTTAACATAAAAAAACAACCAAAAAAAACACAAAAAGAAACCATTTCCATTAACAAAGGGAAAAAGTTTTGAAGATGTATTATCTTTGAACTGCATTTGATGATCATAATTAACAATTTCAGTGGAAAAGAGGATAACAAATGGTCAGAGGTCATTTTGTCATCAAACTCCTCATATATGGAACCAGCCGCCAGCCATTTTTAAGACATTCTGATTCAGAACGCCCCTGTAAACCCAGCTTAAAGACTTACCTGTTTTAACAAATATGATTCCAGCTCTCCATCATAACCATAGATTTCCACCCTTGCGTGTGTATGTGTGCATGTGTCCGTGTGTGTGTGTGTGTGCGTGTGTGTGTACATATGCACATGAAGAGTATGTAAGTGTGTGTGCACATGCAAGCGCCCTTGCATTGTGTACTTGTATACAATGTATACATGTATTACATGTATGTATGTTTATGTGACAGAGAGAGGTTGATTTAAGTTTTCTATTGTTAAGACTGGGTTTTTTTTTGTCTCTTTCAGTAATCTGTAATCACATTATTATCATAATTATCATTATCTTCATTACTTTGAAGACCCAAGGACAAAAAAGGAGCATGTACAAGGGTTTTTCAAGAAGAAAAAAATTTTTCAAGACTTTTTTTTCCCCCCCAAGATCAGTGTCACTTTCTCAACAAATCTCAACGACATATTAAGAAGCCTGATTACAAAAGGTCAGATGACAAAGTAATTCCACAGCTAAACCTTTCTTTTTTCTTTTTCAGGCAGATCGACTACCTGAATTTCTAATGGAACTGCTTGGACTCAGGCTCATCCAGACCTGCACATCACCACTAGTTCCCCTAAACCTGAACAGCAAGGTTTTACTTGCACAGATAACATCTCTCAAACCCAGTATTCATTAGACTGGAGCTCATTCCGTCCCTACCTCACTGCTTAACCTTCCCTGTCCCATCCCTTGGGAACTCATTTACAGCTGGATTGATGGACATAGTAGGTTTAAGACAGGCCATTCTTTAACCTGGCTGGGTTGACCACACTGGACTTAATCATCTGCATAGCAAAAATACATCACAGAAGAGAGGAGAACCTTACATGACTGAGTTTCTGGATCTCGTCCTGCATCACGTCCTTCTTATCTCTGATGATCATCATGTCGTCAGACTCCTCCTCGACATACTCCTTCCCAGAGGAGTCTCGGAACTGCAGTGGGAAACTTGCTCCACAGATTCCAGAGCCCCACGACACATAACAAAACTGGTAGTATTCCTCATCCTTCGGAAGAGTATTCGCTGAAAACACACACAAAGCCAAAAATGAAGATACACAAAAACAAAGCACATATTTCTTTTTCACAAAAACACAGCACATATTTTTTTTAGTCTTTCTTAAACACTAAAACATAAAATGATAAAAATAAAGACTGATGTAATTGGTTCAAGTAATCAAAATTCTGAAACTGTATCTCATTTTTTTGACACACACAAATGAATTAACCGAACATTTTATGCAAACATTGTAACAATGCTATATTAATTTACCAAGTGTATTCAATGTGTATTTACAGTTGCATAAAATTATACAGGTAAGTTCAACTTCAACAAAACGCATCTTTTTCAGTCTTCCATAAGCTGCAATTTTATGCAGGAAAATACATTTTGATTTATCAGTATCATATCCACCAAAACAATAAATCAAATGTCTGAATCAAGCTAATACAAAAAGCAGAACGGCTCAGGAATGAGTGTTCCTATGGTTCAATCAAAATTTCAAGGACTTTTCCAGTTCCTGCATCACATTTGTCAAGGACTGTACAAATAATCTAGGCCATCTAGGTCAGTTTGCCAATTGACATGTATCAGTTTCTATTATATGGAATGAAATATATTCCTTGGGGAGAGGAGGGGGGGTAAGGGGAGGGGAGGGGGGGGGGATTACATATCGATGGCAGAAATCAGCCACACAGGAAAAAGTTCCATGCCTGTACTAGGGACGTGTGCACTATCATTTCCTTTTCCCTCCTTCTTTTGAATAGTATTTAACAAAACTGCCGATGCATGCATAGCTTGCTTTGCCTATAGACAAGTAAAACCTTTGCCAAGCTGGCAGATGAGAAAACACACACACACACACCACACATCCTACACTGACCCTTTATTCAGGTTCTAAAGCTCAGGTACTCACAACACCTAGAAATGGTTTTGGAAATGAAATGAGGCAGGGAACAGTAAACAATAAACAAGTGGGGTAACTTTTGCTCCCATAAGGAAACCTAACACAGAGTAACTTTTATTCAAGACTGGCACAGCCTTTTAAACTTAAATAAAGTCAGACAAATACATAGACAAACAATCTAATAGTGGGGGAAAAAACAAGCGCTGGCCAACAACTCAATTGTCTTCATAGTAATGACTTGGCAAAGATTTGGACTTAAGGAGGGGGGGGTTGAAGATGGAGAAACTGGGAACATGAAATTAAGAAAACATATTACATCTGTACATATCTGTAATATGTTTTCTTAATTTCATGTTCCCTGTTTCTCCATCTTCAAACTCCCCCCCCCCCCCCACCTCCTTGTTTATTGTTCCCTGCCTCATTTCATTTACAATTTCGTTTTGATTAAACCGAGGTTATTTGTATTTGTTTCTGTCTGTCTGTGTGTTTGTCTTTTGATCTCCCTTGCATCCTTTGGTGGATGCTCAAGCGTAGGCTCAAAGATTGTCCCCTACATTTTATACTATTTGCATAATGTCTTTAGTTTTTCAGCAACTTTTTTCCTCCCCCCACTTTCGTTTGGTTTCATTTACTACCCTTCACTGGCTGCTTTGGGGGTGCTATTGGATTCTTTTTTGTACCCTTGGTGGTGAGAACACCACGGTATTATGGACTGTGGTGTGTCTCTATTTGATGCCAGGAGCGCAAACACAACCAGCCTTGTCTCCCCGATGAGTTCTGACCCAGCGGACGAAAGGCCTCGGAGCAGGGAATATATCTGCCTTCAAAAGGAATTATGATGGTTCCCTTATGGAGCTAGTGAAGAGTTTTCATATCTGTAATATATTTTCTTAATTTCATGTTCCCAGTTTCTCCATCTTCAACCCCCCCCCCCCCCCCCCCCCCCCCCCCCAAAGTCCAAATCTTTGCCAAGTCATTACTATGAAGACAATTGAGTTGTTGGCCAGCGCTTGTTTTTTCCCCCACTATCAGATTGTTCATCTATGTATTTGTCTGACTTTATTCAAGTTTAAAAGGCTGTGCCAGTCTTGAATAAAAGTTACTCTGTGTTAGGTTTTCTTATGGGAGCAAAAGTTACCACACTTGTTTACTGTTTACCTAGAAATGGTGGTTTCACATCATTTCAAATCTTGAGGACACGTAACCTCAAAGGGTGTACAAATTTCCTGGGCATGCTTTCCCTACCTGCAGATTCAAAATACACTTACCGGGAAATGTCACTGTAGTGAAGAGCTTCTTCCCCTTTTGGTATTCAGAAGGCACGTTCACATACTGGTATGTCACATAATCTTTCTGTGTCCTCCATCCGACTTTAAAAAGTCCCACCCAGTCCCTATACCAAACAGAAAACAACATCTATTGACATAATCATTAGAAGTTGTAATACCCTCCATAACACTACAGCATTCAGAAGAACCTCATGCAAGACCAAAAACAAAAATCTTTGTATGTATTTAAAAAAAAAAAAAACGACTTGGTTTTAAGATAAAGAAAGAATGATGACTGTTCCTGAAAATCTTTTAGGTTCACTTCAAGGAAGACAACTATAAAGTGCTTGCTCTCCCCCCCCCCCCCCCCCCCCCCCAACCATTCACATCAGTGATTGATTTACTCATTTCACATGTGTGACAAAATGCCCTAGCCAATAATTATGAAAACCGATCTCATTTCCAAATGTACTCTGAATTCAGATAACATTCCATGATTCTATCTACAACTCAAAAACCTGTGGCCACTGGAAATCAACAGAAGACGGCTGCAAATAAAAGGGCAGCTGAAATTTATTTCATAGCAGATTTTATTTCATAGCAGATTTATCAAAATCAACGATTCCTACTTTCAACAACGATATGCAAGATACATCTATTTTGAGTTTGATAACATTCATAACACTATTACTATCCCAACTTTCAACGATATGTAAGATACATCTACTTTGAGTTAGGTAACATTCATGATACTATTACTCTTGTTCTTCACCACAGCTGCCAACTTCCTGGAGTCAAAATTAGGGCATAGGATTTGAAGGGAACCGGAGCATAAAAAAGAGAATTTTTGGTTTTTGACTGATAGCATTTTCAATCCCTCACTACTTCATCTTAATGTTGGTTTTAAACAGAAAATGCAATGTCTATTAGATATAATTGCCAATATTCACAGAGCATCATTCGAGATTTATTCTACAATACTTATCAATCCTATTAAAAAATGACCACCGACCCCAAAATCTCTTAACAATTCTTTTAAATTCTTTATTTCTTTTTCTCTTTTTTTAAATTCACAATTTCACGAATGATTTTCAAAAAAAGAGAAATTCCAGAAAAATTCTGGTGGGTTGGCAGATGTGCTAATTTTTGCTATACTATCATGACATCAGTTCTACGTTCATCTATAATAACATGGGTAATCAGAAAACTAGGGACTTACCAGGTCGACACTTCAAGTGATTCTGTCACTTCAAAGGGACATTCAATGTCCCTCTTCAGTGGGAAGATATCATCTTCCCTGTGAAATATAACCTTTGCAAATTGTGCCTTTGCCATTGTTGCCACTGGTTTGTATAATGGTAATGATGAGTCTTCGTACCTGGCTCTTGGTCGTCTATGACCTGAGGACAAAAAAACTGTTGAAAACAACAACATATCACGAAAATGCTGAAGTGCTAAGGGTGAAGTTACTGGAACCTCAAAACAAAGAAATCAAGCTGGGATTCATTGCGGCTTTATAACTCAGCTGACAATACAGGGTAAATCTGGACTGACACTTTTAAGTCATCTGAAAAAACAAACAAAAAGTATCCATAAAATTCCAGCACTCTATTCCAGCAAACTCTATATTTAATGAAGAGAATCCTCAAAAATGTGTGTTAAAAGTGGAGCTAGCTTTTTTCACAAGAAGAAACATTTACATAAGTGTCAAGCCTCATGTGCTGACCAGCCTGTGAAAAGGGAAGTGAAATGGCAAAGATACTTGATTGGGTCTGTGTTTCATTCTAGGCAAATTAGCTTTCCATCCTATGCTCCAAATCCAGGGGCAGATATCAAGTAATAATTAACAAAGACACATTCAGACAACTGAGCAAGAATGATTTACATCTGAAACTTGATTACGTTTATATGTGTACATCACAATGTACATGAAAATGCACATACTACTGTCCTTGTTAACTCTGCCTGGTAGTCTCTTTAGACCTAGCAGCCGGTCCCAAGCCTGGATAAAGGAGGAGGGTTGGGCGTGAGGCTAGCAACCTCACCCTGTAAAACAAACGCCTGCTACAGAAACATCAACAATTGCCAAAGAAACGCCATTCCTGGAAGAAGGGCCTGCATCAGCAGGACTCATGACGTGTTGTGGTGAAAGCCGAAAGGAAGCCTCAGCGCCGACCCACCTTCTGACAGCTAGGAAAAAGATTGCCCAGGACTGTGGTCATTGGCAGGTAGTTGTTGATGGCCTATGCTCTGGCAAGAGCAATGGGCCTAAGTAAGTAAGTAAACTCTGTCATTGTAGTGTAACCTTATCCAGTCATTGACAATTTTAGTATTTCCCTGTTTAGAAGAAAATCCCCACATAACAAAATGATCCTGTTTCCACTAATTCCAGGCATTAATCTATTGACTGCTGGAGACTTCTTGCCATTATATAATTTCTATATACTAGAACAAAAGCTAAATTTCTATTCAATCCCTCTGCAGTAAGCACTACTCAGATTGAATGAAAAACAGACGGATCAGCAAAAAGCCTTGACAGAACTGATATGAAGACCATGATATTCCTATTATTTTGTGCTCCATGAATCCGTGTGAACAAAAAGCTTGTCCCATGCCTCCACATGGGGTGACCACCCAATCTTTTTACCTTTCTTCCACTTTTGCCATCAACAACAAAAATGTTCAGTCACTGACCACATCGCACAGCGGTAAACAAGACTTGGCCCAGCCCTAAAAACCTTTAAACCACCCACTTAGAATATGCAAAGGTTTCAATAGGCTGTGATCATATGCCCCCTGGCGATTGGCTGAGGCTGACAAACAGGGTTGGTGCATTCAATGATCAACAGGATCTAACTGTGCTGCACTTGCATCTAATTGGCTTTGTATAACTGATGTATATTTATCAGCTACCTGAATGAGATGGGTTTTTGTAGTTGTTGTCCAATCTTCTGTGCCACCCCAGTGGCACTGCACCCATGCTGTTCATTCCATTCAACCGTCCACAGCCTCAGCCCGGTCTGTCCCATCGCAGCCACGGCACAAGCAATCCACAGGGAGCAGTCAATGTCAGTCATCAACTTGATCAAGAGGCAACCCACTGGAGGAGACAACTGTATTGTCGCCCAGTCACTTTGGTGGTGTTCAGTTGTGCTTGTTCTGATCCAACATGCACCACCTACTAAGCCCCCCTACTAATGACAATAATTACTTTGTCATGGAGCTGACATGAGTCACCTCCCCCTTTGCAGGGCACCATCACGTCTATCCAACGACAGCCCCTGTGAATTTGCCAATACCGATGACACAGGCGAAATCAAACCTAGGCCACAGGTGTGGAGAGGACATCAAAACTGAGGTCACCATGAAAGCAGTACATGAAGGGCCCCAGAATTTGAGACTTTTCTGTTATGCTGTTCGATGAGAATGAGGATGATGAAAATGACGTTACAGGTTTCAATTCCAATTTTAGACTGCATGACAGGGTTATACTCCACCCTTACTTTCACAATAGATCTTAGCGTCAACCATGCCCAAGAGATACAGACACCTGCAGCATTAGTCAGGAAATTTGAGCAACACTCTCAGAGTGGAGTTTCATCCATTAAGTGGATGAGATTCACCTGTGTGGTCTTAGTCTTCCCAACTGAGCCAGTAGCAGCCCAGGTGGGTCAGGACCCACACAGGTGAGAATCCACTGGGAATCAAACCCATGACCTTGGAGTCCATGACGCTAACTACTTCGCCAAAACAGCTGGTTGAATGAGATGTTTTGGGACACTCGTCCCATTCATCAGCAGAGCAATCTGGTGACAAAGCTGGTGCCTATGAATTACTTCCTGAGGTGTATGATGACAAACTAGCACAAACAGAGAATGTACTCCAGCAGTCATGAGATTAATAATCTATTACTCTTCCACCCGTGTCAAGTGTGTCTGCCATATTCTCTCTTTCTAATCATTGTCTCTAACATCAAATATACCCAAATATTGGGACTATCTACGTGTGTGTGTGTGTGTGTGTGTGTGTGTGTGTGTGTGTGTGTGTGTGTGTGTGTGTGTGTGTGTATGCGTGTGTGTGTGTGTCTCCATCCTTGAAAACAATCTGAAACTTGCATACCAAATGAGGTACAATCCTGCATTCTAAATGGGGTACAATCAATCCGACGCACATCTGAGCACGAGTAATGTACCATCTGCCTTTCCGATTTTCCATTAAAACATAACCAGGGCCATTTGTTCCTTTACTTTTTGTTGATCTCATTATCTCTTGTAGCGTCTTCCCGGCAGTATCAGCAAATAACGACTGCCCTCTCTTGCAGAGATGTTTACAAAAGGTCTTGATAAGGTCTTGTGATACCAGTTTTGTTAGTAGACTGCTGGTTGCTAGAGACTAGAGTACCAAATAAAACATGTGCTCTGCAGATTCATCATTGTTTGTCAGTTTTTTCTTCTGTGTGTGTGTGTGTGTGTGTGTGTGTGTGTGTTTTGTATGTGTACTCTGTTCTTCAATCAACCTATCAGCAATGGTTTTATATCTACTAGTTTGCCAGAACAAAATGCTGTTTGGTTCTAGCAATTCATTTTCCTCAGTTGTCAATATGACAAAAGTAAAACACAAAGAAATGAATCCAAGTCAGCCAAAGTAAAAATAGCAAAATAACTGAAACTAGGCTGAATATTTTGTTGGAAATCAGGTGTCTCTAGCCACTACTATCTTCAGAAACATCACCTGAAGAGACTTGACAAAACCGTCAAAGCTGAATCGATATTATGAGGAGACCAACAAAGTTTTCAAACAGTGATGGTTGAGGGAATTGCACTGTTTGCAGTTGCAGTGGCTGATGAGCTCTACAACTTTGATGTTGTACAATACATACACGGCAGAAACCTCTCATTGTCTTCATAATAGAAGAACTTTCTACCTTTCAGCAGCAAGTGCTCATTTCAAAATTTGCCAACAAATGTCCACATTATCAGGATCAGGATTCGGGGTGTTGTATCAAAACAACTTAGCCTATTTAGGCTTTTTACGCCCCTTCTGCATATATATTTTCTTAAGTCTGTTGGTCCAGTCATAGACTAGCTCAGTCTAATTTATACATCAAATTCATATTTTATTTTAGTTATTATTTCATGTTTGTCTATGAGGTTCTTAAATACATTAATACTTGGTGCACGTTTGATGTTAGGTATTAATTCATTCCAAATTCTGGTTACTCAGTAAATGTAAATTTTCTCAAATTAGTTCTGGAATATTGTTTAAATATCTTATCCTTACTGTTCCTTGTAGTATTTGTCTGTGGAGTACAAAAAAGCATGCTTTATCAACATCATCAATACCCTTAAATATCTTATATGTTTGAATCAAGTCCCCTCTTACTCTTCTTGCTTTGAGTGTTGAAAATTGTAAATATTTTAATCTTTCCTGGTATTAGTAATCCTTTATATTATGGATCATCTTTGTTGCTCTTCTTTGAACCTGTTCTAGAGCTTCTGATTGTCTCTTTAGCATTGGATACCATACAGTATTGCCATACTCAAGAACAGGTCTAACTAGTGTCTTACATAATTGTAAAAAAAAGTGTCCTTTTCTATAAATGTAAAGGTTCTTTTTATTATTCCAATCATTCTGTTGGCCTTGTTAATACTATTTGCAATATGTTTGTCAAATACCAAATTTTTGTCAAAAGTCACACCTCTAGAGGTCTTTCTCTTCCTCACATTTAGCTACTTTTATTTCCTTGTCCCCAATTTTCATTATGTAATCCTTTTGTCTGTTTGTTTTACCAATATGAAGTACTTTACATTTTTTCTGCATTAAAATAGAGGTTCCAAGTATCAGACCACTGTACTAATATTTCAATATCCTTTTGTAATTCCTTATACAATTTCGGAGAGTTATAAAGTTTTGTGTCATCTGCAAAAATTTTACATGTACTCTTTAATTCTACTGGCAGATCATTTATAAACACCGTGAATAATATCGGTCCCAAAATACTGCCTTGTGGTATCCCACTAATAACATCAGCACTATGAGAGAAGGAACTGCCAATCCTTACCTTTTGAGTTCTTTTAGATAGAAAGTCTCTGACCCAACCAAGTACATTTCCCACTATTCCATATGACTCCAATTTCTTTACGAGTCTTTCATGTGGCACTGAATCGAATGCTTTTCTTAGGTCTAAATACAATACATCTATATTCTCTCCTTTATCTATCTCCTTTGTTAAGTCTTCCATCACTTCTAGAAGTTGAGTCACACAAGATCTTTTTGCACGAAATCCATGTTGGCACTCTGCATATAATATTTTTTCTGTCATATGTTTAACAATAGCCTCTCAAAAAAATGATTCTAAAATTGTGCATATAATGCATGTTTAACTCACTGGTCTATAATTCCCTGGGTTTGTTCTCATACCTTTTTTGAATACTGGTATAACTGTAGCTGTCTTCCAATCTGAAGGTACTATCATTTCTTCAACAGACTTAGAAAAGAGTATATAAAGTGGGAAGGCCATCTCCTCATTCAGCTCTTTTAGTAGTCTGGATGGAATGGCATCAGGACCACATGCCTTATTTGGGTTCAGAGATTGAAGTTTCTTTTTTATTGATTCCACAGAATGATTCCACAGAAATGTCTACATTTTCCAACATTATACCTTTTGACCCTGAAGCTGGACTTAAGAGTAGGCATATTATTGATACCTCCCCTTGTGAATACACTAGAAAAAAAATGCATTCAAAATATCTGCCTTACCACTATCTCTATCTGTCTCAACTGTTTTACCTTCTTTAGTCACTAAAGGACTCACTCCTGTATTCATCTTTGTTTTTGATTCTACATATCTCCTGAAAGCTTTTGGATTATTTTCTTTATTCCTTTGATAGCATCTTTTCAAATTCCTTTTTTGCTTTTCTTGTTTTTGTTTTTTGTTTTTTTTTGTTACAAGTATTACGTGCTTTAATATAATTTTGGTGCTCTTTAACCTGCTTAGTGACTAGGAACTTCTGGTATATATATTTCTTTTTTTTTAAACAAATTTCATTGTCTTTGCATTCATCCACTTTGGTTTCTGTTTTTTTTTAATTTTTTTTTTTTTTTTTTTTTTTTTATTATTCTTAATAATTTGTTTTGGAACATTCTTTTCTATTAAGGAATTTAGAATACTTTTAATTTCCCACCAGCATTGTTCTACACTGAGATCATTGAGTTTATTCTAGTCTATCTTCTTCAGTTCTTTCATTTGCATAAACTTCCCTCTCTTAAAATTATATGACTGCTTTGGTTCTTCTTTCTCTTGGTCCTCCCCTAGGTACAAAGAGAACATTAAAACCTCATGATCACTTTTGCCTATAGATAGGAGCTAAGTGCTTAATGTCTGATATCATGTTTTTGTCATTAACAACTACTAAATCCAGTATATTTGATTTTTATTCCTCTCTATGTCTTGTTGGCTGCTTCACCATTTGATTCAAAAATGCATCTTGTAAGCAATTTATGAACTTTTGTCCTCTTTCTCCAGAGCCAGTACCTTGCCAATCAATGTCCGGGAAATTAAAATCTCCAGTAATACAGACATACCTGAATTTTTCTAACTTATTTGTTTCAGCAACTCAAACATTTTCTCTTCGTTTTCAGTTGTGTTTGGACATCATGCTGATGATCTTTGCGTGTCAGATCATGTATTAACTAAAAACACTGTTTATCAGCGGATCATAAAAATTAGAATCTTAATAAATCTCACTGATAAAATTTGATTTAAAAAAAATGAAATATGACAGAAAACTTTGCATGTTAACCCCCCATTAGTTTTGGCTCAAAAACCCTTAAGTGCATCTTCTTATGAATATTCTTCATAGTTGAGACAGTAATATTTTATCAAAAGGTTGACATATCACTAAATTCCACACACTCGACTCTTAAAATTACTTTGCAGAGAAAATGGCCTTCAAGGAAAAAACATCATGAAATTCAAAACCTCAAGATGAATGATCCCACCATGCTACATGGCTTTCAGTTTCCTGCCAAGCAAGCACACACATGTGCTTTCAAACAATGAACATATTCAAAATCCAAGAAAAGCAGCTCTAAACAAAGCTCTAGGCTTACATCCTGGGTAAAGAGGTGCATTTTTGCACCCATGCAAAACAACCTCAAATAAATAACAAAAGCAACGGTAAAGCAACAGTGATTTCATACATATACTAAATCTTCAAATTTTCCTGACCGGTCTCGTCTTCAACACGTCTTCTCTATTCGCTCGTCTTCAGTGGAGTGCGGATCTGGGTCGACTGAACTGGTCAGCTGACCGATTCGTCGGACCCCGTGGCGTTTGTCAACAAAGTTACTCAATCACTGGTCGAATGAGACGATCGCTATCAAAGTATCATACAATTTCACTTGTAAGCAACTGTTAAAACAAATGGCGTTCGCCAAACTATGCTTTCATTTTCACATATTCCTTATCATGTATTATATCAATGGGTCCAGAGCTCTGATGCAGTTAAAACACAAACACGCCGTCTACAGAAAAGCGAGACATACCCCTACGACTGGCAGCCATGTTTTTGTTTTCAAGTTTTTCAAACCATATTTTCATCAAGTCGTCTTCCACGCTTATCTCCCAAAATGCGCATGTGAACATCAATGAAAAGACACAACTGACCCAAGGACAGAGGATCACATGCTATGGTCGGTAAAGATGAGGCGTTCTCAATACCAACCTTCTCAAAAGCACGGGCCAGAATGAGACCTACTGTGCCAGCTGCGCGTCTTGACAGGTTTCTAAATTTAGAACGTGATCCACAACAACAATGACGTAGACTGTTGTCATTTTCAGTCACGTGAAATTTACAATCTTTATGAAATTATGCATGAGAAACATTTATACTTTATCTACTTTCTTTATTTCTTTAAATATGTATACAATAATGATTTACAACTCTAAAAAGTTTGTCTTTTTTGGGGGCGGGTGAAGGAGGGCTAGAAAGGGGAGGGGGGAGGGGGAGGGAGTAAATAACTGTTCCAAACAGGAGAGAAGGAAGCAGGGGGATAATCCACAATTCCCTGTGAAACAAAATGAGGCCTAATTTTTGTTGTTGTTTATTCCTCTTCTTCGCTCTGAAATTCAGTGTGGAGCAAGGGGCGATTCATTCGTTCATTGATCTGCAAATCACCAAAGGCATCTGTAATTAAGAATAAAGGTCTAAACAACATACAGGTATACAAAAAAGAAATAAAACAAGAAATTCTGAAGAACGCTTACAAAATCAATAAAGGGAAGACTGAACAAAAGGATAAAATGTACATAAATCCTGATTACACACCAAGAGAGAGAGAGAGCACATGAAACAGTTAAGACAGGAGATGAAACAGAGAGTTGAAAAAGGGGAAACAAATTTACAGATCAGAAATGGGAAAATTGTGAAAAGATCACCCAGACCTGGTCAGGGTGAGTTATCCAAGAATTGAGACAAGAAGGAATCCTATGGGAAAAATGTAAATATTGTAAAGAATAAATTTACAGTTGTTTCAAATCATAATTTTCCAATACAAGTTTTATATACTAACATTGATGGGTTATTAAATAAAAAAAGGTGAGTTTCTCGGTTTAATTGATGAAAAGAATCCTGATATTATATCCATTACTGAGGCTATTCCCAAAAACTTGAAAGATTTCAACATTTCAGAATTTGCTATACCTAGTTATGATTTGTTTATAAGTAATAATTCTAAAAGAGGTGCCTTTTTATATGTTAAGAGATATTTATGTGCTCACGAATGTAAGGAACTAAATGATGTGGATTTTGAAGAAAGTGTCTGGATTCAATTCAAAAGTAAAGAAAACTTGACTGTTTTATTTGGAAACATGTACAAAAATCCTGCTTCATCACAAGAAAATGATGAAAAACTATTTAAACTTCTGAAAATGGAAACAATACAGTCTTATGATGTTGTGTGTATTACGGGTGATTTTAATTATCCTGATATTGATTGGAAAGGTACATGGTCAAATGAGAGAGATGAACACTTTATAGAGTGTCTAAGGGATGTATATTCTTACTCAAGTGGTAAAAAATCCGACAAGGAAAAGACTAAATCAGAAAGAGAATATATTAGACTTAGTTTTGGTTAAAAACGAAAGAGTGATTTCAGATATTGAACATAGTGCCCCAGGTGCAAAAAGTTATCACAAGGTTTTATCATTTTTTCTTTACATAGAGGGAAAAAAAGAATCCAAAAAGGGTGAATATAGATATGATTTCAATAAGGGTGACTATGAAAATTTAAGAAAAGATTTGCGTATGATAAATTGGTGTGAAAGTACCCTCTTGGATGTGGATGAGAGTTGGAAAATGATCAAGAATACTATTCATAAGTGTATTGATAAACATATTCCCAAAAAAGAGTGTTCAACACATATATCGAAAAAACCAATATGGTTGGATAAAAAAGCTTGGAGGAAAGTTACAAAAAAAAAAAATGCATATAAAAGATTTATGTGCACTAAACAAGGTAGTGAGTATATGAAGTATATAAGGAAGAGGAATAAATGTGAAAAAATAAAAAGAAAAGAAAGGATTGAATTCGAAAAAAAAAGTTGCGTTAAATTGTAAAGCTCATCCAAAAAAGTTTTGGAAGTATGTACAATCACAGACCAAGACAAACATTGGCATTAGTCCACTGAATACAAAAAATGGTGGTTTAGCAGTGTCAGATGAAGATAAGGCAAATACTTTAAATGACTTCTTTTCTAGTGTGTTCACAAAAGAAGATAATAGTAATGTTCCGATCTTGGAAGTTGGTTCAAGGTCCAGTGGAGTCACCGTAACTGATATGTGTATTACACCTAGTGCAGTTAGAGAGAGGCTTAAAAATATAAACCCAAATAAATCTTGTGGACCTGATATGATTCCTGCAAGAGTTCTTAAGGAGTCATATAATGAGCCAGCTTTACCTTTCAGTATTTTGTTCAACAAGTCAATTGAATCAGGTGTAGTACCAATGGACTGGAAGTCTCCAAATGTAACAGCTTTATTTAAAAAAGGTACTAGGACAGATCCTGGAAATTATAGGCCTGTTAGTCTTACATCAATTGTATGTAAGATTATGGAATCAATTATACGTGATGTGATCGTAGATCATATGACCTTGAATAATTTATATACAGAATGCCAGCATGGTTTCCATAAACATCGATCTTGTGTAACACAACTTTTGCTTGTCATGGAGGATTTAACAAAACTTTTAGATAATGGCAACAAGGTAGATATACTTTATTTAGACTTTAAAAAGGCTTTTGATTCTGTTCCCCATGAGAGGCTTTTAGTGAAATTATCATCATATGGAATTACAGGTAGAGTGCATTCATGGATAAGGGATTTTTTAACTAAAAGACAGCAAAGAGTCAGAGTAGGAAGTTCATATTCAGATTTTACAGAAGTTTTAAGTGGTATACCACAAGGGAGTATTTTGGGTCCTGTATTATTTACAATATTTATAAATGATTTGCCAAACTCGGTGGAAAGTATTTGCAAAATATTCGCTGACGATACAAAAATTTATAATACAACTTATAATCATAATACATTACAAAATGATATTGATAATTTGTCCAAATGGTCTACCACATGGAATTTGCATTTTAATGCGGACAAGTGCAACGTGTTACATGTTGGACGTATGAACCCAAGATACCAATATACAATGCTAAACAGTAATACTGGTGAGCGTGCAGATATTTCGACATGTGATTATGAAAAAGATCTTGGTGTCACTTTTGATTCTGGCCTAGTATTCGATAAGCATATTCAAAACTCTATAAATAAAGCTAATAAAATGATTGGTATAATTAAACGTACTTTTATTCACATAGATAAAGATATTTTTACAAAACTATACAAGGCTTTCGTTAGATCACATTTGGAATATGGCAATACAATTTGGTATCCTCGATTAAAAAGGCAGTCTGCTGCTCTGGAAAGAGTACAAAGAAGAGCAACAAAGCTTGTAAAGAATATACAAAATCTTCCCTATGAAGGTAGGTTAAAAGCTCTTGGACTGCCTACTCTAAAAACAAGACGAGTGAGGGGCGATTTGATCCAAGTCTATAAAATATTTAATTGTGTTGAAAACATTCCTATTTCAAAATTTTTTACTGCATCAAGAGTTGATATTACCAGAAATAGTGTGGATAAAATTTATCATGAATATTGTCGCACTAACATAAGGAAATTTTCTTTTAGTAACAGAGTAACAAATCTTTGGAATAAATTAACCCCTAACATTAAACGTGCACAAAAAACTAACTTTTTCAAAAGCTCTATCGATGATAGTGTATTATTGAAGACCATTTATCTTGACTATGATAAATAAAGACTTGAGCGAGTTAAAGACCTGACCGTATAAAGACCAGATAACATACAGAAGGGACATGTAAAGCCAGTTCTGGCTATAATTGCTAAAGGCAATTGTCCCTATAAACCTAAACCTAAACCTAAACATATATTTCATCATCTGTTACTGGCACGTAATTAAGAAGAAAGTTCTAGACAACGTGTATTTCTTAAAACAGTAAACAAGTGGGGCATTTTTTGCTCCCACAAGAAAACCCAACACAGAGCAACCTTTATCCAAGACTGGCACAGCCTTTCAAACTTGAATAAAGTCAGACAAATACATAGACGAACAAACTAACAGTGGGGGGAAAAACAAGCGCAGGCCAACAACTGAACTGTCTTCACAGTAATGACTTGGAAAAGATTTGGACCCAAGGGGAGGGTGGTGGGGGGGGGGGGGGGGGGGGGCTGAAGATGGAAAAACTGGGAACATGAAATTAAGAAAATATGTTACAGATATGAAAACACTTCACCAGCTGCACAAGGGAACCATCGCAATCCCCCCTGAAGGCAGATATATCTGTATTTCATCATCTGTTACTGGCACGATAATTATAACTGCTGATTCACTGTTTCGCGAAATCATTCAGTGGAGTGAACTAATGTGCTCTGAAATTCTGAACCTCTATCCAGTTTATTCTTTGAGACAGGTTAGCTAGTTGCTATAGGCACATTTCACTGTCAATTCAGTCTAGGCATGGCTGTTTCTGACTATAGTCAGGGTAGGCCTAATTTAATTCGTCATGAAGTTGAGAACAGAGGAAATCAATCGTCTTGCTGAGCCAAGCCAAACAGTTGCAAATTAAGAGACGGATATGAAATTTTGTTTTCAAAACAGGTCATCTGGAATCACCAAGTGTCATTTCTGTGTGACTGCGATAGGTGACTACCGTGTTGCACTATTTGAAACCTGAATGTATTAAAATGATACGAGCGTATCGATGCTCTGCCTGAATTGAACAGATCATCACTGCGATTAATGTTATTTTTGTTACTATGTTCTGAACATTCATTTTCCACAAAAAATGCGCGCCCACGCATGTGCACACACTTTCCCCGAAGATGGAGTATGGCTGCCTTAATGGCGGGATAAAAACCAGTCATACACACAAAAGTCCACTCCCTTTGTTGGGTAGATGGGATTAATACTTGTCTGTCCTTACAGGGAGTGTCCGCAGGAGTATCAGCCTGCATATGCAGAAGAAGCTGTGCGCACACACACACAAATATACACACACACACACACACACAAATATACACACACACTAACACACACACACTAACACACACACACACACACACACACACACACACACACACACATACATGCACACATACACACATACGTGTGTGTGCATGCACACATGTACTCACACTTACACGCATCCACATGCACAAGTGTGCAGGTGCATAGACATACACACACACACATGCACAGTGGGGTGCATGTACATGCACACACATACACGTCATGTGCACACACATATACACATGCATGTGCGCCCGTATACACAGGCACATATACATACACACATATGTACACATACATGTCCCAATACATGCATGCAGGAGCATATTCACACAAACCAACAGATCATACACAATGTGATGAGTCACTTGACAAGTCCACCCGATTGGTCCCACTCACCCATCTTGTACAAACTGTACAAACCCCAAACTGCAGAATAGATTTAAAATCTATGCTAACTCCCCCCCACACTCTCCCCTTCGTGCCCTGATGTGGCAAGTCATGTCTAAGAAAATTACTCCACTCCCTGCGGGCCTCACTCGCCAGTCTCTCCCCACCTTTGTTCCCTCTCCCCTTCACCCCCTACATGGCAACATGACACAGCGAAAAATTTACCATGCATCGCTCAAACCCCTCCCCCCTTTCGCCTAGCACAAAGACGGGGCCTTCTCATGCGCTCCCCCCCCTCCTTCCCTACTACACCCTCCCCCCCTTCCATATCCACCGTCTGCACGCCGCGGACAGTCACATACTATGCACACAGCTGGTCGATGACGGCATTGTGTTGACCCGTGCTGTTCTGATTAACATTCATTCTAAAAATCTGTGCATAAATTACTGGTCATTGATCTCAGTGCCAAGGCACCATTGAAGTTCAAACATTTTCATTTTAAACCCATCCAAGGTGAATGATTGGAGGAATAGATCTCTCCCCCTCTCACTCTCAGTGTTTTGACTGACACCCTGTCAGCCAGATCAGAAACTGGATTTGGCAGTTTAAAATACATATAGGAGACATGTAGTCCCTGATGCTCACTTTTCCTGAAGACCAGTTGTAGATCAGAACAGTGAAAGACAAAGGGGCAACCAGAGAGAAGGCATGGTTATCTCCTCCTACTTCTTGATCCCAAATCTGTAATCACTGACTCTCCCCAGAAATGTAAGTTGAAACTGTGTTACATTTCGAATTTATGCATTGATTATAGGTATGCCATGTGGTTTAGCAGTGTAACTTTGTCCTAATGCTTGATGACATTATCAAAAAGATGAATGTTTGTTCTGTGTAGTAGTTTCCTTGCCACCATGTGGTAAAAGCTATCACCACATGGTTATGATTCTTTGTTAGCAATCTACCACTATTCTTTGTGTTCAACCTGACTTTTGCCAGTATGCAATTCTGTCTGTTAAGATGATAAATGAATGATGAACTTAGATCAGACAAACAGTATGCCTGTACTATGTGAAAACTGTTAAGCTGATTTATAAATACTGGTGATTGTTGGAATGCTTTGTAGTGTATGACTCTAAGACTACACCACATGTGTACTTGGGCTAAGTGTATCCCAAGTTTATGATATTTAATTCATAAGGAAGCTTTGCAGAGTTATTTGACTAAAATTGTTGAGCGTTGTATTACTGTCTCCTACCCATGTGTAAACTCCATTCAACATCTAAACAAAAGTGGAGATGGATAATTATGGTAGAAATACCATACTAGTCTAATCCTTTGCTGGATGAGATCTCACATATTCTCTGAAAATAGAGGGCGAGTGTGTGAACTCGACAAGCCAGACTCTCAGCTACTTAACTACAGACCAGGTTCTCTTTATCGTAGACCTGGGACCCTGGCTACCCAGGGCAAGTCCGATAGTGAAGAGACACCACAGCCCAGCAGATCTACGCAGCAGGATCAGTCACCAGCCGCAAGAGAGAGATCAACTATCCTCTCCAGTATCCCCTCCAAGTCTGATATTCCAAGTGGACACCAACTTAATACAACTCATCCAGAACTTTCCCTCACATGAAACAGTGGGAACCAAAAGTCAGCCTGAAAGAAATGATGTTTCTATTGTGAAATAACCTAAAAAAATTTAATCCTGGGGTAAACAAGTAAAGTTGATGTGTGAAAGTGCACTTAACTTGTGTCAGTTCTTTGTTGTTCAATCAGTCTTGAATGTTTGAACTTCTGTCTAATTCTGTCTCTTGGAGCTACAAGTACTTCTAAGAGTACAAGCCTAAGGAAACTTCTCCCTGAGCCACTATTGAGTATTTTAACAGTCCCAAGAAAAAAAAAAAGTCTTTTGATGGCTGGTACCGGAAAGTTGCTCCTTCCATCACTATTTAAAGAGAGGGTGGAGGTGAAAGTTTAACATAATTCTCATAGAGAAAATATTACAAGTCCTTCCCCTTGAGGACACACCAACCCACCGCCAACTCTTGTCACAACCTGAGCCATTTATGAATATTCTTATCAGTCCTGAGAAAAAAAAAGTGCCATGAGTACTACCAGAAAGTTGCTCCTTCCACTACTAGTAACAAAGACTAAACGTTGTTGGTGTGTGTGTGTGTGTGTGTGTGTGTACAAACTATTCTATAATTTTCATACACTCATAATCCATCCACTGGAGGACCACACCTTCCACCCAAACTCATTACAATCCTTGATTGGTCAGTTGATCTCTTTGTCTGTCTGTCTGTCTCTCTCAAAGATACTTATCTTTGATTCAGTGCCCTCTTAACATTAAATTTGTTCATTTGTGTGTGTGTGTGTGTGTGTGTGTGTGTGTGTGTGTGTGTGTGTGTGTGTGTGTGCACGTGAATGTGTGTGTGTGTGTGCACACGTGCACTCACATGAATCAAGCATCAGGTTAAAATTTATTTCAGATTGTCTATGTTTATTTATGGTGGGTCATTCTGAAGTGGTCTAGTATGCATGACATTCTCTTTCTCTCTCTCTCTCTCATATACGCATAAGTGTGTGTGTGTGTGTGTGTGTGTGTGTGTGTGTGTGTGTGTGTGTGTTTTGTGTGTGTGTGTGTGCATGCATGATTGCATGCGTACGTGCATGGATGTTTGCTTACATGCATGCGTTCGTGGGTGCGTGTGTGTGTGTGTGTGTGCATGCGTGCATATGTGTGTGTGTGTGTGTGTGTGCCTTCAAAATAATCGAAAATCTGGTTGTTATTTTCCCTGTAATAAATTTTGATGTGGTTTTGTTTGCCCTTGATGAAATTAACATGTGTTGTGCACACACATTCTCTCTCTGTGTTACTGCCGGGTCGTGCGCGTGAGGGCAAGCAAGCGTGCATGCTGCGTATGTGTGTGTGTGTGTGTGTGTGTGTGTGTGTGTGTGTGTGTGTGTGTGTGTGTTTGCCGTGCGGATATGTGTGTGTGTGTGTGTATGTGTGTGTGTGTGTGTGGTCACTACAATCAAACACTATTGTTTTATTTCATAAATAAAACTTTGCTTCACGCTGAAGTTTGACTGCTTGAAAGCATAATCTTGTACTGGTAACTTCAGATTAAAAGAAAGAAAACAAAAAAAAGCCGAAGCCTCATACCTGATCAATTTGATGAAAATTGATTAAGTAAAGCATCGTATATTCTCAAAAGTGTCAAGAATCAATGAAGTTACAAGTCAGCGCTTTGAAGAATGCAGAACGCTAGTGAAAGCGGATTTCATTTCCTGCTGCCCCCCCAGGCCCCACTTTTCTCAAAACTGTCGAAAAAGTGATTTTGAAGACACAAGAGGGCAGCGACGAGATACTCCAGCCCAGGGGCTTTGCGATTCTCTCTCTCTCTCTCTCTTCTTTTTTTTTTGTACTCCCAGTTCTTATAGAACAGGGAGTACTTTAGAATGGGAACGAAGAAATGCTGTGTGTGTGTGGTGTGTGTGTGTGTGTGTGTGTGTGTGTGTCCGTCCGTCCGTGCTCAAAATGTGTTCCACTCGCTCCAGACAAAACTACTGGGCCGATCTCTCTGAAAATTTATAGGTATGTTCATTATGGGTCATGGATGATGCTCAATGTTTCAGTTTACCGTTATAGCCATTACTAACGGCTGTAACGGTTTTTCTTCTTTATGGAATATCTGAGAAAGTACATGGCCGATCTTTGTGAAAATTAGCAGGTATGGTCATTATGGGTCACAGATGACGCCCGATGTTTTAGTTTACCCCGTTATAGCCGTTACTAATGGCTGTAACGGCCAACAGTTTTTCTTTTTTTATGGAATACCTCAGAAAATACTTGGCCGATCTTTCTGAAAATTTGTAGTTATGTTCATTATGGATCAGGAATAATGCCTGATGTTTTAGTTTACTGTTATAGCTGTTACTAACGGCTGTAACGGCCTGTAACGGTTTTTCTTCCTCATGGGATATCTCAGAAAGTACTTGGCCGATCTTTGTGAAAAATTAGCAGGTATGTTCAGTATGGGTCAGGAATAATGCCCGATGTTTTAGTTTACCGTTATAGCCGTTACTAATGGCTGTAACAGCCTGTAACGGGTTTTCTTCTTCATAGAATATCTCGGAAAATACTTGGCCCATCTTTGTGAAAATTAGCAGGTGTGTTCATTATGGATCACGGATGATGCTTGATGTTTTAGTTTCCCTGTTATAGCCGTTACTAATGGCTGTCACGGCCTGTAACGGTTTTTCTTCTTCATGGAATATCTCAGAAAGTACTTGGCCAATCTTTGTGAAAATTAGCAGGTATGTTTACTATGGGTCACAGATGATGCTCGATGTTTTAGTTTACCGTTATAGCTGTTAATAACAGCTGTAACGGCCTGTAACGGTTTTTCTTCTCTATGGAATATCTTAGAAAGTACTTGGCCGATCTTTGTGAAAATTAGCAGGTATGTTCACTGTGGGTTACGGATGATGCTCAATGTTTTAGTTTACCGTTATAGCCGTTTCTAACGGCCCATAACGGTTTTTCTTTTTTATGGAATATCTCAGAAAGTACTTGGCTGATCTTTCTCAAAATTTGTAGGTATGGTCATTATGGGCGACGGATGATGCCCGATGTTTTAGTTTACCGTTATAATCATTAGTAATGGCTATAACGACCCATAACGTTTTTTCTTCTTCATGGAATATCTCAGAAAGTATGTGGTCGATATTTCTGAAAATTTGTAGGTATATTCATTATGAGTCACGTATGCCTGGTGTTTTAATTTTACCGTTATAGCCGTTACTAACGGCCCATAATGGTTTTCTTCTTTATGGAACATTTCAGAGAGTTCTTGGCCGATCTTTCTGAAAATTTGTAAGTATGTTCATTATAGGTCACAGATGATGGCCGATGTTTACCAGAATAGCCATTACTAACGGTTACACCAGCCCAAGACGGTTTTTCCTCTTTATGGAATAACTCACACGTATTCTGGATAAACTGGGAGTACGTTTATATGCTTTGCATCTTATCTACTTTTTTAACGCGGGTCTAAATTTAGAATAATTATAATATCCAAGGCTCCCACTTCCCTGGGAATTCCTTGATGACACGGAAAACTAAAACTGAAAGTCAGGGAAAAGTACTTGATCACGGCGAAAATTCACCAGGGACGAACAAGTGAAATGTGGCAAATGACAAGATCGATCAAGGATGTAACCAGCACATGATCCTGCACGTAACTACACTTTACAGTGGACGATTTAGGCCTACGACTCAACTCGTTTCTTGCCAAGGGATGCTGGGAAAACATCCTGTTCACATTTATCTTGTCGCAGTAGGCGTGCTTATGATATAATAGCTCTGCACAGATGGCACCATTTTTAATGTAAATATAAACAAATATCAACGGGAGTGGGGTAGGGGTGTGAGATGTGCCCCCTGGACCCTGTTGGATTGAAGGGATTAATTAACTATTGCTTTTTTTTTTTTTTCTCAGTGGCAACTCGGAACATTGAACTATTTTTAGTAAATGTCATATGACAGTCACGTGATATTCAATTGTTTCTTTACGGGGAAAAAATTATACGCCCAACACTTGTATGGGATTCATTAATTATGCATGCAATCACAATCAACACCTTTTAAAAAGGTTTCCCCTTTTTTTTCAGAAAAATATAAGAGCGCCAACTAAAAGCAAGCATTCCACTTGCTTTATCTACCAACCAAAAGAGGTTGTTTCTTAATGCACAACAGAGAGAGGGCAGCGAAATGGAAGGAAAATCCCTCTTATTTTGTGGGAGCGAGGGGTGAGGTGGGGAGGAAAATTACCAATGCTGAACATGCAAGGATTGTTGTTTAACCGTAACCATTTCTTAGATAGCAGTTTTAAAATCAAGAATTAACTTGATTTTAAAGGAAAGAAGCAAAATAACCCCCCCCCCCCCCGTCGTCATTTTTTTTTTTGGGGGGGGGGTCTTCTATCGGGCTACCTGATTCGCCGAATTCTGTAAACTTCCTTTCGATTAGTAGCTCATAAGACTGTCATTCTTGTGATGTAATAGAATCAATTTAATCAAGAATGATAACTGCGAAGGTAATAAATATGCAATTCCCGTTTTGGACAAATTCGTTGATGGCACACTGAGTGACAATGTCTGTTTTGTTTGCAACAAATTCATAACTGGAATGCATGACATTCGGATCAACGTGGTGACGATCAGACGATGTCAGATTTTGTTGCTTGTTAGGTGGTTGAAAATGAAAGTTCATGTGTTGGACACAAAACCAGTTCACATCAATTGACTGACAGTCAGAGCAGAACGGTTTGAGGAGTTGAGCAGGTAGTAGTTGACTAAGCTGCTTGGAATAACACAGTGGAGTGGGGTGCTTCGGATGAGAGAACAGTTCGACCTTACTTTGAAAGACACCCAGGAACAAGTGTTTCAGTGCGACTGCAAGTCGGCAACATTAACATTAAAATTTTTTCCTCGCCAGGCGGACAATCAGTACGTGCAGCTATTTGCAAAGATTGAATTCCCACACCCCTCAACCCCCTTTCTGTCAGTCTGTCTGTCTGTCTGTCTTCTCTCTTCTCTCTCTCTCTCTCTCTCTCTCTCTCTCTCTCTCTCTCTCTTATTGATGCATTGTATTTGTCTAATTATCATTCATCACAGCTTGTATTTTATACTTTACAAAAGGAATATAACTCTCTCCCTCTCTCTCTCTCTCTCTCTCAATAACAACAGAAGGATCACTTATTCTGTCTGTGTGATTCGTTTTTTTCTTCTTCTTTGTAATTGATTTCTGTATTCTTGTTTGTTGTTTCAATAATTTTTTTTTCTTTTTTTACTTTAAATTCATCTACACCTCAGTGTTAATGGAGGAACAACTCGTCAACTTTTTAATGTATTTGTGAAGATCTATGTGTTTGTTAAAAGTTTTGTAAGTTTCAGTCGCTAATCATACTCCGTCACTTAGTGGGGCAAGGGCTGGATAAAAAAAGCATGTGTTTGCGTATCTGAGACCCTTGGAAATAAAGATATCATCATCATCAACATTATCATCATCATCATTATCATCATCATCATCATCATCTCTCTCTCTCTCAAAAAAAACAAACAAACAAAAAACAACCAACCAAACAAAAAAACCCAAGGCATGCGTATGAACTTTGTGCGTTTGATCTACGTAATGAAATCTTGAACATTTACTGAAGTAAAACAACAAGGAAACAGAAAAAAATGAATCTTGACTATTTGCCCTCAAGGTTCTTTTTTCCCAGTGATATGCCACTGTAACAAAAGGACAACATGTTACCAAACAGTAAAAGAAGCAATACAAAGAAGGGATGTAAGGAAAGTATCCAGCCAGTATGAAAGTACCCTAATCTTCAGGGCTTCTTTGCGAATTGGACTTGGTGTCAAGGTGCACCAAGTTTCAGCTTCTTCATGTGAAATCATCAACCACATCATTGACAGCTTACCCACCCAGAACCCCAGGGATCCCTCATCCCTGGCTATTCCAGAACCCTTTCCCATTTCTAGGCCGACAATATTCTACAAAAACTGACATACGTTGAAATTTTGTTTCCTAAGGAAAAAAAACAAACAAAAAAACCCCATTCAAGTCTGAAAGTACATGCCAGCAACAGTAGCGACTGAAGGGCTTCCACTTCAGGGTTTTGAAGTGGGAGTGAACAGTATCCTTTCAATTGTAGGTGTCCATGTTTAACAACAGGAAGGCTGATGAAATATAAGGCGTTGCTGGATGGGGTTAATCCTTTGGTATAAACTCATGAAAACTAGCTTAATACTTTTGTTTGTTTTTGTCCTTTGTGCTGTTTTGTGTGTGTTAGCAACTTTTTTTTTACATGTTTAACTTTTAATGTTTAATGTTGATTAATGTCTGTTTTACACTTAACATTCAAGGCTGAAGATGTTATAGATTGTTTTTTTTTTAAAGATTTTTTCATTTATAAGTCTAATTCTACAATTTATTACAGTGTTCTTAATGATGAAAGCAGATAGGGAGATGGAGTGAGCAGCAAAAAGGTAAATATTTGGCTCAAGATTACTTCAGAAAACTTTTTACTGAGTTCCGTATAGACCTATAGAATTAAAAACTTAAGTCAGCTTCAGATTTACTCATTACAAACATTTAGGTAGAGAGGAGCCATACTATATCTGTGCTACACAGACAAGAATTAGTTTTAAGTACAAGGGATACATGATGAAGATTAAACATATATTTTGACAGGGTGCTTCCATATCAGACTGGACCAGTCATTCACTTTCGGACAACCAGCACCAAAAGCTCTGCCACAATCTACAAAGAATGCCGATGGATGCATTAGCATTAAAGCAGCAAGGGAAGAGAAAAGGGGTGCCACATATGATCCGTCATCACCGCAGCCGCACAGAGGGCAGTCGGCCTGTTCCAGTGCTCAGTCGTTATCGAGAGGAGATGGAGGCTGATGCTGTTCTGCCACCAGTTATCAGGTAAGTGGATGGCAGGGTATGGAGGGAAGAAAAAGACTTGAGAGTGATAGGGAAGAGGAGAGAAGGAAGCAGACTATATATGTCTGTAGTCAATCTCTTTAAATTAAGATGGTAAAATGAAAACTTCTTTTGCAATGTTATGCTAATTGTTTGGGTGTACGTGGGCACTTCTTGATTTTAAGGGACATTTGTTGCATTAATAATGTAAAATGTATGCTTGATAATGTAAAATGTATGCTTGATAATGTAAAATGTATGCTTGATTTGGCAAGATGAGATTAAGACAGAAAAAAAGTTGACGCATTCTGAGTGATGTAAAAAGAGACCTGTCTCAGTCATCACTGTTAGAAAAAGCTGATGCTCCCTGAACAATGTAGAGAAAGAGCTCTGTCAGTCATCATTGTCAAACTGATCAGTTCTGGAAGGGTGCAACTCTTTCTGTGCTGTTCAAGAACAGGTTGTGTGTATTTTCAAAATATGTATATTTCAGGAAGACTTTATTGGTAGTCTCTTTGAGTCATTGTATTTGGAATTAGTTTTAGGTTATTTAAGAACAGAAGTTGTTGTTTTTTTCAAAAGAAGTTTTCAATCGCCGCAGTTTGAAAATGAAAATAGGAACACAAATGAAAAGAAGTTGATACTGATAGTATTATTTTTGCTAAAAAGACAAAAAAAGAGAGAGTTACTAAATGTGTTATATGTGTCTTTGTGTTTAAAAACAGTCTAAAATCAGATTTTTAACTGAAAAAGTTCCTTTCTTTATTTGCAGGGAACGATTGTTCGACTTGTTTGCACAGATAGAAAAGGAGTTTGAAATTCTGTACACATCAAACATCAGTCGTAAGTTTCTTGTATTTTTGTCCACCCCAGTTTCTCTTGTTTTCTTTTTCTTTATTAACATTCCTCTGTCATCATCTCATCTGTCTTTCTTTTTATTTAACTACCTTATTGTTCATGGATCAAATGTTTTTTTACTTTTGTATCTATCTACTGGTGTGTTTTTGTGTATGCATCTGTGTGTGTGCATTGTGTACAAAATTTCTGTACTATTACCAAGGTAGAATCCCCTATCCAGGAAGTTAGACAACTTTGTAGTCTTACACTATGTGATATTTAATGAATTATGTTTGCGTTCAGTACATGTAAAAGATGACATAACAAAAAAGATAATCAGCTCAAGAGAGCAAATGGGAGGGCAGGGGTAGAGGATTTGAGAGGATACCTAACAACACGCGTGAAGATAAGCAACAAAAATCACAAATAGAAGTGAACGGCAAAAAGTGGTCTATGTGGCAAGGGAGATCACTCTGGAATAGAAGTTCTATGAGGCTGACTTTAGCCCCCCTCAGAATTTTAGGGTATGAAGATTGGTAAGGCGTGGATCTCACAAAGGAGGAAGAATCAACTTTGTTTGCATAGGAATGTATGAGAAAAAGGGTAGCTTTTATGGTGGATGTTTTCAGGAATTAAACTTAAGATGCCTGACAAGAAATCCTCAGCACTGGACAGCTGAGCCAAAGAACTGAGCTAGACCCTCAGCTTTTTAATTCCATGCTTCCAGTCTCCCTACTCCCACAAATTGAGGTGCATATAGAAGATGTGTTGCAATTCTTGTATTTTAGAAATGGATTTTTCTAAGTAACATCAAAGTCGGGAAGTTTAGACTGTGGATTAACACTGACACAAGCAACAAAAGGGATAAATAAACAAATAAAGTTGCAGTAATTTGTACATGTATTCATGAGGTATCCTTTGTTTGAACCTGCTTTAAGTGATTGTAAGGACAGGTCTGAAATCAATTTTAACCAGATCAAAACACTACCAGAACACCAAGCCTACATCAATATGTTGTTGTGCTCTGCTTAGTTATGTGGGGATTGTCTTCAGTCATGACAAGCTCCTAGCATAACATTATCAGTCTCCAAAATCCCTGGAAGTGAGAGTGTGGCTGCCCATGTGGAGGGGTAATAAAAAAAACAGTCACACATGCAATGTTCACATCCCTAGCTGATGCATTTGTACCATAATGTTCAAGAGCTTGAGCAGTTCGAATGATCCCTGGAGACTTTTAGCCAGGGTACGACAACAACAAAACACTACCAGAAAGAGCACCCCCCAAAAAAAAAAAAAAAAAAAGCATTTAAATGGTGCAAGGGATATCTTAATCAGACATCTGAGAAGAAAGATATGGTTTTTAAACAATGACATTTTGCCGTGAAAAACAAATGCAATGCCCATATGGTTTGTAAGTGCAAAAGGGGGTCAGAGGTCCCCCCGACCTCATGGCGGATGGCAGCTAGTGACAAGAGGCTGAGTCACAATGACCGTTGCACCCCGCGTACCACCATCTCAGCATTTCGAATTTTCTGAGAGACAGAAAGGTATGACCGAACGAAATGATTCACATCAAACTCTGCAGACACTCGCAAAAATGAAAAATGTAGGGCGTAGTAAAATTGCAAGGACTAAGATTGTCCTGTTTGGATTTCTTGTGCTGTTTTTTTGGTGAAGGCATGTTTTTGAACTCGAAACAATTGTTTTAGCCCCGCACAAAATTAGCCTCAGACAATTAGTATGCAGGAACATCTTTACACTACATCCTGCTGCTGTATGTGGTTGTGTATCATGAATAATTCATGAATAACAACACACTGCTCACACCACCTGTGGGGTGGGGAGGTGGAAACCTAAAAAAAAAAAGATCATATGCTCTTGCATGGTATGATTGACTTGCCCCAACTTATTAATTACCTAAACCAGTCCAGAAAGCTTTTAAGACTAGAATTCCATGTTTTTAGAAAAATGGTCTTGCTTGTGTTCAATGGTTTTTTGGTTACTAACACGTTTCAAAACTATTATGAATTCTGCACTTAGAATGCTATGCTTTGTTGTAAACCTGTGAAAAAAGGGATGTTTATACTGCTTGTGAAAAAAAAAAAGAAGGAAATTTTGAGGAAAAAAAAAAGGAAAAAAAAAAAGAAAAGGGACTGCTTTAGGAATTTCTTCCCTAGAATTCTCCAAGAGGGGCATTGTTCAGTAATTTGACAGGGCAGCATTAACATGCATCATGGGCACCTACTGTGTGAAAACATTAGAAAAATAAAAGGATTCAAGAAGGTAACACGAAACATCATGGAAAAATCATTTTTTTGTAATGACTTTCAGGCACGTTTGTAATATGACCTGCTTTAAGAATGTCTTTATCCCTTTTACATGCGATGACCATGTATTCACTATCAATTTGAACTGTTTCCTGGTTCCCTTTCTTCCACGGATGGGGACATTCATTCTTATTGACTCACACTTGGTCTTCCACTAACAAAGCAAAGATTTTCCTCAGTTCGTCGCTTTTAGTATGTATGATGTTATGGTACAGTGGTTATTGTTGTAGGTTGTAGACTGTGTGGTTGTGGGTTTTAGTCCCATCAGAGGCATGCAGTATGGTTGGGGTGTTTCTTCCCTGTCAGGTTCCTATCCTCATAACTATGTGTGTGCTGTGGCGTCAAGTGGGAGGATGTGAACAACAGGGCTAAGTTTTATCCATTTGGTGGATGTTTGAGATTTCCAGACAAATGCTGAAACTTTTCACGTCCATGGTGATGCCAGTTTACAAACATTAATGTATTTTGAAAAGAACTGTACAGCACAGTCCACTCTGTAGTTCCAGAGTAGTCTCGATCTGTTGCCTCTGTAGTCTCAGATCAAAATGGAGCATCATGCTATCATCTACATGTACATTGATCATCATTTGACTAAAAAAACCCAGAAAAGGTTGGAAATCGTATTACTGTCGAGTTCATGCCCTGCTCACTTAAGTTAGTCTTGGTTTCCTCATCACATCCAAGCGTGTGGTGCTGCAAGAATATGTTGACTGTATGTGCAGTGGTGATCTTCCCCAGAGGAGGATGCTCACTCATGCTGGCTCGGTAACAGGGGCCTGCAGCATCCTGCCTATAGTGGATCAGAACAGGCGCCAGTGAATGCCACCGACATGACTTTGCAACAGTACATGTCTCTTCTGATGGGCTGTATGATGATGTCCTGATGATGATTGCTTCTTGTGGATTGTCGGTGCTGATTCTGTACCAGCATGAGGTTGGGTGCGGTTGTGTAAAGGGAGCCAGAGTGAACAGCATTGGATAATGCCACAGTGAGAGCACAGATGAGACCAAAAATAAGATGATGATAATACGTGATGTTCTGCATGTATGTTGGATCAGAACAGGCACCACTGCACATCCCTAAAGTGACTCAACAGCAGTGCAGTGTCTCCTGTGCTGGATTACCTCATGATAATTTCATAGTTACAGCTCCCTTTGGATGTGGAATTGGAACTGTGATAGAATGACCCTTGACGATGCTGTATATGAGGAGCAAGGATGAATGTTTTGAGAGTAGTGCCTTGGATTGAGCACTTGGAGGGCTTACTGGTGAAATGGATTGAAAATTAAACCATCACAAAAACAAAAACCTGTGCAGGTTAATGTTGATTTCCTTCCTCAGAATACTAGTGAATGTTGTTTACAGTGCAGGAACGTGTGGAAAACCTAACTGAACGCCTGGAGACCAGCAGCACGGCAGGAGATGAGAAACTAACTCGAGACAGATCTGAAGATGCTTCTGACTTTGGCAGTAAATCCAAAAGAGGTAAGATGCATGGCACCTTCTCTGATGTGCCTGCTTGGATAATGAAAGTTTCCATGTTCAGATATTGGATTGGGAAGTATTTTATTCCTGATGCTGTAAATGGAAGTACATATACGACAGTGTGTGTGCTCTCACACATAAACGTGAGTAGATGTTTGAACACATGCACACATTAAAACACACACACATGCGCACACCCACACACATAAACACACACACGCATGCACATACACGTATACACACACATGTACACACATGCACCCAAACATAAACAGACACACATGCGCGCGCGCGCACACATACACACACACACACACGCACACACACACACACACACACACACACACATGCACCCCCTACATTTTCTGAATGGAACAAGAATAGAACAGTTTTTAATCTTAGTGTTATCATCCCTATCACGGACATTAAAAGTGTTGTTATACTGCAGCCTCTCAGCTGTCGGTGGGCCAGAAGATTAAGACGACGTACAAAGCCTCCACCAGCAAACTGGTGTCCAGCTTCCGTGCCCCTAATGCTGTGTACACCTTGATGCACACCTACCGAGGGCATCGTGATGGGGTCTGGGAGGTCAGCGTGTCGCGCCATTGTCCACAGGTTATCGGGACCGCTTCCGCAGGTGAATGACTGTCACATTGTGCATGTGGAATTTTGTTGACACCAAGTTTAAGATGATTAGAATCGTTTAAGTAAAGACATCCAGAAAACAATAGAAAAATTAACCCTATTTTATGGAGAGAGTCTTTTTGACTTAGTGATTAAGGCTTCTGACTTGTTGAAGGATTCAGGGTTCAATTCCCAGTTTAGACAGCCAGGGTAGATGAGATTTTCTCGTTATAGTTAACATCTCTATGGACTCTTTTTTTTTTTTTTCTGTCCCAACTTCTGTGTCACCTCGGTGGCATTGCACCCACTCCGCTCATTCTGTTTCCCTGTCCACAGCCACAGCCTGCCACAGCCCCAGCACCGGCAGTTTATAGGGAACAGGCGAAGTTAAGACGTCATGAGGCAACCCACCAGAGGAGGCACTGCTGTCAAGTCACTGCGATGGTGTTCAGTAGTGCTTGTTCTGATCCAACATATGCTGGACATTACCTGCTTAGCCCCCTACTGATGACGATAATTGTTTAGTTGTGGAGCTGACGCGAGTGAGCTCTCCTCAATCAAACGACAATCCCCATGAAGTTGCTGATATCAGTGACTGGGACAGAATCAAATCAAGGCCATAGACATGGAAGGGCAATTGAAACTGAGGTCACCATAAGAGCATGGCATGAACGGACACAGAATTTGAGACTTTTTTTCAATGCTGATCGATGAGGACAAGGATAATGATACCATGGATTCACGTTCAGGCAGCTGTACTCTACAGTTTTTTTCTTTTCTGTCCCATCTTTGAGCCACCTCAGTGGCACTGCACCCATGCTGCTCATTCCGCCCCCCACACACCCCCACTCCCCATCCATAGTCACAGCCTGGTCAGGTCCACCACAGCCCCGGCACCAGCAATCCACATGACACAGTCAATGTCAAGCCATCAGGAGGCAACTCACTAGAGGAGACACTGCACCACGCTGAGTCACTTCGGAGGTGTTGTGCCTGTTCTGATCTAACATACTAGGGTCACTGCCGACTAAGCCCTCTACTGAGGACAATAATTGCTCCGCTGCAGAGCCAGCATGACTTAGCTCTCTGTCCGGAGGGCGCCATCACATCCATCCAACAACAGTCCCCATGAATTTGCCAATATTGGTGACTGTGACAGAATCAAACTAAGGCCAAAGACATGGGAGGTGATGGAAACTGAGGTCACCATGAAAGCAGGGCATGAAGGGCCACAGAATTTACTGATCGATGAGGGTGATGATGATAATGCTACGGATTTCCATTCTGGTCTGAGAGTGCATGAAAGGCCTGCACTCTACACTTACTTTCATGATATATCCAAACGTCCACCAGGTGTGAGAGATAGAGACACCTGCAGTGTTGGTCAGGAAATTTGAGCCGCACTGTCAGAGATGCATCCATTAAGTGGATGAAACTTGATTGTATGGTCCCAGTCTTCCCAATTGAGTCCATAGCAAGTAGCAAACTCGACTTTGGGTAGGAGCTGGTTGGGGCAGAAAAATTCCACAAATGGTTCTGATGGGAATTGAACCCATGGCCTCCCAGCTGGGAGTCTGCAACACTAATCACTTTGCCACAGCGGCCAGTCATCTCTGCAGACTGTGATACCTCTAAGTTCTTTGGATGAGACTGTTAACCAAGCCCCATACATGAACAGGTAACACAAAAAAATCTTGCAGGTATGTTAAATCCATTCCAGTTTTCAGAGAAGAGTATGCCATTATGTGCTGTTGGGATGATAGACATGAAAATTGAACACATGTGCACTTGCACTGTGTTCAGATATCATCCCTGAAGATCGTATGTAATTGTTGGTCAGAGAGTTGTGGGGTTGAGAATGATCAGGAGTAGGTCAGTTCAAAGCAACAGGTTTCTGTTTTGTTTTATTCAAAGCTATTCTTCAGACTTACCAGGTAATTGCGTCAACCCTGCTGTGCAGTAGCACTGCAGCAACCAATTTATATTGCAAAAATATTGAACATTTTAATTACTGATTCATCTTTTTACCTTGACCCTGATCTAACATTAGGCCAGTTGAGTTTTGAGCAAGTAGCTTTATCTCTTGAATGTGCCATTTACAATGCTTCAAAATGAGCGAGAGAGAAAAATATGCATCGTTTTTCATTTTGTATTTAGTGTGAATGACACCAATGTAAGTGTGGTGGTAGAAGATGTCCATTTAACACCATAGTGGATGATATATCGGCCCAAGCACCATTGAATCAACAAGGAAGACTTGTATCAGTGTAGACATTGAAACTGATTCAACATATGTGGCAATGATGTACACAACCAAGATGTTGTAGGTTTGCGTTGATGTTTGGATCAATGCTTGCATCTTCCCAGTGCTGGGTAGTGACCACAAGGCTCAGTCAAAAACATCATCAATACACAGACAAGACAGATGCATATCAAACCAACATATTCTGCTGGCTTTTTGGGGTGCAATCTGGACTTGCAGGTAGGACATTATTCCATCAGGGCTCCGGCTGACGTAGCCATGTGAGTCATTTAGGCACTAAATTGAAATGAAGACATGAAGGTTTCAGTACCTTTGTGTTTTAATGATGCAGATGTATGTACATAGCAGACAATGTTGATGCCTGTGACTAAGATTAGTTTGTGTTGATCAGAAGTTTGTTGATACACAGTTACAGTGAAAGTGAGGCTTGCATATGACACAGCTCTTGGTTTTTCGGGTTTCTCTGAAAGTCAAGACAAAATGTCACTATCAGCTTGGTTGAAGCGAAGGAGCAATTCACTCATTTGTCTAGAAAAAGTAATTCTAGTGTGACTCTCTTAATGTTGAATATGATAAAGAACATTTTGATGAAAGGGATCATTGACTTTGTGATTTTCAAAGCTTGGAGGCAGTTGGACTTTATCAGGCTAAGACAGATTGTTGCCATGAAGATGACATTGTGAATATCATATTGCAATCATGTTTTAAAAAATTTTGTCCCATTGTCTTTTTAATTGTACTAAATTTTTCTTCTTGTTGAAGACATCTTTGTTGCCTCCAGATCACACAGCCCGGATCTTCTCCATCGACACTGGGGCCTGCGTGGTGACCTACAGAGGGCACCAGGGCTCTGTGAACGCAGTTCGATTCCACCCAGGCCAGGACTTGGTGCTGACCGCATCTGGTGACCACACTGCCCACATCTGGCGAGCCCAGTTCTTCCCTCCTTCCCAGCCCACAGAGTTATATGTGAGACTTGGGGTTGATGGTGGGATTTCATTGGTGTGGAAAGAGCCTTGCTGTTATACATGAAGTTTTGACATGATGATGTACTTTACTATGTCTCACTTTAGCATATAGAAACCTGTGCGTTTGTCATGCTGGTCCTAATTTTTGGGTCTAACTTGCCTGCCTGATGACCACTGTCCCTGTGATGATTCAGCCGGTCCAATTTCTTTCGCATAGACTGCAAGATTCCTGTTCATCACAGTAGTCCTTCTCTGATCAGCCTGTATTTTACTGTGCAGGGCTTTGTTCTGTCTCTCTTTGAGTCTTTCTCTCTTTTGGTTGTTGTTTTGTTTTGTTTTGTTTTAGTCTGCAACATTCCATGTTGCGTGTCTGGATTTGGTTTAGACATGGGTATGTAGGAGGGGGAGAAGCAAGAAAAGATGTGGTGATTGTTTGTGTTTTTGTAAAGATTTACACTTTTCAAAGTTTTTGTTTTTGTTGTTGTTTTTATGGTGGGAGGAGTATAGATGTTCTGCATTTGTTGGTGGTTGGAAAAATTGTGTTTATCACATAGATGTTTGAGGTAGGTTTTTAATCTGTTGATTGAGTGGGTTTGCATTCTTTTCAGATTGGGTTGGAGAGTTTTATTGTGGCTCAATCATTCGTGGGAACAACTGTGCGTACTGTACTTTATATATGATGTAATTTCTGAGTATGATGTTGCAGTTCACAGGATTACTCATCCTAAGTGTTATCGTTATTGGTTTGGTTGTTGACAACCTGTCTGAACTGTATTATATACTTGCACCCACAAAAGCAAATACCAGCTGAGTGGGTGAGAGAATGGAAGTATGTATGTTTTTTTTTTGTATGGCCTCAAAGGCAGCCACAGTCCATCTTCAGAGAAGCGATATCTTTTACAGGATAATGAAGATTGTTATGCCAGGAACTGACCAAGGTAGAAGATAGATCCCAGTATATTGCAAAACACTTTGCTGCAGGTTTCAGGTCCCAGTCTGTACTTAGAAGACAACAAAACCGACAAAAGCTTCAGGCCAAGGCCAACCTTATGGCAGTACAAAAGAACCTGTCTCTGTTAGAATGTCATGAAAAACAGGTATACATATGTGTGCATGCAAGGGCTGATAAAATATCAGGCCTGAACCAGCCGCCGTGGCGAAGTGGTTAGCGTCGCAGACTCCCGGCTGGGAGGTCGTGGGTTCAAATCCCATCAGAGTCATGTGGGTTTTTCTGCCCCGACCTGCTCCTACCCAGAGTTGAGTTTGCTGCGGACTCAGTTGGGAAGACTTGGACCACACAGTGAGTTTCATCCACTTAATGGATGCGTTTCTGAGAGTGTTGTTCAAATTTCCTGACCAACACTGCAGGTGCGTGTATCTCTCGGGCCTGGTTGACACCGGGATATATTATGGAAGGAAGCGTAGAGTACAGCCCTGTCATGTAGTCTCAGACCGAAATGGAAATCCGTAGCATCATCTTAATCATCCTCTTTCTCATCGATCAGCATTAAAAAAAAAAAGTCTCAAATTCTGTGGCTCTTCATGCCCTGCTTTCATGGTGACCTCAGTTTCGATGTCCTCTCCACGTCTGTGGCCTTAGTTTGGTTCTGTTGGGGTCACCGGTATCGGCGAGTCCATGGGGGCTGTCGTTGGACGGACGTGGTGGCGCCCTCCGGAGGGAGAGCTCACTCACGCCAGCTCCGCGACTAAGCAATTATTGTCCTCAGTAGGGGGCTTAGTAGGTGGTGTCCTGCGTATGTTAGATCAGAACAGGTGCCACTGAACACCACCGAAGTGACCCGGCAGCAGTGCAGTGTCTTCTCCGGTGGGTTGCCTCTTGACGGCTTGACATTGACTGCTCCCTGTGGATTGTCGGTCCAGGGCTGCAGCGGGGCTGACCGGGCTGTGGCTGTGGCTGTGGACGGGGTGTCAGAATGAGCGGCGTGTGTGCACTGCCTTTGAGGTGGCGCAGAGGTTGGGACAGCAAAAAAAAACACACAAAAAAAAACAAAAGAAAATATCAGGCCTTCACATGACAGTACACCAGGCTTAAGAATAATGAAAGTAAATAAGACATATTATTTCCCTGTTATGAATCCATGCAATAAAAGCCAATGGATGTTTGAAAGAAAAAGTTCTGCCATAGCATGGATAGTCACAGCTAATAATGTAATTCATTGAATGGCCTAGATCTGAACTGTTCTTAATGCCAGTGAAACTGCAGCTTGTCATTACAACGTTTTTTGTTTTCTCTTTTGTCAGTGTAAGTTTTAGACCTTATACTGAGGAATTAATTGTCTTGTTTTTCTCCCCAGTTTAGGCATGAAATCAAATGAATTTTGCGAAAAGATACTGTGATGGAAGTTTGCTGTTTGTAGGAAGCCTTTCTGAAAACGCATGTGACCAGTAAGTTGATAACCTGATGATGAAAAAACTGTCTGAGAAGTAAGGCGGGAAAGGGTTAAAGTGTCTGAGAAGTCAGGCAGAAAAGGGTTAAAGTGTCTGAGAAGTAAGGTGGGAAAGGGTTAAAATGTCTGAGAAGTAAGGCAGGAAAGGGTTCAAGTGTCTGAGAAGTAAGGCAGAAAAGAGTTAAAGCGTCTGAGAAGTAAGGCAGGAAAGGGTTAAAGTGTCTGAGAAGTAAGACAGGAAAGGGTGTCTGAGAAGTAAGGCAGGAAAGGGTTAAAGTGTCTGAGCAGTAAGGCAGGAAAGGGTTAAAGTGTCTGAGAAGTAAGGCAGGAAAGGGTGAAAGTGTCTGAGAAGCAAGGCAGGAAAGGGTGAAAGTGTCTGAGAAGTAAGGCAGGAAAGGGTTAAAGTGTCTGAGAAGTAAGGCAGGAAAGGGTTAAAGTGTCTGAGAAGTAAGGCAGGAAAGGGTTAAAGTGTTTGAGAAGTAAGGCAGGAAAGGCTAAAGCGTCTGAGAAGTAAGGCAGGGAAGGGTTAAAGCGTCTGAGAAGTAAGGCAGGAAAGGGTTAAAGTGTCTGAGAAGTAAGGCAGGAAAGGGTTAAAGTGTCTGAGAAGTAAGGCAGGAAAGGGTGAAAGTGTCTGAGAAGTAAGGCAGGAAAGGGTTAAAGTGTCTGAGAAGTAAGGCAGAAAAGGGTTAAAGTAGGATTTTTTTGTTGTAGATACTGGAGCAGTTCCTTAAAGAAACTGAAACTGTGACTGAAGAACTGGGCAGTCAGCATAATGGTCAGCACTGGGGAGAGTTCAGGCAATAGGAACTGGGTGCACAGTACAACATGATGGACAGGTTTGGGGAGTTAGTGTTAAGACTGTGAGAGGTGGGTAAATAAGGCCAAAAATGGACAGGTTTGGAGAATTGATAATAGGATAGTTAGAACAGGGCAAAGAAAAGAAAGAACTGGACATTCTGGGGGAAATGTTGTATGAGCTATAAAAGCTGGGCAGATTGAATGAAATATGGACAGAGCTTACGGGAGTGGGTGTTTGGGCAGTGAACTCTGGGCAAACTACATTTTAAAAAAAATGGACCGTTTATCAGTACCAATGCTATGACAGGATGAACTGGACAAACAAGAGAAAGTAATATGCAGACAGGTTTGGGGAATAGGTGTTACGGGCAATAAGCATTAGACAAGCTACATAAAATGCTAGACAGGTGTGTATAGTTGGTGTAATGGCAATTAGAACTGGGCAAACAATGTACAATATTAAAACAAATAAAACAAATTTTATTCAAATTCAGGATTAAATCCTCAAGGTTAAGAATTGGGCTGAACACATTAGATGAATGGACCAAGTGTCCTGATACTTGTATGCTGTAAATATTGATGGAAAAGCACAAAGGTAATGCACAAATCTGTCGAGTTATAGTCATTTGGGGTTAGTTCTTTTGTTGTTTGTTCTTTTTCTAGGGAGAAGGGGTCACGTAATAACTATGTGTTATTGAATTTGGTACACACAATGAAGACATGAAGGCTGTGTTGAAAAATACTTTAGAATGTGTTCACAGAGAGCTATTCAGTTAACTCAAATGAAGTGACACCAAGGTGTTAAAGAGGCCTGATAATTGTGAACTGATGGTTCTTGTCCTGAAGGGATACTAAAAAACCAACAGTGATGCTAACCCTATGGCCTTTGTTAACCTGTGTATCAGCAGTTTTGAAATGATGGCAAATGTAGGACACAGAACGATGAATCCGTTAGAAGTGATCTCCATTTTCTTTTTTACCTTGGGTTAAGCTCGCAGGTTAAAACCCAATCTCATTTTATTTTTACAGGTACTAGATTTGTTTGTTTGTTTGTTCCAGAAATCTATGTCTTCAGGAGAGGACGATGTTGAAGCATCAGAAAAAGAAGAGGGAGGCGAAGGTAAGAAGAGACCAGAGGTTTGTGTGGGTATGTTTCCAGTCTCTGACTTCACCCCTGTACCTCCCACTCCACACACACACACACACACACACACACACACACAAAGTCCACAGCCCTGTGGTTGAAATGGTCAACTTTAGGTAGATGTTGATGGCTGCCTGTAATGTGCTAGAGCTAGGGCTGCAACAGGGTCAGTCTAGATGGGGTTGTGTATGGGAAAGTTGGGAGGAACAGCCTGGGAGGAATGCTACTGAAAGGTCATACAAGATGAAGGCAAACTAAAATGAATGGAAAACACACACACACACACACACACACACACACACACACACACACACACACACACACACACACACACTCTCTCTCTCTCTCTCTCTCTCTCTCTCACACATGCACAGTGTCATTAATCAAACGCATGCCGATGTTGCTGATCAAACACATGACATCTGTATCATTAATTAAAAGAATATGATGCCTGGGTTGTCAGCTAAACACTCAAGATGCCAGTATCATGAACAAAATACATGTGATGTCTGTGTCATCTATGAAACACGTGATTTCTATGTTGTTATGAAAACCACTTGCTAAACACGTGTGATGTCTGTGTCATCTATGAAACACATGATTTCTATGTTGTTATGAAAACCACTTGCTAAACACGTGTGATGTCTGTGTCATCTACGAAACACGTGATTTCTATGTTGTTATGAAAACCACTTGCTAAACACGTGTGATGTCTGTGTCATCTACGAAACACGTGATTTCTATGTTGTTCTGAAAACCACTTGCTAAACACGTGTGATGTCTGTGTCGTCTATGAAACATGTGATTTCTATGTTGTTATGAAAACCACTTGCTAAACACGTGTGATGTCTGTGTCGTCTATGAAACACATGGTTTCTATGTTGTTATGAAAACCACTTGCTAAACACGTGTGATGTCTGTGTCGTCTATGAAACACATGATTTCTATGTTGTTATGAAAACCACTTGCTAAACACGTGTGATGTCTGTGTCATCTATGAAACACGTGATTTCTATGTTGTTATGAAAACCACTTGCTAAACACGTGTGATGTCTATGTCATCTATGAAACACATGATTTCTATGTTGTTATGAAAACCACTTGCTAAACACATGTGATGTCTGTGTCATCTATGAAACACGTGATTTCTATGTTGTTATGAAAACCACTTGCTAAACACGTGTGATGTCTGTGTCATCTATGAAACACGTGATTTCTATGTTGTTATGAAAACCACTTGCTAAACACGTGTGATGTCTGGTCATCTATGAAACACGTGATTTCTATGTTGTTATGAAAACCACTTGCTAAACACATGTGATGTCTGTGTCATCTATGAAACACGTGATTTCTATGTTGTTCTGAAAACCACTTGCTAAACACGTGTGATGTCTGTGTCATCTATGAAACACGTGATTTCTATGTTGTTCTGAAAACCACTTGTTAAACACATGTGATGTCTGTGTCATCTATGAAACACATGATTTCTATGTTGTTATGAAAACCACTTGCTAAACACATGTGATGTCTGTGTCATCTATGAAACACATGATTTCTATGTTGTTATGAAAACCACTTGCTAAACACATGTGATGTCTGTGTCATCTGTGAAACACATGATTTCTACATCATTATTAAAACCAGTTGCTATCTGTATCATTAATCAAACAAGCGATGTCTGTCATTATTTGAAAAATGTGATGTCTGTTTCATCAAACAATCAATCCAGGCCACAGCACCTCTCTGTTCCTGGTCTTTTGGCCAGATTTATGTAGTGTGCTTCTCAGTGTGTTCACTAGTCAGTCCTGTGACCATGTGTTGGACGGAAGTTCTTCTGTGTTGTAAGACGACATGTATTGACATGTGCGAAAGAGATCTCCAAATCTTCTGGTACATTGGTAAAGAAAGAACTTGTTTTTGGCTGATTATTTCAGTGGGATATAAGTATTGTGACAGTTTTTTTTTTTCTTTTTTTAAAAACTTTGTAATGATTGTCACTGTTCTGTTGGTATGTTTGGTTATTTTTCAGTTGGAAAGATTTTATTTTCATTTTCAGAAAGTAACAAAATAACACAGCAAATACCTTATGAAAAAAGAAAAAGACTGAAAATCTTTTCATGTCTGGGTGTCTTATCATTCTTGGCAAGTAAAAGCTCTAGCTGTAGTTAACAAATTTCTTGACAGCATGATGGGAATTGTCACTTTTTTTGTGTGTGTTTAATTTGCATTCAGGTGAAAGTGGGGAACTTTCTTCAGCTTCCCTGGTTCAGCAGACCCCCCTGCTGGTTCTCACCTCCCACTCCAATGTCCTCATTGCTGCAGACTGGGTGGCTGGAGGGTCACAGGTCATCACGGCATCATGGGATAGATCTGCCATCTTGCATGATGCAGAGTCAGGAGACATACTGAATGTGCTGAATGGTAAGGTTTGCAAGAGAGAAGGAAATAGTTCATTTTCAAGATTGAAAACCACCAACTCTTCCAGAAAGGGATTGACCTGTTTTAGGCATCATTCCTGATATCCTGATGGTAGGGGAAAACGAGACCAGCATTTGAAAATTTTGTCGAAAGATGGAGAGTTGAGGATCATTTTTGAAAAAGGCTCATAGAATATTGCAGAATAAAGTCAGATGGAAGTGCTGGTGGTTTCAGCAACTACAGATGGTGGAAAATCCATCCTCCTTTCCAATCCCTTATTATCAGCTGAAGCAGTGGTGGTTAAAGAGACGTTCAGATAAAAGCCTAACCACCCCCACCCCACCCCTTTCTTCCCCTGGCTCCATGAGGTTGATTGTAGATTGGCGGCTATGCAACATTGTAAAAATGACAGTATAGCAGTTGTGGTAGGGTTTGTTTTGGCATGTGTCAGAATTGTTTGGACACTTTCTTTTAATTTTGTTTACGTTTTTTCCTTTCTTGTTTGACTAAAAAAAAAACCCAGCTTGCTTACTTAACTCTTTGCTCTGGATACAGTACTAACCATGCTTCTATCACCAAACAACACTGTTTTCACTCGCTTTCAGTAGCCCTGATGTGGCCCCTTGCGGTCGGCTGGGCTATAAGCAACATTATCTTATCTTACTCGCTTTCAGTCTTGTGTCACGAAGTCTCATTTCCAAAGCTTAGGCAATAGATCAAGCCAAGTGCATGGAAGATGAAACAGACTCTTTTAGATATGCTTACTTGACTATTCATGGAGAGAACATAGTCAAGCCAGTAAAAAGCCAGCATGTGTCTGCAAGATGTTGCGTAAGCAACTGGCTTAATTGGAGTTGTTTAACTGGATGTTGGTTTACTGGATCTCTCTTTAAGTAGCAACATCACTTTGCCAAGGGTAAACAGATAAGCGTGAACAGGTCTAGCAGTTGAGTACAAGCGCAGTATGGCATCATCAGTGGTGGATATTGTTTCTGATGCGGTGATGTTGCCTTCTGAATCTGGCTCAGAATCAGTCCTGGCTTTGCCCTGGGTGGCTGGCTGTGCTATAGACAAAAAATGTTGTTTTAAGTAGTTTTAAAAGAAAATTTCTTTATGGTGAAAAGAAAGGAGAAAGCTCTAGAACTTGACAGAAAAGTTCCCAGACGTTTCATTTGTTATCAGAGTTTTGAATGTTTGAAATTTAATTGACAGTTAAAAGTATTGGACGTAATTTGACAGTTTAGAAATGTGAACATCCCTCAGGACATGACCAAGAGCTGACAGACGTTCACGCTCATCCAACTCAGCGATTGGTGGTGACCTCGTCCAAGGACATGACTTTTCGTCTTTGGGATTTCCGTGACTCTTCTCTACTTGTCAACGTGTTCCAGGGCCATACTCAGTAAGTGCAGAAGCCCAGTCTTGATGTCCCTTCAGTTCTGGGTGTGTGGGACTGGGTATAATAAGTGCAGAAGCCCAATCTTGATGTCCCTTGAATTCTGGGTGTGTGGGACTGGGTATAATAAGTGCAGAAGCCCAGTCTTGATGTCCCTTGAATTCTGGGTGTGTGGGACTGGGTATAATAAGTGCAGAAGCCCAGTCTTGATGTCCCTTCAGTTCTGGGTGTGTGGGACTGGGTATAATAAGTGCAGAAGCCCAGTCTTGATGTCCCTTCAGTTCTGGGTGTGTGGGACTGGGTATAACAAGTGCAGAAGCCCAGTCTTGATGTCCCTTCAGTTCTGGGTGTGTGGGACTGGGTATAATAAGTGCAGAAGCCCAGTCTTGATGTCCCTTCAGTTCTGGGTGTGTGGGACTGGGTATAATAAGTGCAGAAGCCCAGTCTTGATGTCCCTTCAGTTCTGGGTGTGTGGGACTGGGTATAATAAGTGCAGAAGCCCAGTCTTAATGTCCCTTGACTTCTGGGTGTGTGGGACTGGGTATAATAAGTGCAGAAGCCCAGTCTTGATGTCCCTTGAATTCTGGGTGTGTGGGACTGGGTATAATAAGTGCAGAAGCCCAGTCTTGATGTCCCTTGAATTCTGGGTGTGTGGGACTGGGTATAATAAGTGCAGAAGCCCAGTCTTGATGTCCCTTGAATTCTGGGTGTGTGGGACTGGGTATAATAAGTGCAGAAGCCCAGTCTTGATGTCCCTTGAATTCTGGGTGTGTGGGACTGGGTATAATAAGTGCAGAAGCCCAGTCTTGATGTCCCTTCAGTTCTGGGTGTGTGGGACTGGGTATAATAAGTGCAGAAGCCCAGTCTTGATGTCCCTTCAGTTCTGGGTGTGTGGGACTGGGTATAATAAGTGCAGAAGCCCAGTCTTAATGTCCCTTGACTTCTGGGTGTGTGGGACTGGGTATAATAAGTGCAGAAGCCCAGTCTTGATGTCCCTTGACTTCTGGGTGTGTGGGACTGGGTATAATAAGTGCAGAAGCCCAGTCTTGATGTCCCTTGAATTCTGGGTGTGTGGGACTGGGTATAATAAGTGCAGAAGCCCAGTCTTGATGTCCCTTGAATTCGTGGTGTGTGGGACTGGGTATAATAAGTGCAGAAGCCCAGTCTTGATGTCCCTTGAATTCTGGGTGTGTGGGACTGGGTAAATAAGTGCAGAAGCCCAGTCTTGATGTCCCTTGAATTCTGGGTGTGTGGGACTGGGTATAATAAGTGCAGAAGCCCAGTCTTGATGTCCCTTCAGTTCTGGGTGTGTGGGACTGGGTATAATAAGTGCAGAAGCCCAGTCTTGATGTCCCTTCAGTTCTGGGTGTGTGGGACTGGGTATAACAAGTGCAGAGAAGCCCAGTCTTGATGTCCCTTCAGTTCTGGGTGTGTGGGACTGGGTATAATAAGTGCAGAAGCCCAGTCTTGATGTCCCTTCAGTTCTGGGTGTGTGGGACTGGGTATAATAAGTGCAGAAGCCCAGTCTTGATGTCCCTTCAGTTCTGGGTGTGTGGGACTGGGTATAATAAGTGCAGAAGCCCAGTCTTAATGTCCCTTGACTTCTGGGTGTGTGGACTGGGTATAATAAGTGCAGAAGCCCAGTCTTGATGTCCCTTGAATTCTGGGTGTGTGGGACTGGGTATAATAAGTGCAGAAGCCCAGTCTTGATGTCCCTTGAATTCTGGGTGTGTGGGACTGGGTATAATAAGTGCAGAAGCCCAGTCTTGATGTCCCTTGAATTCTGGGTGTGTGGGACTGGGTATAATAAGTGCAGAAGCCCAGTCTTGATGTCCCTTGAATTCTGGGTGTGTGGGACTGGGTATAATAAGTGCAGAAGCCCAGTCTTGATGTCCCTTCAGTTCTGGGTGTGTGGGACTGGGTATAATAAGTGCAGAAGCCCAGTCTTGATGTCCCTTGAATTCTGGGTCTATGGGACTGGGTATAATAAGTGCAGAAGCCCAGTCTTGATGTCCCTTCAATTCTGGGTATGTGGGACTGGGTATGAATGATTCGTGTTGATGTCTTTTTGGCCATGGGTGTTGAAAGGGGAGGAAGGAATTGGAGGAGGAGAGGGAAGACAGAATTTTCATTATTTGTTTTGATTTATGGTTTTATGTGTGTATCTGTTCTGTTTCGCTCGAATGTGTCTGGGCAGGTGAATGATAGGGTGCATTGTCTATGTGTATGGACAGAGGGGCCATGTTGGACAGGTGAATGATAGGAGGGTGCATTGTCTGTGTGTATGGAAAGAGGTGCTATGTGGACAGGTGAATGATGGTGTGCATTGTCTGTGTGTATGGACAGAGGGGCCATGTTGGACAGGTGAATGATAGGAGGGTGCATTGTCTGTGTGTATGGACAGAGGGGCCATGTTGGACAGGTGAATGATAGGTGGGTGCATTGTCTGTGTGTATGGTCAGAGGGGCCATGTTGGACCGGTGAATGATAGGAGGGTGCATTGTCTATGTGTATGGACAGAGGGGCCATGTTGGACAGGTGAATGATAGGAGTGCATTGTCTATGTGTATGGACAGAGGGGCCATGTGGAACAGGTGATGATAGGAGGTGATTGTCTATGTGTATGGACAGAGGTGCATGTGGACAGGTGAATGATAGGAATGTTGTGTATGGACGAGGTGTATGGACAGGTGAATGATGGTGTGCATTGTCTATGTGTATGGACAGAGGTGCTATGTGGACAGGTGAGTGAAGGGTGCATTGTCTATGTGTATGGACAGAGGGCATGTGGACAGGTGAATGATAGGAGGGTGCATTGTCTTGTGTATGGACAGAGGGCCATGTTGGACAGGTGAATGATAGGAGGGTGCATTGTCTATGTGTATGGACAGAGGGGCCATGTTGGACAGGTGAATGATAGGGTGCATTATCTATGTGTATGGACAGAGGGCCATGTTGGACAGGTGAATGATAGTGTGCATTTCTATGTGTATGGACAGAGGGGCCATGTTGGACAGGTGATGATAGGGTGCATTTCTATGTGTATGGACAGAGGGCATGTATTGGACAGGTGAATGATAGGTGTGCATTGTCTGTGTGTATGGACAGAGGTGCATGTGGACAGGTGAATGATAGGGTGCATTGTCTATGTGTATGGACAGAGGGCCATGTTGGACAGGTGAATGATAGGTGTGCATTGTCTATGTGTATGGACAGAGGGCCATGTTGGACAGGTGAATGATAGTGAGGTGCATTGTCTATGTGTATGGACAGAGGGGCCATGTTGGACAGGTGAGATGATAGGGTGCATTGTCTATGTGTATGGACAAGGGGCCATGTTGGACAGGTGAATGATAGGAGGTGCATTGTCTATGTGTATGGACAGAGGGGCCATGTTGGACAGGTGAATGATAGGAGGTGTGTTTGCATGCATGATATAGTGATGTAGTGATGGACAGAGGGGCCATGTTGGACAGGTGAATGATAGGGGTGCATTGTCTATGTGTATGGACAGAGGGGCCATGTTGAACAGGTGAATGATAGGGTGCATTGTCTATGTGTATGGACAGAGGGGTCCATGTTGGACAGGTGAATGATAGGGTGCATTGTCTATGTGTATGGACAGAGGGCATGTGGACAGTGATGATAGGGTGCATTGTCTATGTGTATGGACAGAGGTGCATGTTGGACAGGTGAATGATAGAGGTGCATTGTCTATGTGTATGGACAGAGGGGCCATGTTGGACAGGTGAATGATAGGAGGGTGCATTGTCTATGTGTATGGACAGAGGGCCATGTTGGACAGGTGAATGATAGGGTGCATTGTCTATGTGTATGGACAGAGGGGCCATGTTGGACAGGTGAATGATAGGGTGCATTGTCATAGTGTATGGACAGAGGGCCATGTTGGACAGGTGAATGATAGGAGGTGCATTGTCTATGTGTGCAGTGGACAGAGGGGCCATGTTAGTAGACAGGTGAATGATGGAGTGCATTGTCTGTGTATGGACAGAGGGGCCATGTTGGACAGGTGAATGATAGGAGGGTGCATTGTCTGTGTGTATGGACAGAGGGGCCATGTTGGACAGGTGAATGATAGGGTGCATTGTCTATGTGTATGGACAGAGGGGCCATGTTGGACAGGTGAATGATAGGGGTGCATTGTCTATGTGTATGGACAGAGTGCCATGTGGACAGGTGAATGATAGGAGGTGCATTGTCTGTGTGTATGGACAGAGGGCCATGTTGGACAGGTGAATGATAGGGTGCATTGTCTGTGTGTATGGACAGAGGGCCATGTGGACAGGTGAATGATAGGAGGTGCATTGTCTATGTGTATGGACAGAGGGCCATGTTGGACAGGTGAATGATAGGAGGTGCATTGTCTTGTGTATGGACAGAGGGCATGTTGGACAGGTGAATGATAGAGGTGCATTGTCTTGTGTATGGACAGAGGGGCCATGTTGGACAGGTGAATGATAGGGGTCATTGTCTATGTGTATGGACAGAGGGCCATGTTGGACAGGTGAATGATAGGGTGCATTGTCTATGTGTATGGACAGAGGGGCCATGTTGGACAGGTGAATGATAGAGGTGCATTGTCTATGTGTATGGACAGAGGTGCTATGTTGGACAGGTGAATGATAGGGTGCATTGTCTAGTGGTATGGAAGAGGTGCATGTGGACAGGTGAAGATAGGTGCATTGTCTATGTGTATGGACAGAGGGGCCATGTTGGACAGGTGAATGATAGGGTGCATTGTCTATGTGTATGGACAGAGGGCCATGTTGGACAGGTGAATGATAGGGTGCATTGTCTATGTGTATGGACAGAGGGCCATGTGGACAGGTGAATGATAGGGTGCATTGTCTATGTGTATGGACAGAGGGCCATGTTGGACAGGTGAATGATAGGTGCATTGTCTGGACAGAGTGCTATGGACAGGTGAATGATGGGGGGCATTGTCTATGTGTATGGACAGAGGGGCCATGTTGGACAGGTGAATGATAGGGTGCATTGTCTGTGTGTATGGACAGAGGGCCATGTTGGACAGGTGAATGATGGGTGCATTGTCTATGTGTATGGACAGAGGTGCCATGTTGGACAGGTGAATGATAGGGGTGCATTGTCTGTGTGATGGACAGAGGTGCTATGTGGACAGGTGAATGATAGGAGTGCATTGTCTGTGTGTATGGACAGAGGTGCTATGTGGACAGGTGAATGATAGGAGGTGCATTGTCTGTGTGTATGGACAGAGGTGCTATGTGGACAGGTGAATGATGGTGTGCATGTGTCTGTGTGTATGGACAGAGGTGCTATTGGACAGGTGAATGATGGGTGCATTGTCTGTGTGTATGGACAGAGGTGCTATGTGGACAGGTGAATGATAGGGTGCATTGTCTGTGTGTATGGACAGAGGGGCCATGTTGGACAGGTGAATGATAGGGGTGCATTGTCTGTGTGTATGGACAGAGGTGCCATGTTGGACAGGTGAATGATAGGCATTGTTGTGTTGGACAGAGGGCATGTTGGACAGGTGAATGATAGGGTGCATTGTCTGTTGTTATGGACAGAGGTGCATGTTGGACAGGTGAATGATAGGGGTGCATTGTCATGTGTTATGGACAGAGGGGCCATGTTGACAGTGATGATAGGGTGCATTGTCTATGTGTATGGACAGAGGGGCCATGTTGGACAGGTGAATGATAGGGTGCATTGTCTATGTGTATGGACAGAGGGCCATGTTGGACAGGTGAATGATAGGGTGCATTGTCTATGTGTATGGACAGAGGGCATGTTGGACAGGTGAGTGATAGGGTGCATTGTCTATGTGTATGGACAGAGGGGCCATGTTGGACAGGTGAATGATAGGGTGCATTGTCTATGTGTATGGACAGAGGGGCCATGTTGGACAGGTGAATGATAGGGTGCATTGTCTATGTGTATGGACAGAGGGGCCATGTTGGACAGGTGAATGATGGGGTGCATTGTCTATGTGTATGGACAGAGGTGCTATGTTGGACAGGTGAGTGATAGGGTGCATTGTCTATGTGTATGGACAGAGGGGCCATGTTGGACAGGTGAATGATAGGGTGCATTGTCTATGTGTATGGACAGAGGGGCCATGTTGGACAGGTGAATGATGGGGTGCATTGTCTATGTGTATGGACAGAGGGGCCATGTTGGACAGGTGAATGATAGGAGGGTGCATTGTCTATGTGTATGGACAGAGGGGCCATGTTGGACAGGTGAGTGATAGGGTGCATTGTCTGTGTGTATGGACAGAGTTGCCATGTTAAACAGGTGAATGATGGGGTGCATTGTCTATGTGTATGGACAGAGGTGCCATGTGCTATGCTGTTGACATAGCATGCAACGATTTTGTTGACAATGCTACTCTGCTACAGTCTGCGATGAAATGATATGCCAGAAACAAAAACAAACTCTTAATGGACATAATGGTGGCTCATACAGAACCATGGTGATGTAGAACTTGAGACTGTAGACATGTTTGGTCAAAAAGTGACGAAGTTTGGCAAGCAGAGGAATAAAAAACAGAAGAGAAATTGCTAAAGACAACTGTGATTTTGATGCATTGTGGATTGTCAGCCATTTTGATTTTTCGTAGGTCAAGTCAAAACCACATGATAACTAGCAAGATTTCTACCATCTTGCCATGTGTGAAGTGAAGTGCAACTGAATCTTGCAAATTTTGATATTGCAAATGAGTTCTGTGCTTTAGTTTGGAATGCAACACATAAATTTCATAATGTTTTACTTTGTGTTTCTGAGGTTGAGGCAGTTTTGCATGGGTGTGGGACAGATGGGAGAGGGTCATTTTTCTTTTTTCTCTCAAAACATGTATATCATGCATGTATTGTGGTTGTGAATGGCTTATCCAAGTGTATGGTTTTGTTGCCAGTAGGAATATTGATTTGACCAGTACAAAAACACAAGCATCAACTTCTCTTATAAACCTTTTCTTTTTTTCAACTCATTTCCTTAACATAAATTGACATATGTTGTGTTACAGTAACAGGCCTTGTGGCATAGATGCATGTGCAATCTAAAACATTTACCTGAAAAGTGGTTTTGAGTAGTGGTGTGTAGCAAATGTACAACATTGTCATTAGATAATGACATAAGATGGGTGCGATAGCTGAGTGATTGGAAGGCTTGCTTCTCAGTCTGAGGGATGGGGGTGCTAGCTTTGGTAGTGCCTGGGGGATGAAGTGTGGAGTAGGATTTGTCTGCAGAATTTTTCGGCGTCAACATATGCACTGAACACCAGCAGCCATTATGCAATGGTTAGCATCTCAGATTCTTGGCTGGGAGGTTGTGGGTTCAACTGCCATCAGAGCTGTTGATCCGTGGGATTTTTTCTGTCCTGACCAGCTCCAACCCAGACGTGTTTGCCATGGGCTCAATTTGGAAGACCGGAACGAGCAGGTAGAGTTTCATCCACTCAGTGGATGTACCTCTGAGAGATGCTCAGATTTCCTGGCCAACACTGCAGGTGTCTGTATCTCTGAGGCCTGGTTAACACTGGGATGTGTTAGGAAAGTTAAGTCATGCAGTCTCAGGCTGAGTAGAACTCTAAAGCATCACGTTCATCCCCTTGTTGATCAGCGTAAAAAGTCATCTCAAATTCTGTGGCCAGTCATGCCCTGTTCTCACCTTGATCTCAGTGTTGATTTCCTCTCCACATCTCATGTTCATGACCTGTGCTTGTGGATAGTTTATGTCAGGGTCACTGGTAGTGACAAGTTCATGAGGAGTGTTGTTGGCGTTCTCCAGAGAGGGGCGTTCACTAGCGCTGGCTATGGACAAAGTTATTTATAGTCATGAGGCGGTTTAATAGGAAGTGTCCATCGCATGTTGATTCAGAACAGGCACCACTGACCACCACTAAAGTGATTCGGCTGCAGTGCAGTGTCTTCCCTGGTGGGTTGCCTCTTGACAGCTTGATATCGATTGCTCCTTATGGATTGGCATGGCCAGTGCCAGGCCTGCAGCAGAACAAGGCAGGGAGTGGCTGTGGATGGTGAGCTTGAATGAGCATCATGGCAGTAGTGCCAGGCCTGCAGCAGAACAAGGCAGGTAGTGGCTGTGGATGGTGAGCTTGAATGAGCGTCATGGCCAGTGCCAGGCCTGCAGCAGAACAAGGCAGGGAGTGGCTGTGGATGGTGAGCTTGAATGAGCGTCATGGCGTTAGTGCCTCTGGAGTGGCACAGAAGATAAGATGGTAACAACTGCAACAACAACAACAACAAAAAGGGGGGAGGGGGGGGGATAGCGTATATCAGACCTGCTTGTGGGCTGAACCCTTTCATGGCTGTATATACATCATATGCCCATTAACCCTTTCAACACTGCATGTAGATAGCAAGGTACAGCACAGGCTGCTTTATATGTAATTAGAGACTGAGTGGGCAAGTGTAGTCACACACAATCAAACAAGAACAGACTGAAACTGACAGCTCTGTTGTGTAAACTTTGTCCATCTGCTACTCTTTGATGTCAAATGTCACCATTCAGTGTAGGGTGGTATTAATCTGCGTGACAGGAAGAAAGTGATCGCGGTTTGTAACCCTAATACAAAAATGTCGCATCATGAGTAGAAGTTGCATGTTGGCACCTGTGGTGTTCTTGCTCACATATGCTGCTGTTTGCAAGCCATGTCAGCATCTGATGGCTTAGGGAAATGCCAAAATACCAGTCCTGCAGCAGGATTGAGGAGAGGAAATGGCACCATTAAGCATTCCCCATGGCCCTCTGAAATGCTGTCACAAATAGTTGGATGGTAACAACATTGTTGTTCATGTTTCTTTCTTTTTTATTTCTTTTTTTGGTCTATTAGTTACAGGATTAAAAAAAAAGAAAAAACCCAGAATATCAACTATGTGGCAGAGCATTAATTTCCAGAACATAGTGCCTGCCAGAAACTTCCTTAAACTGGTCATACTGAGGGCTGAGACAAACGTGTATGCTTTTCACCTTTTGTTTCTCTCAGGCCAGTGACCTCCGCAGTGTTTGCCAGTGGTGACAAAGTAGTGTCGGGCAGTGATGACCGCACAGTGCGAGTGTGGGACATGCGCAACATGAGGTCTCCCATTGCCACCATCTGCACCGACTCGGCTGTGAACAGGTGGGAATAACGGGCAGGGACTGTCAGTGACTGTGAGAAAGATTCGAAGGTGTGTGTGTTGTGTGTGTAGGTATACAGACATACATACATGCTTATGGGTATGTTTATAGTATTAGGTTCTATGTGTAAAGCCCTGATGTTTCTGTAAATAAATTTGACATACATACATACCTATGAACAGACTTGAGCACCCTCACATACATGCACAGACAGTGCATAGTGCACACTCATTTTTTTTCCTGCATGCTGGATTAATTCTTGTTTGTTTTCTCTTTCAAGACTTTCAGTGTCCCCTGGTCTCAACATGATCGCCATCCCTCATGACAATCGTCACGTTCGTCTCTTTGACATTAATGGAGTCCGGATTGGACGTTTGCCTCGCAACAACCGGCAGGTTGGTCTGTCACTAATGTTGTTTATCATTTGTGTGTGTGTTTGTGTGTGTGTGTGTGTGTGATTTTGTTGGCTGATGAAAGTGCGCAAGCCTTTCATACCTCAGTTTCCAGCCAGTAAGGTGTGACTTGTTCAGCCAAGTGTGGCCCTTGTAGTGAGCAGCTTGCCAGTCTGAACTCGGTTTTCCACTGTCAGTGTGTGAATTTGTATGCTATGGATATAATTTGGTGGTCTGTGCCCAAGGTGGATTCCCCATCCAGGGCTTATGGACTTCATTTTCTCGTTGGATGGCACTGGCATTTTGTTCTGTCTTCTCCATACATGAACTTGTCTGGACTGGGCTGCCTTACCAGGAGTTCAAGACTCCTGCTGACAAACCTTCCCACCTCCTGTCTTCTCCTCTTTGCCCCTGCACAATGAGATGGCCAGGAGGTGGGAAAATGAGTGCATTGGGTGCTGACTCCCACTAGTGACGATCCATCTGATCACACTTGATGAACCATGCATGCTTGCGTGCTAGTCCACTGAGAAAGAAACAGCAGAAAAACTGCTGGGGTGAAAAAAACAAAACAAACCAAACCTACTCAATTGAGGAGCAGAAGTGAAAAGGAGAAAACTACCGATTGTAAACTACGGTGTTGCCAAGTGTTACAAGGGGGCATATGCCTACCTGCATGATTACTGTTCTGATTGCTGCCTTCTCCCACCCAGTTAACAATAGATACACCCACAAAGAAACATGTTCATAAGCTTAGCTAGACGTTGATGTTCTTGACAAACAGGGCTGCTCATCGTTGATCCACTTCCCCCACCACTCCCCACAGTCAGCACCTCAGCTGTGTTGTCATAGTAACACAGTGGATAGTTGGTTTCAGGAGTGTCGGTGGGACAGTCTGGCAGAAGCGGGTGTGGCTTATGAACTGGGCTATGCATTGCTCTGTTCCCACCCATCTGCCCCTCCTGCAGGTGGTTCCTCAGTTCCATTGCGTCAGGCTATGCAGAAGATCTGTCAAGAGCATATCGAGGGGTGCTTTGTAAAGGGCCATCTCGCCTCTCTCTATGTATAGGTCACAAGGCTCATAAGCAGGCATCCTGTGGATGGGACAGTCTTACAAAATGTGTTCCAGACCCTGAATACCCATCCCACAAAGACAGACTTTGGTGTTGGGCCTCTTCAGGTCCCGCTTGTATCTGGGAAAGTGAACAGCTCTGAATGTAAGATGAATGATGATGATTGGCTGCCTTCTTATCAGATCTCAACACTGCAGAATTCACTAGTCTTTGGAAAATGTTGATGTGAAAATACGGTTCTAATGAAATAGAATAACTAACAGAAGCTCCTACCCAAAATTTGAATGATCACAAAACACTGCAGTGCGTTGAAGAATACCTTTAGACAACTTACCAGGCTGAACTGTGCAGTTTCCATCTCTGAAGACAGAAGAAATGTTTGGAGGGTTGACTGCAGTTAGTATGCTAAAGAGTCTCGGTTGACAGCTCAATTGGCCAACATGTGTTGTGTCCCGTTCTTAAGGAAGAAAATGTTCGAAGGGTGGACTCACTGTCTTGTCACATCAACCCATTCTAGATTATGCGATTGTAGTAAACTCAATCCATTCTGTTTTTTTTTTCCACTCACAAACAAGTAAATCTTAATTCTCTTTGTTCAACAGTATGTGTCAAGCTGGTTTATAATGAAGATGGAGGAAATTCTCTGAAAAGCCATGGAGAATCACACTTGTTCCCCCAATGTGGGCTACGTGTTGTATCACTTCCAACACTGTTCCTGCTTGTCTGCTATATCATTTGGAGCAGATCCACACAAACAATAAATGTTCAACGACTTCTGTCTTCATTATCAGCCTAAGTTGATCAATGCTGCAAAAAATATACAAAGAAAATGTGTTTTTTGTTTGTTCACTTGTTGTTTCTGAATAACAAAACCAGGTGTGCCTAAGAGTTTGGAAATTTTATGTGCGTGTGTGCTAGCTGATGGGACGAGGACACAGTTGTGTCATACTGAAACTATGTAGTGTCAGCAACTTTTCTTTGAATAAACTTAAAACAAGATTTACAGTTCCGCCGAACAAAAGAGGCAAACAAATTACAAGACAAAACACAATACGTTTTGCCCTCTTTGGTCTTCTTCAGGCTTGACAAAACAACATTCAAGACAATTAAAATGATTTTTTTTTCTTCCCAATTTGAGGAGATAAGTGATTGTTCTTCATTTTCATTGTCTTGAATGTTGTCTTACTCGCCTGAAGAAGACCAGAGCAGTCAAAACATGTCATGTTTTGTCTTGCAATTTGTCTCTTGTTCTGCAGAACAGTAAATCTTCTACACATGGTTTCAGTCTCCACCTGCAGTCACCTCACTTTGAAACTTCCGTTGAAAAGTTGAAATCATACAAAGCTGTGGAACCATTTACCATTTTCAATATGGCACTTGTACTTTGTGCAAGTTTAAAGTGGCTGAAATAGAAAACTTGACTGGGGATGGAGAAGGAAAATTAAAGAGCCAAAGGAAAGGAAATTACATATGGAAAAGTGTGCACACTTGGAAAAGTCAGTGTAAAATCCCATCAGTTAAGAAAATTGCTAGAGCAAACATATTGGCCATAACTTGTTACAACTTGACATGGCATGCATAAACATCTATAAGAATTAACATGACCACTTCTACAGAAAATCAAGACTCCTTGTAACTAACAAACATAGACTGCACAGTGTCAAAAACAAACTCAGACAATGTATACACCTGTAAAAGCAAACCAAAATTCACTATAAGTACTAAAGAACATGCGTATGTGACCTGATAACCATTTGTTTGATTCGTCCATTCAGAGATCAGCTTGATAAGTTATTACATAATAGTTCTGCACATAAGAGCTTTAAAACATGGACAAATGAAGAAAACAGTTTGGGGTTTGTTTGTTTTTCAGAGAAGTTATTTTTCTTGGGGGAGGGGGGGGGAGGCAGTGAACTGTTGCATGTGTTTACACACACGCATGCAAGCACACACGCAAGAACACCACTCCCAAGAAAGTGAACCATCATCTTATGCATCAGAGAAACGCACACAAAAAAAGAAAAGAAATGTACTATGTAACTAAGGAGTAGAACTCCTGTTTTCAGTTCCACAAACCCTTACTCAGATGAGGGATGATCGCCAAGTACAGACCCTTTTTTATCCTTTTTTTTTTTTCTTCTCTTACCTAAGCTGCTAGTCGCTCCAGTTCAGCTCATGGCACTGTGTTCTCCTCTGCAGGGCCATACACGCATGGTGTGCGCCGTCAGCTGGGCCGAGGAGAGCACCCCCTGCAATCTGTTCTCCTGTGACTTTGACCGGCAAGTCCTGGGCTGGAGGGTCAGCGTGCAGAACAAGGAGTGAATGACGACATGGTGACCGGTGGTCTGGGAAGGGTGGGCAGGTGTGAAGAAGGAGCAGGCAACCTCAGTTTCATGACAGCTTTATAACTGGCATGAGGATGAGAAGTGAACGGTGACATTGTGAGAGGAGGTTTTGGACGGGGGAAGGGAGGAGCTTAGGTCATGGTTGGAGGAATGAATTCCTCATGAAAGGATTTCAACTGGTGGTCTGGGATAGAGGACAGTGATCTATGAATGTGGACAGAGCATGTGAAGAGGTTGGTTTTGGACTGGTGTACTATGTGGTGTAGAGAACTGTGATTGATTAATGTCGACAGCGTGTTAGGTTTGAGGTTGGTGTACTAGGTAGCATAGAGAAAAAGGATCATTGAATGTTGACATTGGTCAAGATGTGGACTGATGGCCCCGTGTAGAGAACGATGAATGATGAGGGCTGGTTTTAGGAAAGGTTTAGGATTGGTGGGCTAGCGCAGAGAACAATAACTGACGAACGTTTTACATTGGCTAAGGTGTTGGACTGGTGGGTTGTTGTAGAGAGCAAGTGATTGATGAATGTTGATGTTGTGAGAGACTGTTTTAGATTAGTGGGCTGTACAGAGAACAATGAATGTTGACTATGTGTGAAGAGTTTTAGACTGGTGTGCAACATATGTAGTAACACGAGTGTTGATGGATGATGTTGACATTATGTGAAATTTTGGACTGGTGGGCTGGTGACCAGAACAAGCTTCAAAGAATAACAACTTAAAAGTTTCAACATGAAAAAAAATAGTGTGATACTGTGTGGTCAGTAGAAATGTGACAAATGCTAAAGTAACGACCTTTGACCCCATGGTCTTTTACAGGCGAAAGAAGAACAAACGAATGATGGAAATTAGTAAACAGTAGGGAAAAACAAGCACAGGTAAGCAAGTCCTCAGTCATGATGCAAATAGAGGGGTGTAGGATTAGAAACACATACAGGGTAACAGTTGGAATAGCAGTTAGTGTCTAACTTTAATGACTGTAGGCAGGTGTTAAAACATGAAAATAGATGTTGAAATACTGAGCCGTCAGTAGAACAGAACGAACTGTGAAGGAACAAATCTCCACCAAGCAGGGCAAGAGCAAAAACACGAACAAGCCATGGAAATAGGTCAGTGACAGGGAAAACCAAGTGCAGGTAAACGAGTCTTCGGTCACTATGAAGGTGACTTCATAGGGATTTTACAAGGAGGTCATTGTCAGACATCAAGGGTGCACTGCCACAGCCCCAACTGGCCGAGTCTGCTGAGGAGAGCGTCAGCTCTAGATCGGCATTAAAAAAAATAAAACTCTGTTCAAATTACAGGACTCGACAGTTCCCATTGCCGTCAGCGAATCATTTAATAGTCATACTTTGACATTGTCTTTTCCATTGTCTCTGCTTTCTCTTCTCCCCTTTTGAATCTGATACGGTGACTGAGGACATTTACCTGCACATGTTCTTCAGAATTGTTTACTTATTTCCATTGTTTGCTTGTTCCTTTTCCCGCTTGAAAAAACAAAGAGGTCAAGGCTTGTAGCTTCAGTGTTTGCTGTGTTGATTTGGTGACTCAGTATTTCAACATGTTTTCATAGAGAACAAGGATTGGTGATTGTTGACGTTGTGGGCCATTTTGGACTTGCTGGCCAACACAGGGAACAAGGATGGGTACCTCTAAATGTTGACACTGTGAGTGGCTTTGGAGTGGTGGGCCTATGTGGGGAACAGGGATCAATGAATGATGATATTGTGAGTTTTTTTTTTTTCTTTTCTTTTTTTTTTTGACTGTTGGGGTTATATATAGAATGAGATCAATGAATGTTGACATTGTGTGCAAAGGTTTGTACTGGCATGCTTATATGGAGATCAAGGATCGGTAAATGTTGACGTTGTGTGAAGTGTTTTTGACTGGTTGTTGTAGATTACTGGAGTCAACGAATGTTGACCTAGACTTTTGGAATGTTGTAGATCACAAGAGTTGATGAAGGTTGACATTCTGAGAGTGTTGGAACGAGTGGACCGCTGTGCAGAACAAGGATTGTTGAATATTGACATTGTGAGGTTTTGGACTGGTGGTGGTTTAATGCAGGGGGAAAAAAAAGGAATGATAAAATGTTAACTGTGTGAGGTTTTTGAACTGGTGGTTTAGTGCAGAGTAAGGCTCAAGAGATGTTGACATTGTGAGACAAAACTTGCAGGTTGAGGATCAGTGGGCAAAACAGAGAATAAATGTTAATTTTGTGAGAGGAAATAATGTACATTTAAATTGATACAGGGAATTAGGAATGAACATGGACGTTAAGATGTAAGATTGGGCCAGTGATGTGTATAAAGAACAATCAATGAATGTCCATTTTGGGATAATACACAAGACAAGGAATAAATATCAGTGCTACGATGGGGAAATTTAGGGATGGTGACAATCTGAGAGGAGAATGTTTTACAAAAACAGCAACAGTTCCAGGTGAATTGTTGATACACAGGTGGTACTGCAGTAGCATTAATTCGTGTGTTGCAAGGTGTACAGAGATACAGTATTTCTGAGCACCAGTTTTTTGTTGTTGTTTTTCAGTCATGCTTATTAGATGCTCGTAACTTCATCTTTTCTATAAATGCCAATGATATGTTTTCACCTGCGTTACATCACTTTGTTTGTCTGTCAACAAGGTCACATGAAAACCACCGAACCTGCTTGTAGCAAACTTTGTGAAAACAGAATGATTCCCAAAGACAACCTCTCAAGGTAGTAGATCCCCAGTACAGTTCTGGATGAAGCGGTGGTTCCAGGATCATGTAGCAAGATCATTGAAGAATTTGTCATGCAAAAACGGTTGAACAAAGTGGAAGGGAATTTGGTGGGAAGATAGCATGTGATCAAAGGAGGAGCTTGTTGAATTTTGGTGCGGATCAGTGGTGTGGATCAGTGGTGCGGATCAGTGGTGTGGTGTGGATTCGGAAAACACAGATCCAGCCAGGGTCTGCTCAGCAATGGTTTTGAATTTCCTTCAGAACACAAACACTATAAACTTAATGTTAGGAATGGATAACTATTTACAAAGTTATGTTTTTGTATGACACAGTTAATACTTTCATGACGGGCGTGGCAGCACAACGTCACTTCTGTGCAAACGTGTGCGCCGCATGTGCTTACAGCCGTTGCAGACGCACAGTTTTCGCACTTTTTGATTTTATTTTACGTCCCCTAATATAAACCTAACAAGCATTTGTTATATATCAACGGAAAGGGTAAAACGCGAACTTTGCAATGAGCATAGACTTAAATACATTTTGGGTAAAGTAGCAACACAAGTTACGGAAGCAACATAAGTAAAATGTAGAGAACACAATCTTGTTTACATTTGTTTGGTTAGTATGACAACAGCAAATGAGGAAGAAAAGGGGCATAACATTTCGCTCTTACTTTGAATAGATGCAGAGAAAGCCTGAGGTATTCAGTATGTGAACTTTTTTTTTTTTTTGAAAAGAAAGGAAAATAAATCATTGCACACTGTACACACTTTTCACTGTTTTGGCTTCTGACGATACGACGTTTAAAATTATTAGATATACAGAGCAAATAAATCAAGCTCAGATTCTTTTGGATAAACTCGTACACTTTTACCTCCCTCATCCTCTGAGTCACTTTACTGAACCAGTTCTAACACCCCATGTCATTCTTCTTCTGCCCGACATGTTGGCAAGGCAGGAAATTCCACATGTGCCTTTTGCAAAAATTCCCAGTGCCAGACGGGTCTCTTTGTTCAGACTTCTCTGGGGTCACAAAGATCATTGCTAGTGCTTGTAAACTTACCCTTCCAGTGGCTAGAACCCTGTTCTAAATATTTAGGGCAGCTGCATCCCTTAGACTGTAGAGGACAGAACAGGTTATTTTTTTTTATAGTTGTGCCATCACGGAGGCATGGCACGTCCAGGGAGTACGGCAGTGTTGCCATCACCATGGAACGGCTCGTCGTGAATGGGTCGACTGAGTTGCCGTTAATATCACACGGCGTGTCGCAAAAAGGTTAAAGCATCTGATGATGCAGAAGTTGGAATTCTGTACATTTTCCATACCTTATCAACAAGAAAAAATGTGTATGGGAAGTAACTCGGACCTGTTTACCCTGTAACTGCTGTTGATGTATGTCAATTAAAGTGTGCGTATGTGTTATACAAAATGTGTGTACGCATCTTCCAAATTTTTGTAAAAGCAGGGAGAGAAGGAGGGGGGGTGGCTTCATGTTCACCTACAGGCATCACACAGCAGAGGGGGTAGTCAGTCCAGAGACATTCCATCGTACAGTACATACCGTATTAAAGGTTTCATCCAAATTACTTTCAATAATAGTTAAATGGCATACTCCGCACAAATTCAGGCCCTCTCGTCAGCTTTTTTGACATTTAAGAGCATGTAGTCACCGCGAATGTTCCTACATCATCTAGAGGTGAGTTTGTGCATACTTCGTCCCGAGATTTTTTCAACATTTTTTTTTTCAGTTCATCATATTCATTGTATTTTCACCAAACGTGTACAGAATACGGCAAAATCATATGGGTAAACAGATCTGGTTACTCTTCCAGTCCATACTAGTACTCCCTATAGTAGAAAATAATGCTTGCACCAATTTAAAAAGGGGAACCCAGGATCCATTCGACCTTGGCAGAGGTCTGTGGTCTCCCAAGTGCCTGTCCACTTGAAGCAATGTTCTCGCTGCTTGAAGTGAAACTGAAGGGAAACAGATGTTGCATCTTTTCTTCCAGCATCTACAGGTGTTGCTTGCCTTGCTTGATTAGGTGCAAATCTCAAGCATTGAAACTTAGAAGCCATGCTGAGGCATTTTTGGATACATTGGCACCAAAAGGGTTAACAGTGAAAGGTTAAAGCCTCTTTTTGCTGATGGTGAGAACAGTTGCAGAACAGGTTGCAACATTTTTCAGACTTGGTGTCTAACATTATCTGTTGACTCCAGAAAATTTTGAAGAACCATGGAAATGAAACAGGAAGATTCACCCCTTCTCAAATGTGGTCTTCCAGAGGAAAATGTCATGGATGGGTGTTGTTCTATTATCCTGCATCGGCGATCAAGCTTTTTAAGTTTTTGGGATGGCATGGATTTTACTACACACATTCGTACTGCAGATCTTTTTGGTGTGTGTGTGAGACATCAGCAGCATTTCTTGAGATCTCTGTTTAATGACTTTGAAAGATCTATGTGTAGATATTTCACATGTGTTTTACAAACAAGATGGTGGAGAGGATTCAGGGATGGGAGGAGTTTGAACATGAAAATCGTTTGTGTACTTATTTAAGCCCAGATAAGCACCACTTTGCCAAATCAAGTCACAGGGTTTTCTAGCCAGATTTTTTGTGTGTGGATATATGTATGTATAAATCTGTATAGACAGGCCAGTATTTGTTTTTTAGTTGTGCATTTGACATAGAAATATTCAGTTCAGACTTGTCAAAACCATCAGCATGCTGTTTGGATGCGCTTGGTGTACTCATTGTCTCACTTTGATCTTAAGTTGTATGCACATGCAACTGTTTGTGTTTACCCAAAACCATTGTCAAAATGTGCTATTAGTTTTGTATAGCCATCAAGGAGAAGAATACTCGGATGGAATTTGTGTTGAGGACCAAAATTATGCGTCTCAAATTTTTCAAAGTTGGATTGTATATTTTCTTTTACTTACCATGGAGAACGAATACTCATGAAATATTTTTGTGATAGTAAACAGGAGCATGCTATTCTTGTGTCATCAGTGTGGACATGTAATATGATGTAAAGTGAATGGTTTAAGGATAGACATTTGTCTCTGCAGCTTTTTGTTCCCACACTGTCCCACTCTTTTTTTTTAAGTGGGTACCGTCTGCAGGCACACCAGCCAGTCTCCTGAGTGCTGACAATCAGATGACTCAGGGAGGGAGGGGGAAACACCTCTTCCCTTTTTCTTTTTTTTTTTTGTGGTACTAACATGTATTGATTTCCTGCAATTACTTCCCAAAGAGGAAAAGATGTCAGCATCCACGTCAGCCAAGCGAGGCCAGAGGGATTTTCCTCCAATGCAGCCTTGTCATCGTAAATGGGGAGAAGAGCAGAATGCACCCTTGTGCTGTCTGCCAATATTTGTAGGCAGAAATGTAAAAAAAGTCCATAACTTTCCTGGGTATGGTCTAGGGGGAAAAAACATTTTTGTTTCCTTTTGAGGTGTTACAGTGAAGGCTTAGACCATTTTGACGCTGTCATGTGAACTTGGTTGATCACTGCGGCTTTGAAACAGACAGGGCAGTGGTAGGTTTTCCCCAAGAAACGCTGGTGGAATTCCATGTGTCCAAAAAGATGTGTCAGGCGAAAAGTGTGCTTGAAATCATATTTATTAGTGGGTCTGGATGATTTTAAAGGTTAGTGTGGAGTGTTTTCTGTTATCTCCGCCTTTGGTGTTGTAAAAGAATGGAATAGAATGTAAACAGATTTTTTTTTTTCATTATGTATTCTAGCAGAGAATCATGTCAGCACTTTCAGTTTGAGTCATTGATTCAAAGGTACCATAAGCAGTTAGTTCAGTGTTTGTTCTTTCCTGTCATACCTAATACTGGGTTATTGTCTAATTACCTTAAACAACACTGCCCCCCCCCCCGGACAGGCAAAGTTTGCCCGATGGCAGAGACTGAGCGTTGTGTGCCAGACCAGAGAAGCATGTGGCATGTGCTGCAGGCCACTGATAAAACATTAAATGAGCCGCTTCCATGTCCTTTCTTCTCATGGAATCAGTGTAGCAACCAGCACCAATATAGGTTCATAATAACCGCTCTTGACTTGGAACCAGCTTGAGAAAAGAGCCCAGGACAGAGATGCTTGGAGGTCCTTGGTTGGCGGCCTGTACCCCAGGAGGGGTAATAGGCGATGATGATGATGATGAATAACTGCTCTGTTGTGTTGTTGTTGCTGCAGTGTTCAGGCTTTCAAAGAGGTGCTGCAGTGTTCAGGCTTTCAAAGAGGCATTACCGTCATGTTGCTCATTCTTCTGGCTCAGTCAGTGTAGCAACCAGCACCAATATGGGTTCATAATAACTGCTCTGTTGTGTTGTTGTTGCTGCGGTGTTCAGGCCTTCAAAGAGGCATTGCCGTCATGATGTGTGTTGTTGTTGCTACAGTGTTCAGGCCTTCAAAGAGGCATTGCCATTATGTGTGTTGTTGTTGCTAGTGTTCAGGCCTTCAAAGAGGCATTGCATCATGATGCTTATTCCTCTGGCTGGGTCTGCACCAACCCCACTTGCCAGCAGTCCGCAGAAAGCGCTCATTGTTGGGTCGTCGTGAGGCACTCCAACAGCGGAGTCCATGCGCTGCTGCAGAGTCAGTTTGGTGGTAGTGTTGAATTCTGCTGCAACCTCAACTCTACCAAGGTAACTTGCCTTCAACATGACAGTAGTTCAGGACAATGTGAAATGCTTATTGGATCCTCCTCCTCCTCCCTCCCCATGAGGGATATGAAAACAATGCCAGAGCAGTGTGAAATGGTCATTGGAATCCCTCCTCCCCCTCCCATCCCAGTGTGTGCATCATTGTTTTTCTTATCTGAATCTCTTGCATGCAGATCTGTTTACCCTAAAACAATTACTGGTGTACTTTTCTGCAAAAATGAGTTTTCTACATAGTAGGTGTATATATCTTCCAATTTTTTTTTTGTCGTTGCATACTTTGACATAAAACATGCTCTCTCACCTGTCTTTTTCCTCCCACCACCCCCAAATCTTTCAGGCCTACAATCAATCATGCTCTTGTTTCTACATATTGGCATGTGGACAAAGCAGAGATACTTTCATGCAGGAGAGTTAGCAGGAGTTGTCGCTCTTTGGTCAAAGCACACAACCGTGGTTACACTCCGAAATTGTGATTGCTGCTCAAGAACTAAGTCTAGTTGTTGTTGTTGTCTGTTGATTTTTTGCTAGACATGTATAAAATATGGTGAAATCATATAGGAAACAGGTCTGTGCATGCAAAATTTCAAAATGGTTTCCTCAAAGGATTGATCACCTGACAGTGTTGTGTTTGTTGGTGCACCGTATATTCCCTCGTCTTTCATTATTTGATTTTACCAAATCATTTTGTTTTACTTTTTTTTAAATTACTTTTATACACACGGATGTGAATATTACACTTAAATGGAAGGAGTGGGTGGGTGGCTGAAATATTGATAGGATCTTAAAAAAGCTTTTTATTTTTTCTTTAAATAAAGACCAAAGACCAGTTTTCCAAACAAATGCCACAATCAGTTTTAATATATTTTGGATTAATGTTTGTAACATTTATTAGCAGGATAAAGATCAATTGCTGAAAAAAAAAAAAAATTGGGAGGGGAAAAGGGTATTAAGATTATACGAAATAACAGTATTGACCAGTAACCCTAGGAGCAACAGATAAATGCAGCAAATGAGCGCAATTTGAGAGAATGTTTAGTGAATCACATTATGTATTCCCCGAAGATGGAGTATGGCTGCCTTAATGGCGGGATAAAAAAATGGTCATACACACAAAACTCCACTGCCTGTCTGTACAGGCAATGTCCGCAGGAGTATCGGCCTGCGTACGCAGAAAGAAAGAACATTATGTAGTCCAATACATACACTGGTGTATATATAATTTGGGACTTAGCCAAACATTCTCTGGCAGAATATTCACTCTCAACATGTTAAAATAAGTTCAGCACCCTTCTACTCCCTACAAGTCCTGGTAACTGGCATTTTTCTTTTTTTTTTTTTTAATTGTCAAAACACAAGAAAGGCAGATACCCCATCCCCTTCATTTCCTTGCATTTGGGTATCACTTGTTTACTATGTGAAGGTCACTTCAAACTATGAACTTGTTCAGGATTGTCTGTTCCACCCACCACACTCCATTTAAGCTGAAATGACCAATTTCAGATTGTACATTTTGCTCCCACAGACTTTATTTTTGGGAGTGTTAGACATTTTTGTTTGAATGTACATGGTGCAAATATAATTTTCATGGCTTTAGTTGTCAACCCTGTGCCATTTCATTTGCATGTTTTTTTTGTTGTTGTTTTCCAATGTGTTCATATTGTCAAGTCAATTTGAAACCTGCAACTTCGTGTGCGCACATGCTTTTGCATTTTTCCTGTGTACTTGTGTGCGTGTGTGTGGTGTGCCTGCGCATAGCAAATAAGAGTACACATGAAAATATTAATTTTGTAATGCAGAGAGGGAGAACTGCACATCTTTGAGGCGAAAACACGCACACACAGAGTGTTACGCAGACACAACTTTTATTCTAAAACGTGAACATTCACAGAATGGAGATATGGCAACAATGAAACCATTATGAAACATATACATGGTATGGACCCACACGACGATGAAGATGCGTCATCTCTACAAAACGGTGCCAACACTACTGTCCACAGATGGAGCAACACGCATGTATTAAAAGCTGCAACAAGCTGCCAACTCAATGGTGGGAATAACCTTAGTTTTGGGGTTGCAATGTTCCATTCCATACCTCTCCCCCATTTCTTTAAAAAGTTCTAATAAAGGTCTTCGGCTGCCTTGGAAAGCAAATAAATGGAAAAGAAGAGTCAACACCGTGCAGGCCATGAAAACATGGTTTTTTGCTCGGATGTCTTCATCTATTGTTCCCCAACTCCACTTAGTGGCTCGGTTAAAGGGTATCTGCCCCAGAAAATTTTTTTTTCTTTCTTTAAAGCAAAACTGCAGGAGTTATAACAATTGTCATCCTAAGACACTATCTTAGCCTGCATCTTATCGACTCAAAAAAGTCAACTCAGAACGGTCAACTTTGTACAAATGTTGAGATAGTTATCCCACGACTATACCATTTGGTGCAAGGTTTTCCTCTATGTTCTGATGCCAAGCAAGCGTCCCGGCAGATGCCCTTGACAAATCTGTTCGCAGAAAACTGAACAACTTGCTGTCTCCTTGGATCACAGATTTCTAGACTAGTCAGGTCTACATTCAACTAAGTTTCAATCCCCCCAACCCACTCCCTTCCTCAACCAGGGAAACTGCATCCACGACACATGATCCCCACCATCTTAAAAATATTGACATTCCATTGTCCCAGTGACAAGATAATTCGACCTACAGCAATTGTTATGCTGATGAAACGAGTACACACTTTCTGGATTATTTTTCTTAACGACAACATGAAGTAACATTTGTCTCCGTGGGTTCATGGAACGGCTAAAAGGAGGGAACCAATGTGCGAAAGACAGGATGATCGCATGCAGTTCAGCGCAAGCCACCTGTTTGCAATCTTGCATACAGCTTCGTTATTTAGTGCAAAATCCATTACTAACTAAATTACCAAAATTATCATGAAAACAGTTTTCTTATTGACCCGATTCAATGCTTCTTTTCCAATTGACTGACCTTTATTGACATGCTGCATAGTGGAAAATGCCATTATTTGAGCCGCAGTGGTTTGCACCTTGGAATAAAACGCCTTTTAAACATGGGAAAACGCTGGCTGAATTCGGAGGAGAAAAGTAACAGAGACAAGGAAACGAAGGAACAAAGTTTAGATGCAAAACTACAAGTCATAGCATGCAGTGATGATGAGATCAAGTCATCTGCTTCCCTCATCCATGCATACGGATAGCGTTGTCTTGATTTAAAAAAAAAAAAAAAATTTTTTAAAAGCTCACCTGTTTCAGGTTTAAAAGTGCACACAATACTCTCATTACTGTCATGATTTTTTTGCACATTTTCATCAAATATTTTCAGATCAAATTGTATCCTTAGTAATAATTTTAGTCTGCATGGGTCACTACTCTTAAACACCCCCCCCCCCCCCCCCCCCCCCAAATTTCAAAAAGTATGATGCATTTCAACTTTTAACTTAATTCGAGCCATTTCTCAATTGTTTTCCTCCATACAGTCAAATATTCAGTAGAAACCTGAAAAAGGAAGCACATTCTCCACCCCCAACAAGTATCATGCCTGTCAGCTTAAAACTTGCTACCCTCAAGTATGCTCCAAAAAAAAAAAAAAAAATGTATGATGTTGATTCTGCTGTTTATTATCAATGTTGATTTATATATAAAAAAAAACAACTAAAAATAAAAACGATAATAAGAATAAAGAGCACTGAAATGAATCATGGATGTAACATCGAGATAAAAAGAAAAAAAGTACACAGCATACTCGGATGTTAAATTTTATTCTCAAAAACATGAAATAAAGCGAAGAAAAGAACTGTCAGTACAACGGACAAAAAAAATCTAATTTTGCCTCCACAGTATGCCATTCCAAAACAAAAGACAAACCAACCCCACCATTTTGCCTGTCCCAGGTTATGTTTTCTTTTAACTTCCACACTTTTTTCATCCTGAATCCCCCCCCCCCCCCCCGGACAACACTCTTAATGAGCTTATGCTTCCATCTGCATGCTGTCAGAAATGTAAACCATGATGGAAAGATGGAATATGTTCCACAGACGAACTATTAAATTCTGGGAAGGATTATGTACCCCAGATTTACAGGAAACAGCAGATCCTGGAGTCTTACACATTTACAACAAACTTCACAAATATGAAATAACCAATGATGTAAATTACCTGACATCTTAAAAAGAGAAAAACAAAACCATCATCTTAACAACCCGTAGCCGATTAGATCAGGTATTCATCTCGCCGCATGATTATCTGCAAAGTGTGACAGGTCGGATCGATTACTTACCATTGCCGAGGTAACGTTTTCAACCACATCTGCTGGTTCATCGGTCTGTAAAGGAACACACTTAACTAACACTGGTTCCAAGATGAGCCAAGAACATACCCAAAACATTTTGATGCAGGTCCAGGATCCAGTCGACTACGGTGGGAGTCTGTGCTTTCCCAATTGCCCCCCTACTTATACATTGTGACATTGTTTTTTTATGTCAAGTTTCATCACAGAAAGATTGAACTCCACATGTTTAAAGTGGGATGGTTGCTTCCAGCTTCGGTACTCAAAGATGGTCCACCGACTAAAACATCTTATAAGCCATAATCCTTTGACGCAACCAACAGTCGCAAGACACAAGACATCTGTCCGTAAAACGTGGAGTGACCATGCCGCATTTGTATGATAACATAGCCTTTGTATGATTACATACAATCAAGTTACCATTCTCAAAAAAAATGTGATTATGATATAAAAGTAACTGATCATTGTAGGACAGGTGCAGGCTGTCCCAGATTTACCCTGTGGCTTGCTGAAATCAGCAAGTTAACAAAACTGCATTGCAGATGTTCTGGTTACTTGTTTTCAGTCTTATAAAAGTAAGCATTTTACCTGAAAAGTCAGACAAAAACAACAACAACAACAAAAAAAACCTAAATAAACATAATTTACCTCCCCCAAAATATAAGAAACTAAACCTGCCGAAGATTCTACAAGTGAAAAGTTATCAATACGCTTAAAAGGATCTAGTAATACATGCTACAGTTTTGGCAGCATGAAACTAAGCTAATAAAAGAACTCCAAATTTACAATAATACACACGGTAATTTATCTTGACATGAAAATCATACAGCATTAATACAACATTCCAAGCAATACAAGATGTATAAAAGAACATTTCAAACACTTATCTTTTTCAAAGGATGGGAGAAAGGAATAGTCTCTTAGTCTTTTCAAACACACAAAATCTGATAATTATACAGATGAGAGATGAGCACAGCAAGACATCAGAGTCATTTACTTTAAGACATTGTACACAAAGCTGAACACATGATGTACAGTGAAACGCTTTACAAATACCTCCACATAATCCTGTCTCCCCTCCCACCACCCCACCCCAAAATTGGGTCTTAAATGGGAGATGAGGAAGAAAATGTTTATCTGAAACAAGTCTGAGGGAGTACAAACTGGGAAGGTGCTTACCAAGACATTTCATTTTAAAATTGGGGAAAGAGCAGATAGTTCACTACAGGCTGGGGTGCAGCAAGAGGCACAGAGGTTATCAAGATGCTATTCGGGGCAACTTAAAGGTGTGGTAAGGGACACTGTCATCAAAGCTACAGTGAAGGGAGAACTCGAAGTGAGTGGTGATGAGCGTAAAGGATGTGCTGAGGTGCACCTTAGTTATCATGGGCGTAGTGAGGAGCACCAAGGCTATCACCAAAGTTAACGAGGATGAAAGGATGGAGGTGGGAAGAGTACTCCTAGGGCATGGCAAGGGCACCAGTTCTATTGCCAGCGGCACCCAGGTTGTCATCAAAAGAGCAATGATGAGCACCAAAGTCATCAAGGATATGCCTTGGATACCATCAAGAGTGCAGTGAAGAGCACCCAGCTTACCAAAGGCGTAGTTAACGGCTTCCAGACTATCATCAAACAATTTGCCAGTCCAATTCCAGTAAACAAAGGCTGAAAAGACATCTACTGAATCACAAGCCTCATTTGTCTCTGAACACAAAGCACTACAGAGTATTATTTCCATCACAATCCCAATAACTGCATCATCACTTTTTACATACATCCTGTTCCAGTTTCCTTCTCTCTCTAGTGAAGACACTGGAATCTGATTCTAGGATCCCCTATATCTAAGTCCCCCTGCCTCACTTTCCAATACCTATCATCCACATTATTTTGTTACCCTATATGAAGTGCTTTGTGAATGTGCTTGATCTGGGCAAACTTTAACTGCAAAATTTGCATTACAGAATAGAACCAATACATCCCAAAATATAACAGGTAAGCAATGAAGTTTGAAACCGACAAAAAAAAAAAAAAAAAAAATGTGATGCGAGGCAAATGGTTTATTCACAATTGCTTGGTTGGTCTGTTGATTTTAACTGAGAAAAATACACTGCGCCATATTCAAGAAATGCAAAGAAAGCTACAAAGTTTCTACATCAGTCACAAACCTAAACGGCAAGTGTCACAATCCACAGATAAAAGACATCAAAAAAGCGGTCCAAAACCGGCTCTCAACTCTAGCAGTCGAAACGGCAACAAAGTCTCATTTCCATGGTTAATTATAGCTTATTGTGTACCCTTGGACTAAATCTAATCAAGATAAAATTCAATCATTTTCATAATTAGTCTTACATACACAGTGTTCTTAATCATAATCTTAAAAAAACAACTCAACATTATTTTTCTACTAACAGAAGATGATGAAACAAAATAATCATTTCAAGTCACCTGCCCTTTGCCAAGATTATATTAACCCAAGGCATGTGCACTCTTTTCTTGATCCTTCAGGGCCAGTGACTAACGAGGAACACACACACACAAAAAGGGGAAGAAAAAAAAGGTGGTTTTTTCTATTCCCAACAAGCACTGTTATTAATTTCATCTACATTTTTCATATTACTCAACAACATAGTTGACCTTTCGAATGAATGTGAATTCTTTTTAACAAATTTCTTTCGCTGCATCAAAGTTCCCAACATCCAACTGAATTAAGTACCAAGTCCACACTAACAGCAGTGTCAACTGAGATAGGAAACCAGGTGCTGAGATAGGAAACCAGGTGCCAATGGAGACATGCTTGCAACAAAGACGGCGAACGATAAAGAAAGAAAAAAAAAATTCTAGTTGTGAGTACAGTAACAAGGCCAAACAAATAAGAGTTGGCTCTAACTTTTTAATTTCACCCTTTTAAGACTGCTGACATGCCATTATACATGCTGTTCACTTTTATGTCCGAGTCATAAATAAAAGAAAGGCTCTCATTGAAGAAAAAAAAAGAAAAAAAAGAACAAAACGAAAAAGAAAATCCCTTAAATTCTGAGGGGGGGAGGGGTGTGTGAAAAAGGGGAACAGGAAAAGGGAAGGGAGGGTGCCCCCGCCCCCCCATGCCTCTGGAAATTTTTTCAAACTTGCTTTCCAAATGTATAATTACTTTGACAAAAAACTTACGCATCAAGTGGTGTATTGTCCAACTAGAACCTGGTCCGCCATTTTGTACAGTATTTGTCGATCTCTCTTGCTTTAACAGTGTCTTACCTGGTCCGCCATTTTTAGCATTTGTCCATCTCTTTTGCTTTAACAGTGTCTTGCCAATGCGCTTAATCAGAGCACGACATCTATCAGGCAGACAAAGTGATGTCTGCCTCTTCTCACAAAGTTTCTCAGAAGTCTCATGAAGTTAGTATCATTTGCTACAGTATCAAAAAACCATGATCAGCATTCCACACATTTTTTCCCCTTTTTCTCTGAAATCCTTGCATTCATGAAAAAGTAGTAGCCCTGCAAACAGAACAGTTTGTACTGATACTGTGTGCACAGCAGACTGAGTCTTCTGCCAAATGATGCCATTTTTAGCTGATTCAGCAAAGAAAATTAAGCTACAGGAGACTTCATGAAAATACCCTTCAAGGTTCAGATATACAATGATCAGATGATGAGCGATTCGTTTTCTGTGCTCCCTTCAGTTTTTCCCCTTTCTAGTTTTAATCGTTGAGAACAGAAACATTTGGGGCTGACCAGGTTCCCATTACAACTACTTTTGTGGCCTAATAAATAAGCGAAGAAAAAAAGTTCTGTATATGAAGTTGCAGGGACAGCAGAATGGACAAGGACAACAGTGTCTAAACAATCTCGTCCATTCTGACAAGAGCAAATCCACACCGCTACTATCAAGTTCCATGAGCTGGGCTGGGCCTGAAGCTTTGTCAGTTTTTCATGCCAGCTGGAAGCCGTGGCCTGTATTTAATGTATCTATTTTGCAACCAGGTCATGGTCAAAAACAAATTTTAAGACTAGGCTGGAAAATGCTTTCCAACTGACCTTGAAAACTCTCTCAGAGTAATTCAAAGCTTGACAGTTTTCTAAAATGGCTTAGGAATACACTGTAAATTCAAGCACTGTTTTTCAGAGACGCAAGTAATTCGCAGTGTTCAGAAATGCTACTATACCCTCCACCATCCCAAATGGAAACCTCGTACTTGTTTCATGGTGGTGGGTCTATGATAGCCTTTGAAACTGAAAATCTCTTCCAGAAAAAGACAACAGCAGGTATAGTCCACCAAAACAGAGCTGTGAACAGAAATCAGACTTGCAGAAAAGATTTGAAGTGGGAGGGAAGGGGAGCTGGGGTGGGTATGAACCAAAAGAAGAGAAGATGAGGAATACATGACGAACCACACACATCAATGGCCGACACAGATTCCGACAATGTAGGAACAACTTTGTGCTTCACTGTCTCCAACTATCACAGTGCAGCAGACTACCTTCACCGAACAGTCTCTCTTTCTTGCACTGCTTGTCAAGGGTCCATCCTTGGGCTAACGCTGCTCACAAGCTGCCATTTAGCAAGGGTGACACTTTGAAAATCTGAAAAAAAAATGGAAATGAGGCAGGGGTCCAGGGGCCGCCCAGGCCCCAGCGGGGTGCAGGGGCAGCGCCACTGGAAAACTTTTTCTACCAGCACAATGGCGTGACGTAGGCTAACAAAGATCGCTGGACCTGTGTTGTCTTCAATAATAGAGAGCACTTCCTCATTTCCGGTCGTCTGCTACAGTGCTGCTTCGGTCATAATACTGCCGATTCAACTTTTTCAAAAAAACTTTTTTTTTTTTGAATAACAAAACTTGAAAAACGGAATTTCCGTCTGGGGCCTTGCCGAGAAAACGGATTTCAGTCACCCAGACGGAAGAGTGGCACCCATGATTTAGTTCCACAATACACTTTTGTTTTCCTGGGGTGATCACATGCAAATGCAAGTCTGAAGACTTGATTTTAAAAAAAAAAAAAAGATGGCATGGTTCAGTCTGTACATTCTCAACCATATCATCTTTTGATTGCAGTACTGTTTTGAAATGGCCTCTGTTCAGAAATAGCTTTCCAACTTGAGACATTCTTCCATTTCATGTCAGTGATGTATGTATAGCAATCACAAACGTGTGCACCCAAAACTTGACAGTATGGAGTACTTTACAGAAAAATAGTGCATTTTACTCTCGATGGTTTCTACACTACGTTTCCATCAAATGGATTTCATTTCAGTATGATAGGAATGAACTGCTAGTACATGCCCATTCTGAAACTCTGAAAGATCAACCCAACTCCATACTGAAAAGCACACAAAAGTTTGGCACATACTGCTAATAGACTGCAAAGCATTGTTTTTTCTTTCACCCGAGCTTTTAGTGATAAGAATGCCATGTGATGTAAATGTTCATAGAGACTAAAGCTGGATATGTTCAAAAGCAGACTTTGAAATTTCAATTACATCCAGCAGGGGAATTCAGCAGACCTTTAAAAAAACAAAACAAACATGCCATCACAAAACATTTCCTTCTAAATTCCTAATTACTTCCCATGAATCGACTTGTGCCTACATGTTCTAGCCCATGTAGATAATTCACTAGTTCTTTGTTGTTAAATTCATAATTACATTCAACATAATTTGTTTTCCTCCCTCATAATGCCTAAAAAATACTGTTTTTGCATGACCCTTGATCAGTCACTCAGTGACTCAACATAAATGCTGTCAAGGGTTTTCAACGTTCCCTCACAGCCCACCTATTTCCTAGTTTTTCAAAGACTTCATTGTTGAAGGTCTTAAAAGGAGTTTTCAAAATTCAAGGACTGCAAGAATTCTGGTAAAAATTCAGTGACTTTGACAGAAAACTTGAAAGTCAGCAATTTGTTATCAACCTATTCATAGTAAATCTTATATAAAAGTTAGTGAACTGCCAAGAGAAACGTGGACAAACGAGTCACAAGACTCGTTTTGTCTTGTGACTCGTTTGTCCACGTTTCTCTTGGTGGTTTGCTAACATTTATTTAAGATTTGTTTAGATTTCTGCCTGCAGTCGTCTCACTTTGCAACTAGATCTATTCATAGTAGGCCGAAAAAAAGAGAACTGCTGTCACACCAATAGTGAATACTCAATACACCCCTTTTCTTTGACAAACAAAATTAACTAAACATAATATGGGTACATGGATCTGTATATGCTCTTTAGCTATATAATGCAAAAGTTCTTTACTTTCCTTTTTTTTTCTCTTTCAGTCACACTGAAGATTGTGCCCCGTCTTGTTCCCCTTACAAGAAAACTGCTAAGGGGAGTTCTTACCACCAAACCATCTGCCAAACTTTTCCACATTCAAAAAACCTTGGCATAAGCAAATTCAAACTGAACATAAACATGGACAGATTCAGGGTTCATCAGATGAGTTCTATACAGTACAAACCATCATCAGCTTTCCGACATCACTGCCAAGACAGAACAAAGAAACCTCTTCTGTACAAACATGTTGGATGAAATGATTCTTCCTTGTCACCATGCAGTTCCTGACCTGGCCAAGGAACATTAATGCTACAAAGGTCATAAGTCAACCCCCCAACAATCGGCAGCAAAGCCAAGTTGACTGTCTGTTGTATATTTAGTACGAACACTCTAGGGGGGAAGTCAGTCCTCACCATCAACGATGCACTGTCTGTTGCTGTAACAAAGTGTTCAAACTGATCATGCTGTCGGCTTCACTTATCTCCATGGGCTCTCCAAGTGTGTACTGAGGCGTGAGTGCAAACACAGGTGTGCATCAGTGTGTCTGATGAGTGGCAGCATTAAGACTTGTCGTCTTTTTTGTCATCTTCATCAGCATCATTATGCGTATGCCAAGTAAGCCTCTCCTCGTAGAAAGCAATGACGATCTGTGGACACTTGATGTTCGCTTGTCGTGCAGGCACCAAATCAGCCTCATCGCTGTCTTTCCTGCACACACAAACGCTCTGATGCAAGCACACAAAGCAGCATCTGCCCAGGATTAGTTTATATTTTCATAGCCCAAAAACCACACAGGGTCTCTTCAGGAATGTCAACCTCTTAGTGAAAAAAGTCACATCCTTCTTAAGTCAGATCACTAGTAACGATAACATTCTGCGAAAAAAAACAACAAAAGCAATTTATCATAATACTCTTCACATTCCATCTGGCAAGACTGATGCAGGTGAGAATGGCAACCATTCTGCTTGATTTCTCACTCTCAGACTTACAAAAAAAAAAAATTGTCAAAACAAAATGAAAAATATTCTGATGTAACAAAAACACACAGAATATGCTATTGGGGTAAACACTGCTGAATTTACAGTTAGCTCTTCTCATGCCAAGTATTTTAGTACTGTTTCTGTACATGGAAACCAAGTTTGTTTGTTTGTTTGTTTGTTTTTTTACCAATTCAGAATTTTATATGATAAAAAACAAAATTCCAGAAAATACAAATCTAATTGAATTGCCATAACATTTGGTGAAATTATGCAGAAATGCATGTAAATTGTTCTGACATTAATTTCAAGTGTATAATGTTGTGTTTTTGGTGGTAATGTTGTTGCAGTTGTAGATGGTGACGACTGTTGGGTAACATAAAACTTTCGGGTCGCCTATCACTTCATCCTCCTCTTTTTCTGAATCAGAATCGGAATCAATTAGTTCAGCCACATGTTCTTCTTTTAACACTCTTCTCTTTGTCGCCTCAATACTTCCTCCACTGTAAATTCTTCAAAATACTCGTCATTACTCCCTAAGTCTCCGAAGAGTTCAGCTAGAAAACGCTTCGCTTACCTTCATCACGGAAACTGCTAAAAACATTTTTTTAAATCCACGGAACTGATGTTCTGCTGCTGGAAATTGCAGACAAAGTAAGTAGACATGTTTAGTTCAAGAGTGCATGCGCTAGGCTGTCCAGAGGAAGTGACATCAGCTTTAAAATTAGCTTAGTGTGTGCCATGTGCTTCTTGGCGGTAGATCCCAATTTTTTTTTAAATCCTAAACCCATAAAAATCTTGTAATCAAATACAATTACAGGTGAAAGTACAAAGAGAGCAGGGGGAGGGAGAGAATGGCAGAGAAGAAATACAAAGAGAAAGATAAACAGATGAAACTACTACAATTTCTACAGACTGAAAAATGGAACTTGATTGAAAACAAGATTACAATTTCCTTCTTTTGTTATACACAACAAAATTTTGACAAAAGGTGTCTCTTCCCCCTTTTTTTCTTTAGAACAATCATACTGACCCTTGTCAATTCCAGTTTAGGATACGAATTTGTTCACACACCAATGCATGATTGTCTTGAGAGTTGATCATTCTACACACTTCCATGTGCTCATCCATTGTTCAGGGTAGTCCTGACTGACCACATGGCCATGTGCCCCACGAAGGTCATTTTCTAGTGTCTTGCTGTTTGGTCCATTCCAGATTTACAGTATTTTTCGCTGAACATAAATCATGTTTAACAAAGCTGACAGAATTCTTAAACCAATTTCATTTATCAAGAACAAAGTGGCAGCTTGATCTGAGAGATCTCTTCAGCAGGAATTTCCATCCATTTCAGTAACTTACCTAAATCATGGTTCAAGATGCCGTAAATTTGTTGTAAAACTGCTTATGGCAGACCTGTCTACCTCAGAACTGAACTATTAGTATTCCAAAGAGTAAATTTTAGTATTCCATTACAAAAAAAGAGTATTGTTCTTACCTTCAACTTTAATATGGATCTCATACACTTATACCAACTAGCACAAGTGCACTATACATATCTTGCTGACCATCTCATTAAAAAAATAAAATAAAATAATAATATTATAATGCCCCCCCCCCCCCCCCCCCCCCCCCCCAAACATAGAGACAGACAGTAACACACATGTATACTCTTCACACAGTTTTCGTTTTCCATCTTTTTCTTCTCTTTGTACTGCCACTCCCTCCCCCCTCCCTCCCCCTGTTTTGTGTGTGTGTGGGTGTGGGCGGGGCGGAGTGGAGCTAATTAACAATAGAAGTTAAAGTGACAAACACACCTTGAGCAAGTTTGCCGTCACTAGTGTCAGGAGACATCTTGAATAAGGAACAAGATGATCGGTGTTGACAGGGACAGATTCGTGTCAGCCGCCAACCTACACATCATGGTCATCATCTCAGCGTTTGCCACCTGCTGCTCCAGGTCCCCCACTAGACTTCGCCTCAGCCTTCTTCAATGTTTGTACAATTGAAGGTGTTCCTTTCACTATTTCGGATAGTTTTTTTATGCGATTTTGACAGAACATGCCTTATGCAGTTGTTGCACCCTCCATGAACACAACTAAAACCCGTTTCGCACAAAGTGCACCACAAGAAAGTCGGACCTTATTTGAGCTTGGGACTAAGCACTTCCAAGTTTGCGTGGTATGCATTCAGGAAAGTTTGCTTCCTCGTTTTGGCAACCTTCTTTTCAACACCTAGCTCTTCATCACTCTCATGAACGCGTAATTTCACTGGTGGCGGCATTCTGTTAGTGTATATCCGTGTCAGTCGCTCACTATGAAAGATGGCTGACCATGGTGTGAGTACGCGCAAACTGGAACTAGGGACAATAACACGTCTTCAAACAGGAATTTTTTCCCCCCTAGCCAGTGTTGCCGATTTTTGTATTTTTGTCCTACTCAGCATCTTATCGTATTTTCCATTCAAATTTCGTAAAATATGCTAACAAATCGTAGGGTAAACAGGTCTGTTATGGTTTAGCGGCGTAATTAGACATGAAAAATTGTAAAAAAAAAAAAAAAATTAAAAAATTATTTTAAAAGAAAAAGAAAAAAAAAAAGGATGCCAAATTTATGGGAGTATACAGATCTGCTTCTTAATCTCTCTGGGTCCAACCCCACAGCTTGAATGAACGTCCAACGAACGGATAACTTTTTAATGATTTTAATCAACTACCACTTAAAACCGTGACAGTTCCACTGCCCCTCGAAGATGGTGCTCTCTGTAACATTCATTTGTTGTTTATGCATCATTCTAACTCCTAATCCATCAGCCTTTCACAGCAGCCAATTCTGTACTAAAGCAGCTTACAAAAACAACAACAACAAAAATCAGAAAAAGAGGCCTTTACAGAATATGTAGCTTTGGAAGCTTTCACTGTAAACCAAATCAAATTTTGAAACTTTCCTTACTATATAAACCTTTTACTCACCACTTCATCAGGAACATCAACTCGCCACTGCTGTCAGTAGCCCCAATGATTCTCTCAGGCTGCAGGCCTCGATCGAACCCCCTTGGTTTGTTGTCATCTTCCTAAAACCCACACCCATGACAAAATGTTTCACACCACATTCAGATGGGGATAACCAGCGCACCAAAATCACACAAAGGAAGTGTTAACAAGTGAGAGCACTTCCAACCTGAAAGCATTAAAAAAACAAAACAAAACAAAACAAAAAAACAACAACAAAAACACAAAAAAAACACTCTTACAGTACAAAATGCATTATTTACGGTAAAAGACATTGCTACAAGATCTGGTTTAAAATACTGGAAGGCCAACAGATGTTACAGGAGAAACTAACCTGTCAAGATTTCAGTATGGGATTGAATAGCACCAGTTTTGAGTGCCTTCCTTTCCTTTTATAACATAAAGGTTAATTCCATTTGGCCTAACTGCAAGTCTAAACTTCAAGACTTATGAATAAAACAGCATAATCAAATGAAACATAGAAATAAAACGCCTGCAAACTCACTGCTGACTTCGTCTCTGACATTTTCTTCTTTCGTTTTGCTGCTGAAGCATCTTCAAGTCCATTCTGGGACTTCCTCTTCTTTTCTGCATCTCGCTTTTTCTTCTTTTCTTCAAAATCTGCGATTAAGTCAGGACAGTCCAGGTTCTCGCTGGGCTCCCACGTGTTTTCAGAGCTGTCAAAAAACCAAAATCAATATCCTCAAATGCTATACACAGCTATGTCACACACATCCTGTCCATCTTTATTCCTGGTACTTCAAGAGCACACAATTTTATCACATAAACCTAAGCACTGATGATGAATTTTAAAAATCCACCTAAAAATGCAGCACTTACTTGCACTTTAAAACTCACATGGCAGACCTGACCATTTCAATACCACCCCCTTCACCCCTCCAAAATCCTTTCAGCCATGAAGCTGGCTCGGGACCTGCAAACTTGGAAAAGTTGTTAAAATGCAGAGCTTTTTATTGTTGGTATGTCCACATCATTAGCCCAGAAAAATGTGAAATAGTGCATGGTACTTTTGATCATATGTACCCATCAGGTGCACATGAATCAGCTAATGCCAGCATTTCTGTGGCAAGTTAATGTAAACTTATAATACTATAAAGGGCTGCAAAATAATAAACGTTTTAAGAGGAAATGCAATGCATTTCTCTTTCCACTGACCATTGTTAGTTCCAACAACTAATCACCACTGACTCTACTCACCAATGAACAGACTTGCTTATCACAAGATTTCTTCTAAGGAATAGCGACATCCCTGAAATTCCATGGGGGATTTAGCAGATATGCCACCCTCATCCATAAAACTTTTGAAACTTGCCTTAAAGATATTGCTAATTGACAATAATCTACGCTTGAAGCGGCGCATCATCCTCTTTTTGGTCCAATCACAACCAGGACCAGCTGTTCCTACAGCTTTAAACAATATTTAATTTTTGCAGCATATTGTTTATGTATATAACATCATACTGCTTTTCGGGTAAACAAAATGGCAATATACCATTCTCATGAAGAAGTTTACATGAGATCTCCTGAGGTCTGTGTTGTCCTCTAGCATACCAAACGTGCCTCCTGTGCTCCATGGATTCCACTGCCATGTTTTTGTCTCTCACAATTTTTTTTTCTTTTCTTTTTTTTGGACTGGTATATTTTTTACTTTACGGATCCTCATTTTTATTTTTTTCTGAAATCCATGAAACTGCAGAAAAGCAAGAATCCTGTAATCATTTCAACTTGATTCTGAGGAACTTACTAAGTTGATTCCAGGTACACTGGCCTTTTCATTCTACAAAGCAATCAAGAGTCCATTTTTTCATCTTCTTTTAAACATTTCAATTATGTACCCTGAAAAATGTGTCGAAGTTTTCCTTAATGCAGCTTGGGTTACATAAATCAGTTGGCAATGTTGAAGTTTGCTCTTCAAATTTATAAAACAAAATAAATTTTCATGGAAATTTTAAGTTGAGTTTAGCCGAATCCCTATCTCTTCCCTCTTTCCACATATTTTTTTACTCTAATTATTATTTATGAAAATACCAGCAACAGGCCATTTGACCCTGATATCTCAGAACAATCTGAAGTGCTAATATTGAAACATTTTATCGATAAAGAAATCATTACTTACTCTGGATATCCTTTCCACTTCAGCAGGTATTCTTTCTTGCCTCCTCTTGTCCGTGAATCTACAACTTTTTCCACAGTGTATTCCTCTTCCTCCTCCCCATCGTCACCTTCTTCATCTGCCACTTCGTCAGCTGTTATTACATCATCATCCTCTTTCTTTGATCTTTTACCCATGGTTGCTGCACAAAAGAAGAGGTATGTTATGGACAGCGGGGAAAAAAGTCAATGGATCATCCATGGATAAAAAAAATGAAAGAGCATTCGGGCGGAAAAAAATCAAACAACAAAACATATTTGAATTTAACCCCAGCATTTCTGGACATGTAACCCTCAAAAATACATCAAGGAATGAAAGGAAACAAATACATTAAATTCATATGAAAAATATGCTCACCTTCTTTAATTTCCATCTGTTGAAATATTCGTTTCACCAATTTCCAGTTGTTATCCAATGATCATTGAATGCTCTGCACTAAAGACATCAGAATATATTTTTTGACCAAGTCACTACGTTCGCTCAGAGACTGAAAAACAGATTTCTTCACTTGACAGTGTAATTGTAAAGATTATTACTACCAGCAATGAACTGTCAACATCATTTTTTTTTCTATAAATGTAATTTGCAATCAATTCATGGGTTATATTTTAAATATGGCAGCATTCCCTTTCATTACGTAAGACTGCTGTCAAAGGAAATTACCTGAAACAAGAAAATCTGGTCACATGATCAATTATTTTCAAGGACTTCTAATCAAAACTGTGCATGAAAACTTTTTTTTTTTTTTTTTTTTAACCTAACACAAGATGTTTGTAAGCATCTCTTGAAGCAGAAATAAACTCATTCAGTTCCACTGATTAAATTAAAAAAGTCTTTCATCCTCCTAACTCCGCCTATGTGGCACCAGTTAATATATGACGACATATGCTAGAGTGCCATATGAACCTATTACAACCAACACAATGACCAACTTTAGAAAACAAATCATGAACAAAGTTGGGGAAAAAAATAAAAAATAATAATGAACAAAAGTCGACACTCTGAAAATAAGATCCAGATCTATCGAGGCACTGGTCCATGGAAGAGTCTGATTTTAAAGTGACGTAAACAGCAGTGGGACAAATGCCATCTGCTTTCCCTAGATGCTTGTCAGAACACATGCTTTTTTGTCACTTGGGTTTCTTGAAATTGCTGCTGTCAGGCTCTTGGCTTGGATCAAATTGAGACTAGCATGACAACAAAGAAGAGGACCACTTACACTTCTGTATGATTATGGAAGAATTTAGAAGGTACGAAAACAAACAAAAGAATAAAATTTGTTTACTTCCAAACTTTTCTGAAAAGCTTGAGCATGAAAACAGAGTTGGAATTGGCTTTCACTGTAGTTTCAGACACATGAGAATTCCAATTTCAACTGCACAACTCAATTTCATAAAACCAGTAAAAATATTAGGGTGTTCAATATGTTTTACTTTTTAACATGTACACCATTCAAACCAGGAAGGTTTATAAAAATGTAATTTCTTTTTATTCCCTGGAAAGCACATAAAACCTCACGGCCGTAGAAAAATGCCAAGGAACATTCTTGTTACCTTTTTGTCTGCGTGAAAACACAGGCATGTTACATTGTTAGGAATACCTCTTATTACCCTTTCTACATATGCAGATCAGAACTAACAAACTAGGAAGAGTGGCTGCCCTGGCTGTAAATAGGTAAGGCTTAAAAGAATCATTCTGATTTCAGTAATGCCAATATTTGAGTTACTTACATGATCTGAAACATACTGTTCAACACGAGACTTAGTTATTTGCTCAAACTTCTAAGATAATTCTTCAGTTAAATTTTAACTCTATAAAGTTGTATGGGCAACAGAGGTTCACTGTCTGTGGCACATGATGAGAAATGCAGCCTCATTTACCTCTGGTTAATATTTTCTACATTAAATCTCAGATCTGAACATGTAAACTTTAAGATCTGTACCATTGATGAAGCTGCTATCAGTTCAGCTCAACGTGACAAATTGTCCTACGCTGCTTGATGTGTGCCTTGCTGAGCTTGCTAATTCACAAAGCTAAATGGCCACTATAGTGATGCTTGGCTGTTGGAAGAAGGGTCTACTTAGGCGAGTGGTTTGATAGCTCTGCATGCATGCAAGAGTGAGACAAACAAACAATAACAGATCTGCATGGCAAAGATAGCAAGCAGAAACTTAGCAATCCAAACACATATTTGGGCTACAGTATATATTTAAGATAGGTACCCATTATTGGTGGGGAGTAAGGTTGATACAGAAAGAGTGCTGGGGATGATGGGGAGGGGGGGTGGGGGTGGGGTCCAAAGTGAATTTTAAACGAAAAAAAAATACATAGGATTTCCCATCAAAGTTTACTTCTTGAACTGCCTTTCATATTGTGATTTTCGCTTTCTTGTAAGCCTTATATTCCCATTCGAAGTCTACAGATGAGTTTAGATTGTCTCAGATGTTAATTTTTCAAATTAAGAAAACTTTCGCTTTCTTGACTTGATTTTGCTACGTATTTAACAGCAATCAGACCTCATATCCACATAATCATCACAGACCGATATCACAGATTCGATCAACATAACAATACTCGTTGCAATTTCTATGACTGAAGAAAAAATTCCTGAAATCCTGTTTGGATGTGATCGTCTGATCATTGTGCGCGCCATTTTGACATGAAAACCGACGTTGCCTGTATTGTAGAAAAAAATGTATTCATAAATGCGTAGGCAACTTTCTTAGGACTTCATTCAGCACTGTGATTTGGTACATATATAAATAATCATGCAACTGCGTTAAATTTTCCTTTCATGCACATACCCGCTCCTTAGCTCGACAGCTCGACAATACGACTTCAGTGCAAAAAGCGCTTGTCGCTTTTGACTTCTGTACGCATGCGCGTCAGTCTATATCCGGGGCAGGTGACGAAATTCGCGGGAAGGTCACGATTTTTTCCCACCCGCAAACTCTATCTCTCATGCTAAAGATCTCGACTTTCACTTTCGACTAACTGTTATTCTTTGAGATGATCTTAAAACAATTCCTGTACTAGGTTTAAGAAAAAATTCCACATTCTAAGATAACACTAAAGGATAACAGAATCTTGATGGCCCTCTGTAGGTCATTTAGCTTTTCAAACGCCCTGTGTGTGTGTGTGTGTGTGTGTGTTCAGATAATGAGTTCTAGTAGTGACTGAGACAGCTAGGTATTTGCTGGTTTTTCGTGCAACAACTGTTAATACACAGATCAGTAGCAACCGGCATTTTGCCAACCTTAAGGCTGAACATGATTAAAGTATGTATCACTTACCTTCTTCCCCATTAAATCAAACAAACAAGCAAACAAAAACAGCAACATTCGGATTCAATTTCCCCTGTACCTTTGATATTTAAAAAGCCTGCATTGCGCGCAGATTCTTATTGAAGGTCTTCCTAATACGCTTCAAGATCCGGAACAACATCCGGTAAACCAGACCAATTCGCTGCCAGCCCCATGCCGGCAAAGAAGACTCTTTGCAATGCTGTCCACACTACCGGCAGAATTCATTCTTCCCCAATACCATCAGGGATGTTTATCAGCTGCCTGCGGTGACTGCTGGTGTCGCCACTCTTGATATTTTCCAGGCGAGAGTGAGGGGGAAAAAGTTCAGCAAGCAACTCTCACGTTTAGTTTAAATTAAATAAACCGAGGTTACAGTTGTCTAGCACGATTTTAGCAGCCCGCTGGACGGGGTCCCGGCTGGTCACCGATCTCTCTCTCTCTCTCTCTCTCTCTCGTTTTTCCCAACGAGTCCCAACCATAAGTGTGCCCCTCACCCCACCCCCACATAAAAAAAAAAAAAAGATGAATTTGGGGTGCTTATCAGAAGAAGGGGGTGGAAAGATGGAAATACAAACAAGTGAAAACTCAAGTCTACCTCTCAAACGTCCATTCTCATCTCTGAATGAGTTCTACAGTGTTCTGCGCTCTCTCGGCCGTTACTTCCTGTTCTATTAAGTAATACGACAGATGCTTGGGGCTTTGTTTTTTGGTCTGGCGCGCTCTGTTCTGTCATAGTTTGTTTGTCGCCATTTGCCTGGTGGGATATGTCCTGTCCTTTGTTCATTGCCAATTGTCTGGCAGGATATGTCCTGTCCTTTGTTCATTGTCATTTGTCTAGCAGGATATGTCCTGTCCTTTGTTCATTGTCATTTGTCTGGTGGGATATGTCCTGTCCTTTGTTCATTGTCATTTGTCTGGTGGGATATGTCCTGTCCTTTATTCATTGTCATTTGTCTGGCATGATATGTCCTGTCCTTTGTTCATTGCCAATTGTCTGGCAGGATATGTCCTGTCCTTTGTTCATTGCCAATTGTCTAGCAGGATATGTCCTGTCCTTTGTTCATTGTCATTTGTCTAGCAGGATATGTCCTGTCCTTTGTTCATTGTCATTTGTCTGGTGGGATATGTCCTGTCCTTTGTTCATTGTCATTTGTCTGGCAGGATATATCCTGTCACTTGTTCATTGTCATTTGTCTGGCATGATGTGTCCTGTCCTTTGTCCATTGTCATTTGTCTAGCAGGATATGTCCTGTCCTTTGTTCATTATCACTTGTCTGGCAGGATATGTCCTGTCCTTTGTTCATTGTCATTTGTCTGGTGGATATGTCCTGTCCTTTGTTCATTGTCATTTGTCTGGTGGGATATGTCCTGTCCTTTGTTCATTGTCATTTGTCTGGTGGGATATGTCCTGTCCTTTGTTCATTGTCATTTGTCTAGCAGGATATGTCCTGTCCTTTGTTCATTGTCATTTGTCTGGTATGATGTGTCCTGTCCTTTGTTCATTGTCATTTGTCTGGCATGATGTGTCCTGTCCTTTGTCCATTGTCATTTGTCTGGCATGATGTGTCCTGTCCTTTCTTCATTGTCATTTGTCTAGCAGGATATGTCCTGTCCTTTGTTCATTGTCATTTGTCTGGCAGGATATGTCCTGTCCTTTGTTCATTGTCATTTGTCTAGCAGGATATGCCCTGTCACTTGTTCATTGTCATTTGTCTAGCAGGATATGTCCTGTCATTTGTTCATTGTCATTTGTCTGGCAGGATATGTCCTGTCCTTTGTTCATTGTCATTTGTCTAGCAGGATATGCCCTGTCACTTGTTCATTGTCATTTGTCTAGCAGGATATGTCCTGTCCTTTGTTCATTGTCATGTGTCTGGCAGGATATGCCCTGTCACTTGTTCATTGTCATTTGTCTGGCAGGATATGTTCTGTCATACTTTCATTGTCATTTGTCTGGCAGGATATGTCCTGTCATACTTTCATTGTCATTTGTCTGGCGGGATATGTCCTGTCCTTTGTTCATTGTCATTTGTCTGGCACAGTGTGTCCTGTCCTTTGTTCATTGTCATTTGTCTGGCACAGTGTGTCCTGTCCTTTGTTCATTATCACTTGTCTGGCAGGATATGTCCTGTCATTTATTCATTGCCATTTGTCTAGCATGATATGTCCTGTCATTTGTTTACGGTCATTTGTCTGGCACGATATGTCCTGTCATTGTTTTTTATATTTGTCAGGCCGGTGGGCGCCGCCCTGTCATTCCATCTGTTTCATGGTCACTATTTGCATGTTACATTCGGTTGGCAGTTTCTGTCATATTTTATTCCAATTGTTTGGCAAACTCTGTCCAGTCACTTTTTTCATTACATTTGCCTGGCAGGTTTTGCTGCGTTATTCGTCCATTTCATACATCTGGCAGGCAATGTCCTGCTATTTAGTGATTCTGTTTGTTCATTATCTTCATCTGGCAGCCTCTATCCTCTTATTATTTTGTTCATTCTATTTACCTGGAGAGCTCTGTCCTGTCATTTGTTCATTCATTCTAAATGTCTGGCGAGCCCTGCCCTTTGTGACATTTGTCAGATGGAAAAGTCCTATCATGCGTTCATTCCGTTTGGCCGATGGCCTTGTCCTGTCACATGATGTGGAGCTGCTGGATATCTCACCAGTACATGTGCTTTTCTGCTTTACACATACTGGGTTTACTTATTTGCAGAATTCTACTTATACAGATGTAAACTGCTAATTGCAAATCACATCTGCAAACTGTTGTTGTTCTTTTTTTAATAATTTTTTTACTGTTAAAGGACACAGAACTGAGAATTTAATTGTAATTAGAACATGTACAGTTTCTTTCTGATCCACTACACTCACCAGGATATGCCCTGTCTGAATAAAGTTGTAAATGGTTGTATGTTTTAATGCGTGAGTGTGACGTGTGTCGGTTTTTACTTAGTTTGTAAAACAAAATAGATAAACAAATAAATAAATAAAAGAAAGAAAGAAAAAAATCATGAAAAAATGGATTGAAAGGTCCTAAACCAGACCTTGGCAATAGGCCAGTTCTCTGTAACTGTGCAGTTCTCAAGTTGTAAAATGTAAAGCTAAACACCAGATTACTGTATGCCTCATGTCAACATACTTTTCAAAACAATAAAAGTCTTGTGTTAAACAACATGCACAGACAAAACGGAGACTACAATCGAGTGTGTTAATGATGGTGACCTTGAGTTGCATAACTTTGGCTTTAAAAAGACTTTTGAGTTTGTCCCCCATCAGCGTGCAGTGGAATCGAATTCTTACGGTACGGCACTACGGTTGTGTAGCACTGGATTTGTTTTTCGTTTTCTCTCTCTCTCTCTCTCTCTCTCTCTCTCTCTCTCTCTCTCTCTCTCTCTGTTTGGGGGGAGGGGGGGGGGAGCAGAGGGGGAGGTTTGTGAGTTTTCAGACGCGTCGAACGCTGAGAGTTAGGACGGGTAGTGAATTTTCAGTGTAGTAAGGCATCTTGCCTCTGGGAAGCATTCTACTGATAACATTTTCTCTTTTTTTCCGTAACTGATGCCCGAGATAATGTTGAAAGCTTTTTTTTTGCAGACGTTCCCGATGATACCAACATGTTTCAAAATCAATTTTGAGAGAGAGAGAGAGAGAGAGAGAGAGAGAGAGAGAGAGTTTTGCAAACAGACTTGAATATCTAGCATATCGGGTTTCATTCGCATAATTATGCTCCACCTGTCGGAAGGATTGGTCGATAGAGCTGAATGGAACCACTGTTCCCCCTCCTTTTTAACAACTTGTATTTATACGCTACTAAATGTAACACAGTGCACATATGAAAGGACAGTGTAACCGTGCATTCTTCCTGGGAATGACTGTCTGCAAGAGAAGGATCAGTGACCTTTGAAACATTGATATACCTAATCCAGCTGACCCTGCATATATTCTAAAACGACTAACGTTCTTTGGTTCTTTAAAGATATTAACTGAATTCGTTGATAAACATGTAGTATCTAGTCCTGAGAGCCGAGATCTTCTTGTCAAATAGGCTTTCGTAAGTAATTCTGTACGCATTAATCGATTTACCTGACGGGCAAGCAACTTTTGTTCAGTTCTCATCTTGCTTCATTCCCCATCTCCTCTAACTCAGCTTTGATAGCGTCCCTTTCCCATTTGTCCTTTGATGGTTATATCCTGGTCAGACAAACCACAATGTCTATGTTCTTGTTCTTGTCCGTAAGTCATCTTCTGAACATTCATTTCCCACAGTCAAAGGCGCATGCAGTCTCTCTCTCTCTCACACACACACACACACACACACACACACACACACACACACACACACACACACACACTCACACACACATATGCATGCATGCATATACATGCGCTCGCTCCTACGCGCACACACATGCACATGCATGCATGCACACATACACACCTGCATGCGTGCACACATACAGGCACACACATGAACGCGCTCGCACATACACGTACACACAATGCTTATATGCCGACATACAAGGACACACACATATATGTACACATACATATGCAGATACGTGTGTATGCTCACACAAACCCACAAATTACACACATACATGTGCATGCACTTCTGCGCGCACACACACACACACACACACACACACACGTGTGCACGCATGCACACATGCACACACGAGCACGCACACATGCATGCACACACACACACACACACACACACACACACACACACACACACACACACACACACACACATGCATACACATACATGCACATCATGCACGCACACTTGCGCTCGCACACACACATGGGCCCGTGCCCACACATCCATACACACACGTGTACATTCACTACACACACATGCAATGATAAAAATGGCACAACCAATGTTAGGTAGGTACTCAAGGTCTGACCAGCGCGCTGGGCTAATGTGGAGGTCAGACATGTGCAAAGTCGTAGCCACGAGACCCACTTCTTAAATTCTCTTTTCTTAGTTATTAATTCATTTGTCCATCGGCTTTAAATCATACTCAGTGTGGTCTCAAAACTTAGCGGATGTGGTGTAGCGTATATGGACTAGTCCCCGCTCGCAGTGACGCCTCCTTGATGAAACTGACACTGAAACAAACCAACTGACGTGTGTGTCAACAATTCACCAGTCAACTGTGCTCGTATCAATTTCAAGGATCGTTTTCCTATACTGAGACGGGAGAGGATATCTTTTTTTCTGTCTTCGCGAGGGAAAAGGCGAGTGGAGAAGTTAGAGCCACTAGAAAAAAAAAAATGGAGAAACTGGTTCCCGGGACGATGTATGGGAAGGCTGGGATGGGAGGAGAAGACAAAATCCCACCTGAGCTTTTCCTCTTCTTTTATGACTCCATTACCAAGACAATAGGAAAGGGACATTTTCACTGACAACAAGAATGATAGAGATAGAACTTACATTAACTGACAATCAGGACAAAGAGGATGAGATAGTCATTTGTTGGCAACTCGAGGACAATGAAGATGGAAAACTTATCTTACTGACAACCCAACAATAACGAGAAGAGACTGACAACTCAAGGAGAACTGGGCGAAGAGACTTACTGACGAATCAAGGACAACGTGGAGGAGATACTTATTTACTGAGAACCTAAGGACAACAGGGATGAGATACTTATTTACTGACAACCCAAGGACTCCAGGGATGAGATACTTATTTACTGACAAACTAAGAACAGCAGGGCTGAGATTCTTATTTACTGATAACCCAAGGACAATGGGGAGGAATAGTTATTGAAAACCCAAGGACAACGAGGATGAGATACTTATTTACAGACAAGCCAGCGGCGCAGGGGAGGAGATTTTAACTCACTGACAACTCAAGGACAACGGGGATGAGATAATTAGTCACTGACAATTTAAGGACAACAGGCATTAATGCTTATTTACTTACAACCCATATCATACTGATATCCCAAGGAAAAGGAGGATGAGATATATGTTTACTGATAGTTCAAGGACAATTGGGATGGGTGCTTTGTCATTAACAACCCGAGGACAGAGGGGAGAAGACACTGACTTACCGACAACCCAAAGACAACAGGAAGGCCACACTTACTGAGAAGCCAAGGACAACAGGGAAGAAATATTTACTGACAATCCAAGGTCAACGGAGAGGACATACTTACTGCCAAACCCAGGGACAGCAAGGATGAGATGTTTATTTACTGCCCCAAGGACAACGAAGAGGACATACTTACTGACAGTATATAGCCACGTGATAGCAAGTGAGATTTCCCTTAAATTAGATCTTCTGTGTCCCATTAAAATTTTCTTTTTGAAATTATTCAGCAGTCTTTTTGCGTTTCTTTGAGATCGTTCTCAATTCATGGCCACTTTTTTTTTTCTTCTGGGATACGCATTGATGTCATATAACATTAGCAAATGAGGTTTGACCAAGACATAATAAAGTTAACATATCATTGTAATATCGACGTATTAATGTATTCTTTTTATGACTTCGATCGTTTGATCTTTAGATTAGTTATGATGCGACAGTTAAAAGATAACAATGATATACTGTAAAGGTTGCATCTAAATCATTTATTTTCATTTCACATTGATTCATTGTATGCACTGTGCTATCCAATTGCAGATGCCTTTGTAAAGATTCTGTTTGCCTTTAGAAGAACATTACATTTTGACCGCTAGAAATATATTAATGTCCATAGCATGACCTTATTCCTGTAGTTTATAAAAGTCAGTTTGCATCTTATCTACTATATGACAGTCCTGAGCTCTTCCATAGGCCTATATCTTGTATGATGTGCACAGATTTTGCATACATGTATTTTTTACACAAACTGGAAGGTCATCACAAAAGAGCTTGAAAAGAACAGGACCGAGTATGCTAGTGGTAGATATAAAAAGTTACACATTACAAATTGAACACTGGTTGACTTTGCATTTCTGTCCTACATTTTTCTTCAGCCACTTATTGTTCCGTTCTGTAATTCCCTCTGTGGACTAACGCTTTGTTTTGAGAATTGCACCCCCTCCCCCATGTTGCTTTCCCCGTTATTTATTTATATATTTTTCATTTTTTATTGTTGATTGCTTTTTTGAGAATTGTAATTGACCATAGACAAGAACGGATGTCAAAAAAGACTTCCCGGAAGACTCTCTGCGCGGTTTGGTGACCACGTGACGACCACTAGGCACCATTAAGATTTCAGCAGACAGCGGAATCTTCTTCTATTCCCTTAGTAATACACTTTTAGAAGGGTCGCAGTCTGAGTTTTACTTCGCCTTATCCATCAACCACACAGGTAAGCTCAAAATTCATATTTTGTCGTTTGTACTTATTTTTTTTGGCAGACAAAAAACCATTCCCCATTTTCGGCATGTTGCGCGACTTCGCCGCCGCCATGATTTTCTTCAAGTAGCTCATGGCTTTTTTTACCCGCTAGCTCTCGTTCTTGGCCTTCAGTTCAAATGGGCGTCAGCTTTAATGTAGCAACCGGCTAAACTCGTTGGAGTGACAGAAAGAAAGTTAAACTGGAACATGAATCAGAATTTTTTTCCGAATGCATTCATACTCCTTTAAAAGTAGCACTTGAATTACAAAATTAACCGGCGTGCCGCATGGCATCGCTATCGCCCCGATTGGCGTTGGGCACAGCCATTGACGTAGTTTCTGCATACATGGGCTCGGCACGCGGTTTGAGTTTCATGGCTACTAAGAAAATTAGAAGAAATTGTTTGCTTTGAGTGATCAGCACCATTACTGCCACTATTGAGTCGTACTTAGCTTATTTTTTCCGCTAATCTAAGTTGTGTAACATGTCACGAGTATATTAAAAGCCGACAAGGTCCACTTGCCAAGGTAAACTAAAACCTGCTTTATTACAGTACAACTATACGTTTGAGGTGGCTCCCCTCACCCCCACCCCTCATTGACCTTTTCCCCATGGTATATTGATTTTCAGTCTTGACAAGAACAAAGCTGAAACAATGGTTGGTTTTGCAGTTTTGTCGGATCAGGATCAGGATTTGGGGCGTTGTATCAAAACTATGAATTAGACCATGCCAGATCTCCTCCCGACAGCCATCAACAGAAGAGCCTGGAGAGAAACGGCGGCAGCCTCATCACGTCCCCCCAAACAACCCCAGCGGTCAGGGGTATGACTGACTGACTGACTGACTGACTGATCAAAACTAAAGCCTATTTAGGCTTTATACACCCCTTCTGTATATTTTTTTTATGTCTGTTGGTCCAGTCATAGGCTAGCTCAGTCAATTATCCATTGAATTCATATATTTCATTTTAGTTATTAATTCATGTTTATCTATGCGGTTCTTAAATACATTAATACTACGTGCACGTTTGATGTTAGCTGTTAATTCATTCCAAAATCTGGTTACTCTGTTAGTAAATGTAAATGTTTACAAATTTGTTCTAGAATATTGTTTAAATATCTTATCTTCACTGTTCCTCGTATTTTTCTGTGGAGCACAAGAAAGCATGCCCTATCAACATCATCAATACCATTAAATATCTTGTGTGTTTGAATCAAGTTTTCTCGTATTCTTCTTGCCTTAAGTGTTGGAAGTTGTAGATATTTTAATCTTTCCAGGTATGAGTAATCCTTTATATTATAGATCATCTTTGTTGCTCTTCTCATTGTCTAAGGTGGATCAGTTTTCATTTGACTGTGGGGAGCCACCAGAGCTGTCATCTGCTAAGTGACTGTAGTTTACTACTAATTTAGTGCATTTTGTGGAACAATGCAAACATTTTCTGAAAATGACCATGGAAATCAACAAATTATACCCTTGCTAGAAACAGTACTAGTAAAATCTTTATTGAATACAGTCGTACCAACAAAAGAAAGTTCTGTTTTAGTAATTGTGTTGTACCTCTATGGAATATGTTGCCCACTAACATTTAATGTGCACAAGATATTAACACCTTCAAAGACCTAATTGACGAATGGCAGTACTTTGTGACTGAGCGATCACAAATGACCTTATATGACCTATATTATTTTGAAAAATTTTCATCAAATGATGGGACAATTAAAAGCCTAATGGCTATGTGTTTAACACATATCCCTATATCCTGAATCCTGAAATGGAATTTTTCAAGGGCCAAAATGTTTTCTCCACTGTGTTTTAACAGAGACAGAGAGTTAAACTGTTGAATACTGCATATTTAATCACCTTATCAGTGTCACACTAGAATGTAGATTAAAAGAAATAAAGCTTCCATGAGTTCATGCATTTCATATTCAAGAAAACTTGGAACAGGGATGTGGTGGTCATGATATATGTGTGTATATATATATGTGTGTGTGTGTGTGTGTATATATATATATAGAGAGAGAGAGAGAGAGAGAGAGAGAGAATAGTGATAAGAATCGTTATTTTAAAAGAAGTGCTCAACCACAGTGGGAGCAACATTTGTCACATTAAAAGCAAGCTAATATATATATATATATAGAGAGAGAGAGAGAGAGAGAGAGAGAGAGCGAGAGCTAGCATGTTAGGGTCATGAGAAGTAGAGATTGACTTTTTTTTCATTTTATTAATAACTATGTTGGGCATATCTGTAGTTTAAATAAGTGTTAATGAAAAGGGTAGTGTTTGTTTCATTTTCTGTAGTCAACTTCCATTTCATACATGTATGTTTAACCATAAAATTGTGTACATCTGCTGGCCGATGTCTGTAGCATTTTTCCATTTGGGAGGGTAGGGGAGATTTTTCATCAATAATTCAATAATGAAATATTTTATATCCCTTGCAGTGTAGACATTGTATTAGTATCATGTCCAAGATGCAGAAGCCAACATTATGAAACCTGCTGTCAGCAATAGCAAGTTTTTGATTAACTTTATATATATATATCCTCTATAAATGGTAGTTGATGTATTCAGATTCTTTAAAAGAAAAACTTTCAGTGGAAAACTAAAGTGTGGGAAGCACCAATGTAAACTGCTTTCTGTAGTTTTATATGTTTTACAGTGACATCTAATGATCTGTTAACAGAAACTTCAGTGCATTGTCAGCTTCATATGATTTATGACATTATGACTTTGCTTTTTGTTTGCTATTGTTGTTTTTTTTTTTTAAGACATAGATTTGATTGACATATTCTTGCTGTGGGGTGTGTGTGGGGGGGGGGGGGGGGGGGGGTGGAATGCGATATCAGCAAAAATTGAACAAGGCAATGCTACCCTCTGGAGTAACCATGTTTTACTGCCCGTGAATAGATCTCCATAGAACAGGTAAATTAATAAGCTAAGTGATGAACCTGATCATACATTGTTTAACATTGTTAAAGTAAAAAAAATTCACTGTAGTGTAACATGGTCTCCGAATTTGAGCTCATGAAATGAGGCATTAGTTTAGTTTTGAGCTTAGACTGACAGTGACATGTATCTATCTGTTAAAGCTGGGTTTTAAATAAAACATTTAAGGAATAGAATGAGGATCACTAAAAGCAAGTGAGATTAATATTGATTCAGAAAGGCGATAGATTTTATCATTGGCAGTTATGTTCAAGGATTGTGGCTGGATACAATGTTAAGAATGTTTGTCCTGATGCACAGCAAAAAACAAACCAAAAAAAAAAACCGAGCTGGTAGAGCTGTAGCATTTAACTATAACCAGTAAATGTAAATGTTAGTAAGCAATGCTGTAAATAGATAACAAGGAAAATAGTTTTAAGAATGGAAATACACTTTCATTATTGATTTTTTTTTTTCTTTCTTTCCCAGTTTCAGGCCACTATGAACTATCAGCAGTATCAGCAAGGTCATTATGGCGGCCAAAACTTCCGCCGTGGCCAGTACGAGTCAGCCCCTGACCCAGACCAGAATCGGAAGCTGTTTGTTGGAGGCTTGAGCCCTGAAACAGACGACAAAACATTAAGAAGCCATTTTGAGCAGTATGGTGAGATCAGAGACTGTATTGTGCTGAAAGAGCCGCAAACTAAGAAGTGAGTTGGACGCCTGTACCACCCTCTTGGTCCCATAGCTGTTGTAAAATCTTATGTCTACTTCTTTTTTTGTAAAAGTGCTTTTGGGGTTTTGGGGGGGGGGGGGAGGGTGTGGCGGGGGATGATGGGAGGATATTTCTACTGTTTTTGTAAATATACTTGTAAAAGGAAGTATTAAATATGGTTGTCTGTTGGTTCATGTTGTCATTGAAACTGTGGAAATGCACGAAACGAAATTAAGCTGAAAGTTACAGTAGTTCTTGCCTTAAAAAAAAAGAAAAGATTTTTTTTACAAATTCAGAAAGAAAACTGATTGAAATAAGTGCTGCTTGGGTGATTTTACATTTATGCTCTTGTCACATGAAGACCTAACCAGATGAAAATGAGATGCTTTTTGAAACTGATTGATGATGATTATTGCACTGCATCCTTTCTCAGTCCTTCATGCATTATTTACATATAAGGTTCTTTAAAGCAAGGGCTAAAAATGTCCTTGAAATTTGGACATCATTGTTGGTAAATACCCCAGGATGTTTGAGAATGAAGATTTTGATGGAGCAGCATATATTTTGGTGAGAAAAATGTTAATAACAAAATTTCAAAGAGAATTGATAATAATTATAAAGAGGAAAATGTTGAATGAATTTTTGTGTATGCTGAAATTGTCCATTATCATCATCAACCAAAGAGTGCAGAAAGGCTTACATTTTCAATATGACAGTTGTTGGATTTCATATTTAAAGTCTTGATTTTTTTGTTCATTTGTAAGTCTGTCTAAACATTGTTAAGAGAGCCAAGCAATGAGATATATTACAGTCTTCATGCAAAGTAAAAAAATTTTGAGGAAGGGAATATGACTGTTATTAGTAATTCCAAATTCTTTCACATGTAGCTAGTTCTATTAATTGTATGAGATTTGTATTGTGTGTATGAGCGCTTAAAAAAAAAGAAAGAAAAGGGCTCATAGTCATAAAGAAGCTTGTGTTTCCTAAGATATTGTTATTGGATGATTTGAACTGATGTTTGTTGGTGTTGGTGCGTGATTTATTCCTATGCCCATAAAGCTTGTGTTTCCTAAGATAATGTTATTGGATGATTTGAACTGATGTTTGTTGGTGCGTGATTTATTCCTATGCCCATAAAGTATATCATAACAGAGCTGTTCACTGCAGTACAGCATTGTCTCAAAGGTTTTATCGTGATACAGAGTTGTGTGTGTTGTGTGCATGCAGGTCCCGCAGGTTTGGTTTCGTCACATTCAAGGAACCAGAGGGCCTGGATGAGGCGCAGGAGAACCGGCCTCACAATATTGATGGAAAGAAAGTGGAGACCAAGCGGGCCATGCCCAGAGATGTGGGTTGAAAAACAGTGGAACCTCTCGGTAGAAACTTTCTGAAAATCAGGTCTCAGAAGAGATTAGGTCTTTTTAACCTTTTGACTACCAAAGTTTTTTTCATGCATAACATTTTTTCAGATACCAAGTTAATTTCTGAAGTGTCGGTAGCTTTTTCTACTTAAAAAGTTTCTCCACAAAATATCTTTTACATCTGAAGTATAGCCAATTTTGGCTAAAAATCTGGCAGTAGGTGTAGTTTACTGTGAGTCACTGAATGTGTCTGTTTTTGTGTCAGTCGTGTCTACAACTGACTGTTGCAGTTACTTAAATTTCCTGTGAAAGCGGAATCTATGATTGTGGAGCTGACTCTCTAACACAATGCTACTGAAGTTGATTGAATTGACTGCAAGTGCACTCCTGTAGTGTAAAAGCATCTCTGTGCCGCCCTTGTCGATTCAACTGGACTTTGACTGCTAAATTGTCCCAGTCTTGTTGGATAGTCACAGATGACTGTCTTGCTCACTCATTGTTAGACTTGACCCCTTGACTGCCGCTATTTTGTATCAGTTTTGTACTTCTGTGTGCTGGAGCAAAATTTGACTTTTTGCGGTAGGTTCACTAATTTGATCAGTGCTCATTTATTTGTGGAGATATCTCTTAGATTTTTGGCATGTTTTCTTCTTATACCCAGGGCTATAATATCTGCAAATAATATTTGATTTTGTTCATTCTGAGTATAATAAATAATCTTATAATTCAACGTTTTACAAAAAATTATACTTTGCAAGCATACAAAACCCTACAGCAGCAAAACAAAAAACATACAAACCCAGCAAAAAGTGGTTTTAGTGTTTACTGAACACCTGTGTAAATATTTCGTAGTGAATTTACAATCCACAATTGTTTTTACATGATAAATCCATGTATTTCTGGGGTACAGTACAATCTAGGTATCAAGGGACACAATTTTGTTTTCTTAGGTAGGCTCACTAATATGTCCACTGCTCTTTCACGTCTTGACATATATCTTAGATACTTGGGAAATTTTCTTATTATATCCTTGGCTACAGCCAGATATCACAATTGTTTGATTTTGTTTGTAATGAGTAGACCAAAAATATATATAATGATGAATGTTTTGTTTGAAAAACAGACACGTTCAGAACAAACAAAACTATAGCACTAAAACCACAAAAACTGGTGTTAGTATCCTTTGAACTTCAGGACAAACATATGAATAAAATGTTTAGCAACTCATAGGGACACTCCAGTCCTGGTAAAGCTCGTCCTCTTCCTCTGCCACGCCCCCTCACACTGGACCCTCACCGTTGTCCTGAACCCCCTCCCCTTCCTTGACTCCCCTCCCATCCTCTTACGAAAGGAGGGAGGGAGCAGTCGACACAGACGGAATCGGCTCGTCATTCTCCGATTCGGCCCCACTTTCGCCGGTATCGCTCGGTTTGAAGTTGGGGATCAGCTTTGTTATCAACACCAATCACCGAGATAGCAAAGGGTGGTGTTGATTGTGATCGCTTTCTTCCTCCTCCGAATCGCTTCGTTCCACTTCTCTGAAGTCTTCATCATTGCTTTCACGGTCTCGGATAACTTCTTGAAGCACTTCAAGAGCATTAGATCATTTGAAAACGGCACGCACCTGAACGAACTGTCTGCTGGACTTGCCATCTTGAACTGAAAATGACTCGGCCGAACCTTGCCGAAGTATTATCGTCCGAACGGACACGAGCCGGTCAGTCAGCGACCCATGAAAGGGAAGAAACCGTCCTTTAGGGTCCCTACAATCGTTTAAACTTTTTTTTCTCATTGCCTCCCTTCTTTAAATCGCCGAATTTTGATGATGAAATTACCTTGAATGGCGTTTGATGCGAGGCACACAGCTTTCCAGAAACCACCTCAAACGCCGTTCGTGCAAGGGCAGTCAACGGGTTAACACAAGCTGAGGAAATGTTTTATTGAAAAGTTTTTATAGGCGAACGAATGGGGCAACTTATCACTCAAACTCTTGCAAACATCTTGTATGGAAATAAAAATAATGTTTAATTGAGACAAGTGGATGAGAAGATATGTGGAGTATGGCGAACAGTTGGAACAAAGTGGAGCAGTAGTAATTTGAAGGTCATTATTTGGAGGTTTCACTGTATTATAAAATGGTTTATGAAATTTGTGAGGGAAAATAGATGTAAGTGTTGGAACTTACAGATAGTTGCTGATACCAGAAACATTTTTCCATCTTCCTGGTCGGAAATTTCATAGATCGTTACTCCATGTATATAAATGATTTCAGTACCATATCTTGTTCCCATTTCCCTGTTTATCCGTTTGCTGACAGCCTAGGATGATCCTTGGGTTGTCATTTAATACCAGTGTGTCACTTTCTTCTTTTTTCACTGTGGCAGCGAAGATGCCGGGCTCATGGCTGGTCCCTCCTCACCAGGTCCTCCAGGAAAGCTAGTCATTTGAGGGAGGGATTGGGGGGGGGGGGTGTTTCCTGAAGAGGGGAAGATGGCAGAAGTGCCTCACCCTTTGCTGGCAAAGTCCGTTCTGGACAGGCCTGAAAATATCTAAGTGTTGGTCTAAGTCCCTTATGATTTTTTTTATTTTATTTGAAAACAAATCGGAGGGGAAGAGAGGTCAGGGTTGGAAAACCAAAACTGCTGCAAAAAGTTGATTTTTCTTGTTCTTGTAATGAATAATTTTGATGAAAAGAAAAGATTCAGAGATGCAAAATGATGTAGAAATTTTGAACTTTTGAACAGCAAAGGCCATTGTCCCCACCACACACAGTCGCCAGAATCTACTTGTCAGCAATGGTTGATAGGAGAGAACTGGTACAGGGCCCTCAGCAGCTCACACACACAAACTGTGCCGGAGCTGAGCGTCGTTGATCAGTATCTGTGTCCCAGTGAACCCATCTCATGAGTCGAATGGGGTCACACCTGGATTGGTAACAACAGGCAACAACTGAAGAGAAAAAATGTACACAAATAGACTGGAGTCAAACGGTGTGCCAAAAGGGCAGGTAACAGATGTCTGACACTGATTTATAGATGATATGTTTTCGATAGATACCATGGATGGAATTATATTCCAAACCTACTTATTATCAGTGATGAGTCTTGCCTGAGAGGCTAAAAGATCGCAGTACAGATGCTAAACTAGTGTAAGTTTCTGTAACCATTATTCCTGTTCATGAGGTAGAATTCGATTGTTTCCATGTACTGTCAAAGAAAGGTTTTATATTTGCACTTTAATGCCCTTTTTTTTTTCATCCCCACTCTCTCCCTGTTACCACCCTGAACCTCCCTTCCCTTCATCTTTTTTTTCCAGTAGTCTGTAAAAAGAATAAATTTTTTTGTTACATTGAAATAAAAGAACTGGCCTGTAAATGAGGAAGGAATTGTTTGTGTACACTTTTTTCCCCTGCTAGTTATTTGTTAGTTAAAAAAGTTCCGTTTGCGTTGAATTGATGCGCGACAGTGCCTGTACAGGATCCCCAAAGTCAGATGGAGGCCCTGAAGATCTTTGTTGGGGGCATTAAAGAGGGCACCACGGAGGACATGATTCGTGAGACCTTTGCCGGTAACATCACCAAGATAGAAATGATCAAGGACAAGGCAACGGGAAGGTTGAGGGGCTTTTGCTTTGTCACCTTTGACGACAGTGACACTGTGGACAAGCATGTGTGTAAGTTGAAGTCTTCAGAAATAAGTGTGATGCGTAGTGATAATGGCTTTCATATCAGGTCTCAGGTGGCTTTAACCATGGTGGTTTACTTGAGGGAGAAAATGTTGAACGTATGGTGGAAGCAGTTCATCAAGACTTTGGATTTACCTCTTACGCCTTAGAGGAATCCCTCCTCAGAATTTGCCTGAGCTGCAAGTGAACACAATGTTTGTATTCAGGTATAAATTTCAAAACAAAACAATTATTTTCTTTGTTGTTGTTTTTAATAACCTGCGGGACGAGGTTGTTTTCAGGTTGATAGAAATTCGTCAGAACAAAACCTTCTTTTGGTAATTTCTTTTATCTTGATATTAGTCGAAGAAAATCTGCAAGACTGCAGGTTTTGTAGAATCACTCTGAAATCCAGGACAAACTGATCCTTTTTGGTCATCACTGGATCGGCAAGATTGTATTTGAGAATTTTTAGGAACGTTGAAATTTTGTTGGGATTCTTTGCAGTCCTTAAGCAGTTTGTTGTTCATCTTCATATAATTGATTTGGTTTCTCCAGCAGAAAATGAAACGGATATCCTGACAAAAAATATGTTTGTGGCTTTCCCCATCATTTAGGTAAGTTTTCAAGCAAAACCTTGAATAATGATGCTGTGGTTATTATACACTGTTTAGAGAGGAAGTTAAGTGACTGTCAGTCAAGCCTGTGGTCTGCTGTACAAAGAGTTATAAATAGTAGAGCGAAAAGAAGTAGAGAATGAAGTGCCTGACAAAAGAAAATGATTTCGATATTTTCAAATGAGTAGAGGAAGAGTGGGGGAGCCAGAATCACTGGAAATTGGAAGGGTTTGATTGACTTTGCATTGATAGATTGGTGCCTTGAAAATTGACACTGCTGATGTGTGGGTTTTTGCATTTGTTTTTGTGTGTACTGTTATTATTTGAAAACTTGTTTGCTATCTCATCTCTGTCACTCCAGTGACATTACCCCCATGCTGTTCATTCCAGCTGACATCCATAGTCTGTCGCACCCTGGCTTGTCTCGTTGCAGTCCTGGCACCAACAGTGAAGTGAATCAGTGTCATCATGAGGTTGCCCACCAGAGGAGGCATTGCACTGCTGCTGAGTCACTTCAGTAGAGTTCAGTGGGGCCTGTTCTGATCAAATGCACTTAGGATACCACTTACAGTATCGCCAACTGATGACAATAATCAGTTAGTTGCAAAGCCAGCATGAGGGAGTGTTCCCCTGCTGAGGGTTTCTTGTCTCATCTTCACACTGTTTTGTGGCATTTCACCGATATTTATTTGGCTCCTTGGCCACAGCCAGGTATGTCCCCCACAGCCAAGGCACTGGCAGTCCACAGGGAACGTCAGTGTTGAGTCGTCATGAGGCTACCCACCAGAGGAGAATCTGCATTGCTGCTGAGTCACTTTAGTGGAGTTCAGTGGTTCCTGTTCTGATCCAGGATGCACGGGAAATCACCTACTAAGCCCCCAACTGATGGTAGTTGCTCGGTTGCAGAGCTAGTGTGAACTGTATCTCTGCAGGGCACCGGCACATCCCTACAGTGACAGTCCCCATGAATTTGCAGATACTGGTCACCTTGACAGAAGCTCACAAAGGGCATGGACATGGAGAGGAAACTGAAGACTGAAGTCGCCATGAGAGCAGGGCGTGACGGGCCACAGATTTTTAGATTGTTTGTTTTAATGCTGATTGATGAGGATGAAGACGATTATGCTACAGATTTCCAATCTGATCTGAGACAGCATGACAGGGCTGTGCTCAGTACTTTTGTTTCATAATATGTCCTGGTGTGAACCAGGCCTGTGAGATTCAGACACCTGCAGTATTGGATCTGGAAATTTGAGCAACACTTTCACTACCATTGGGTGGACAGAACTTGAGGGCATGGTTTCAGTCTTCCCAATTGAACCTATACCAAACTCAGTTCTGGACCAGAGCTTGTTGGGGCAGAAAATTCCCACAAATAAATGGATAGGAATGGAACCCATGACTTCTTGGTCGGATGTTAATGGTGCTAACCACTTTGCTACAGCAGTTTGTAGGTTCTTTTGGTTTTGGTGTCGAGGTGTGGACATTCAGGTCAGAGTTTCTCATCGGATAGTGATAGCCATGAAATTAGTAACTTGTTTGCTGCATGTGGGGAGTAAATCCTACAAGAAAATCCGACCTGGAGAGGGATGGTTTTGCTAGATCTGACTTGACCAAGGCACGCCCATGCCTTGTAAATACTTCATTGAATATTGTAAATATTTCATTGAAAATGATGATGTAACATTTTACTGTTTTTGTTTAAGAGCTAATTTAGGGCTCTGCATATAGGGACTAAGTAGTTTATGTACTTTTTACTAGAAACATACTGTTATGGGTTGTGGTTACATCTGTTTAATAAATTGCCGAAGAAGGGTCCCAGGATTTTGTGTTGTTTTAATGATGATTTTAACCGTTTTCAATTTCAGTGACCAAGCATTTTGACCTGAATGGACGTAGGGTTGAAGTGAAGAAAGCCACAGAGAAAGACCAGCAAGGATATGGTAAGTGTCATTATACCTTAAAGGATTCTGCTAACAGGCCTGCTGGCTTTAGCTGCACTGCATGCAAAGTTTTGATCAACAGTGATGTAGATTTGTAATTCTTTCAAAGGTTTAGATATGAAAAACAACGTTATATATTTTCTTTCAATTTGTTTGTGGTTTTGTTTAAGTTTTGGTGTTTCTTTTTCAGTGTTGGTTTATGAGTGACTGTGAACATACCCCTGTGATTATTCCCCAGAACAGAATTGATGAAAAATTACATGTTTGTAATTCAAACAGTATTTCCTATTTGATACGTGCACAAGCGAAGCAAAAAATACTAAAGTAACTTTTTTTCCTGCATACTTTTTCATGACTGTTCAGTCCAGAAATAAAATCTGTCAGGCCACAATCTTCGTGCAAGCAGATGACAGGATAAAGTTATATATGTCAAAAATTTCTGTAAGGGAAACAGGCATAGTTAACATGTTCAGAAGAAACGCCCGAACTACCAACAGTACCGCTTCAGGTACCATCTTCTGAATGAGCAAAAAATAGCAGGCTTCCCATCATAGAATGTTGCAACTCTTGCCATCTTCAGGCAAGCTAGCTTCAATTGCAACAGAATGAGATGCCTAGGTGAATTCACCTGGTGCAGTTTCCTCTTAGTAAACATTCTGTATCAAACTTGAAGAAAAAAGAAAACTTCAGTTAGAAGTAAATGCAAATAATGTAACTTTCTCAGCAATTGCCCCCCCCCCCCCCCCCTCCCTCCCTCTCAACCTCTCTCTCTCTGACTGTGTGAGTGAGATAAATGGATGAAATGGAGAGGGTTGGAAGGTTAACAAAAATCCAAGTTCAGAATGAGAGATGATTTAAAAAAAATTTGAATTTAATGCGATGTCTTTAACTCAGAACTTGTTGTGAGTATATATTTTATTTATTTTAAATGTCAATTCACAGTTCCTATTCCAATTTTTGGTCACGGTCAGTACAACATAAGGTTAATCTGGCCATAACAGCATGTCACAATGTATGTGTATATCTGCATCATTGTGTGTTCATCATAAATAGTGAAAGGAAAGCAATCCAAATGACATTTCATCAGCAATTTTGAATTTTACTTTTTTAGTCTTATTTTTTCCTTGTTTTGCAGAATTTCAAAATAGAATTTTTCAGATAAGATACTTTGGATGTCTTTTCACTTGACCATTGACTTCAGATCACTCATTGCATGCTCACACATGCACAAAGGCATGTGGGCAAGGACACCTGTTTCAACATTCGGAAACGAGTCACTGTACACAGGTTTTATAATGTTTAGATAGGTACATATATGAACTCATGCAGGGATGAAAAGCACTTTCTGTGGACTACATTTTTTTCTTTCTTGTCAAACTTTTAAGATGCTGCTTGTTTCGCTGAACAGTCAAGACTCATGTGGGTTCCATTTACAAAAGAAATGACGTGATGTGTTGTCAGGCTATGGTCCAAACTACGGTCCAAACTACGGTCCAAGCTATGGCATGGGTGGTGGTGGCTATGGCCAGTATGGACATGGACCTGGCAGAGGTGAGTGGTGCAGTCGCATGCCAGGGGAGCTAGCTGGGTGAGGCTGGGGAACAGTTTGAGTTAGCAGTTGAGCTGTGGCGCATATGGACTTGCCCATGCACATGCCCAAGCACAGCGAGCGCCACAGTGAAAGTGGGGATGGAGTTTTTGGTGAAAACAGTATCCTCACCTGCTGCAAATTATGTACTGATGTCACAAGTGTTTCTGTGTTTTTCTTTTCATTGTGTCGGTTTTATTGTTTTCCATATTTATTCATCCATAATTTATAGAGAACGTCATTTTCTAATTCAGGACAGGGTGAGTATAGGCAGTGGGATGGGCCCTGGCTGCTTGTTTTGTAGTTTATTCCCCATTACTTTTATTTTTCTTCCATTTTGGTTTTGAGCCAACCTTTTTTTAAATTTAATCTTAAGGGGGTCAAATGAAGTTCAGAGACTTCATCTTATCCTTTGTGGTCGGCTGGGCTATAAGCAACGTTACCATTACCAATTCACCTTACCTGTTAGTTTTTCTGTTCAAGAGATATGGTGCTGCACTTAATGATTTTTTACGATTGTATGTTCTCTGTGTAAGGATCCCATAGACATGTTTTCAGATCTGATGTTGAAGGACATGGCTGGTTGGGCTGTAGTCAGTAACAGCTTGTTTGACCATGTTTTCAGACAAAATGTTTTCAAACCTGATGTTGAAGTCTATTGTCAGTAAGAAATCAGATCATTGTGCTAGAGATCGGGCTGTATATTTGATCTCGTAATGTTAGGGTTGCATTTGTTGTTTTTTTTAACATGATACTGAAAAACTTTTTTTTTGGTTGCTGTCCCATCTTCTGTGCCACCTGAGTGGCATTGCACCCATGCCGCTCATTCGGACAACCCGTCCACAGTCCAGTTAGTCCCACCACAGCCTTGGAACCGGCAATCCACAGGGAGCAGTCAATGTCAAGTCATTAAGGGGCAACCCACCGGAGGAGACACTGCACTGTTGCCGAGTCACTTTGGTGGTGTTCAGTGGTACCTGTTCTGATCCAACATACGCAGGACACCACCTACTAAGCCCCCTACAGACGACAATAATTGCTTAGTCGTGGAGCCGGTGTGAGTGAGCTCTCCCTCCGGAGGGCGCCACCACTTCCGTCCTACGACAGCCCCTATGGACATGCCGATACCGGTGACCCCGACGGAACTAAACTCAAGGCCACAGACGTGGAAAGGACATTGAAACTGAGGTCACCATGAGAGCAGGGCATGAAGGGCCACAGAATTTGAGACTTTTTTTTTAATGCTGATCAATGAGAATGAGGATGATTAAGATGATGCTACGGATTTCCATTCCGGTCTGAGACTGCATGACAGGGCTGTACTTGACGCTTCCTTTCATAATCTATCCCGGCGTCAACCAGGCCCGAGAGATACAGACACCTGCAGTGTTGGTCAGGAAATTTGAGCAGTACTCTCAGAGACGCATCCATTAAGTGGATGAAACTCGACTGTGTGGTCCCGGTCTTCCCAACTGAGCCCATAGCATACTCCACTCCGGGTAGGATCCGGTTGGAGCAGAAAAAATCCCACATGACTCAGATGGGATTTGAACCCACTACCTCCCAGCCGGGAGTCCGTGACGCTAACCACTTTGCCACGGCGGCTGGCGATACTGAAAAACTTACTTGGGTTCATTGCTGAGGTGTGTTTTTGTGTGTTTTGTTTGTTAATTGCTGAAGTATATGTGTCTGTTAATTGCTGAAGTATATGTGTCTTAGCTTTACCAGACTATTCTTGCCAGATTTGCAGAGTGGTTTTGAAAGTTGTAGCATGAGATGGTTGCTTGTGAACCTGTTGCAAAGGGTGGACAGTGGGGTCTAGATTGACAGCCCGGATATGGCTACTTGCAGTCAACTGAACAACTAGAAACATGAATTGACCTAATAAACAACATCTGAAATAAATGATGTGAATGTATGCATATGTTGCTCTATCATGCTGTTTGGGGGGGGGGAGCCTGCGTTGCTGTTCATTTTGCGCATTTGGTGTATGCACACAGGTGGCTACTCTGGTGGCAACTACGGACATGGCCACTTTTCCAATCAGGGTTGGAATCCATCTGGAAACTATGGAGGTGGAAATTACGGGGATTACGGATATGGACCTCACGGTATGGTTATATGTAACATGCCTCTTTTTTTGTTGTTGCATAATTTTATATAGTTTTTCATATAGTGTTTTTTCTATGTGTATGTAATTTTGTTTTTTGTATTTATGTACATAGATTATATCTAGAGAACTGTATTAATATATATGGTGAGGTTTTGTTTGTTTTCTCAAATTCCAACCATTGGGATACATAGATTTGATCTCCTGTCTGGTATGCTTCAGATTGCGTGTTATCTCCAGTTAAGTGTTGGTATACGTTTTCTTTTAATAGAACCTTGTGTACAAGTATACAGTTGCCATTTCTGCTTTTACGATTTTATGGGCATTTCTCACCATATTTTTTGACATGTTTACCCACATAATTTCGCCATAATCAAAGATCTGGTGAAATAGACTCGGTGAAATTTTGTGGTGTTCAGTTCAGGCCAGGGAAAAATTTCCTCCAACTTTCCTGACTCAAGAGGTGCTATTTTTCTGGCTCATGGCGACATGTGGCTTATAGAAAATCTGAAATTGCCTTTGAGTATCAGTTCCCACTAGCTGATACTTGATAAACTGCTTTCAACATTATTCTTTCAAGGGTCCAACTTTTTGGCAGCTGGCAACCATTGGAGAACTGATTGGCTTGTGTGCAGCAAAAAGTGATCCCCATTTTGAATTGGTCGGAATCTGACTTCGTCATCATCAAGATAATGTTCCTTTTGTGATTTCCATGCTTCATTCTTGGTATGTCAGTGTGTAAAGATATAGTTAAAAATGTTGTTGAGGGTGGAAAACAAGGGGAAGTGGTCCTAGCTTGAATGTAATGAATGAGGAATGGAGAACAAATTTGGATTAATGTTAACCCTCTTCTGTATGCACTTACTTGCGCTTGCTTACGCTGAAAACCTATGGCCAGAGAAGTAACTCCGTGATTTGAACATGGTTACCCAATTTAATAATGAATTTAAAAGAGCGGAAAGGAAATAATGATATGAAAATGATTTGAAAAATTCCTACGAATGTATATGTTGCTATATTATAAGTTTGAAGAATGTCACATGAGCCACTTATTCGGGGGGAAAAAATCTTAAGAACTTGTCTTATGAATTGTTGTTCATCATATCTATAATGTCATCCCTATTGAAATCTAGGCCACTCTCAGCTTCATTACCCTGCACTTTCACTAAGTCTTATGCCATTTAGCCTACAAATCAGGTCATCTTCATCACTAAATCCCATGATAGAATGCCAGAAATCAAGGTTGGCCATGGTGAAAAACAGCACTTCGACCACAAAACTTTAAAAAAAAATCATAACTTAAGAACTACAGCATGTATAGAGTTGCGGTTTGTTGCAAACGGAAGTGGATTGTAAAAGGAAAAATGAAGTCATGTTCTCGTGAGACTTCCTTTTCTACGAGAAATATGGCGGAGCCCATTGTTGCCACGTGTTCTACTGGGCGCTGGCAGGCACTCAGCCTTTTGGCAGTGTGATTTCCGGTCGCGTGCTAGTGGGCGCATGGTTGTCAAGAGAGTTAAGAAGATCGCATGCCTTCTTATGTGGTTGAAGGTCCCCACCCTGACCCTCGCTCATCTCCTGCTCATTCTTTCCAGCCTGAAAAATTTATTTTAGGCAAAGAACTTTGAGAACCTGTTTGATCAATTTTGGGGTGAGGTCCCTTGGGTCACATGGCACTTCTGTGTGGTGCCATTGTTTCAAGTATGCATCGCAAAGTGACTGTAAAATTCTTGCTTGTTGCAGGTGGCTATGGCAGTGGTGGATATGGTGGAAATTACAACCGCCGTTAGGTCACCATTGTGCTGGCCCTCATGTGGGACTCTCTTCAAGGTATGTTGCACTGTTGTACGTTAGCGTATGTATGTGTGCATGTGTTCGTGCGGTTTTAGTGCATGCAAAAGTAATACTACACCTGGCAACCCTCTTGGAGTTTTCAGAAATGTTCGTACTCTAAACACCAGTCCTGGAATCCTGTACCCTTTGAAAAATAAATTTGTATGTATCAAACTTGGTTAAGAAATATTTTGAATATAATAAGATAATAGACTGGCATTTGGCATGCTTGGATTAATTCAAAGATGATTCTCTCTTGTGGAAAAGTTTATTGTCCACCATTGTTTATTAGTAGATAGGCTAGTGCAATAGTGTATTTAATAGAGAAAAAAAGTGAAGCACATAACCATTCACTATTGTTTATTGCAGGCAGGCTCATGGAACAGTATATTTGATGGAAAAAGGCAAAGCAAGCTGCAGCTGCACGGAATAACCACACACTTCTTATAAATCTCCACACTTAGACTCTCGACACTCGCCTGCTTTACACATGGAAACCAAAACAAGGATCAAAACAAAAATGAACATAGCTCATCCCAACAAAACCCAACAAAAAACTGGATTGAAAATTAAAAAAAAAAAAAAAAAAAGCTTCAAGTAAAAAAAAAAACCTGCATGCATGTACAAATCTGCAAAAGACGGAAACAAGATGGCAGCAGCAAAGGATGTGGAGGATTATGGGATTTGGAGGGAGAAGTGGTGACGAGTGTTCCTGCCTCTGCGTCTGTGGCTGTTACCTCGAGCTGGCCGTCCGTGCCATAGTGGTGCCCTGCCCAGGTGGCCCCAACCCGCCAAACCAGCAACTCTCATGGCAGCTTCATCGGCCTCTTTTCATCTTCAGGGACTTTGTGCAGGCTTGTGTGCCCCTATTGGCACCGCCATGCGGGGAAAGGAGGTGCACGACTTAACAGCAGACCCATCATTCATTTTTCTCATGGACAGGAGGAACAAAACTTTTGATCAAACAAAATTGGTTTAGACTTAAGATGTAGGACAACCACAAGAACGTCAAAACAAGAATAATTGTCTCATTTACATTTTCATGTCCATTCTTAAGCAGTTTTAGACACTCGTCTCCTGGTCAAATTGTTTTCAAAGATTGACCTTACTTGCATGAATGCAGTGGTTTATGTGTAGTGTGGTCAAGTTGAAAACGAGTTGACCAGTGATAGCCAAACAGGTTCAGAGAAGCGGATGATAGGGGGAAAGCTAAAAACAATGCTGTAACCCTTAAGGTGGGCACCTTTCCACCCTATCATCACCTGTTTGGTGACACACATTCTTAACTTCAGATGACATGGGCAGTGGGATGGGTAGGGGAGGTGGGGGGGATAGGTATGAGTAAAGCAGAAGCAGTCGAGGTAGGGTTGGTGTCTTACAACTAAGCTTGGAGATCTTTTTTTTTTTTTTTAAAGTGCAGATAGTCCAGCAAGCCAACCTGACTTGTTGGACATTAAGCTTTAATGCAGCTTTTTTTTTTTCTTTAAGTCTGATCAAGACTTAAGATATAGAACAGGACCCACTGTGCCACTAGAGATAAAATGGTAATCCCCTTAAGAAAGGAAATTGGTGAAAAGAAAATCCAGAGGAAAACTTTTTTTTGGTCATATCAGGTTCTTTGCATGGCAGTGTGTTTTCTGGATTTGGGGGGATATTGAATCTTAAAGGAGGAGCTGCAGAAAAAATACAGGATCGGAAATAATTTTTGATGTTCATCTTTAATGCCACTGAATAGCCCTGAAAATTCTGCAGCCCAGAGACTGGGCTGATATTGTCATCCGGGGGTACAGTGGGTCCGTTTTGCTATTCCTACAATGAAAAGCCTGTTCCCAGGAGCCTCTTCAAGGGAGTCTTGTCAGTAGACCCTTTTTTTTTTTTCCTTAACTGTAGATTGTAATTACTAGGAATGAGGTTAGTGGGCTTGTTTGTATGTGGTAAAACTGCTTTTTGTTGTTGTTTTTTTTCCTCTACTTTTATTTTCAATTATTATTGGTATTATTTTTCAAGATCTTTATTTGTGATGATCATTTCAGGATAGCATGTATATGTTTACTTCCCCCCCCCCCCCAAGTGTAATACTGCTCGGGCAGATTCACACTAATTCACATTGCTGTGAACTTGAGCAGGTCAAGTAATTGCAGTGAAAGGGATTGGTGTGACATAGGTTAGAAAGTTTTGAAGTCGTCCTTTTTTTCTGAGTGTTACTGTGGGTCTTTATCAGTAAATTTTTGATGGTGATGGTGGTGGGGGAAAAGTGGGAGGATGCCGAGACTGCATGTGTAGATTTTCAAGAGCAATGTTCAAGCTTTGTTGCTGGCAACATTGACATCAAGTTAGATTTGTTGATGGAATTAGCCGGGGTTGAAGAGTATTTTTCCCTTGTGTGTGAACAGTTTAAGGTACTGCAGTCCATATACTCCACCCTGTAAAATAAAGGATTTCCCTGGGTGGTCCCTCAGTGTGTCGGTGTATAATACTTGGACCACTGTTGTTTGTGCCATTGCTGAGGTGCACAGTACATCTTAGGGGAACGACAGTTCAGTGTCTGACTGGATCATTCAATGGCATTGACATTGGCAACAATAAAGGATGCAGAAATGCCACCATCCTTTTGTTGAGTTTTTGCTTGGTTTATACTTGTATGCGTGCTTATATATCCTCGGTGAACTTGACATTTTATTTTCTCCCTTCTTTGGAAATGTTTCCTCCAGCCCAAATTGGAAAGAAAATTTAAAGCAAGAGACAATGAAAAAACTTAAAAGAAAAAATGCAGTTCCACTGGGCGAAAGAGACGAACACATTGTCTTGTAATTAATTGTCCCTTTCATCTGGGTGGAATAGTATTCTTTTCTTTTAACCATTTGAGTGCCACACCCTTTTCATGCTCGGGTGTAACCATTTGCCAAGGGGTTACTGGTCGTGGTGGGTAATAATTTGAAAAAACATTCTAGCATCCAAACTACTGAAAGAAAGTAGATATAAGGCGTACTTTTCTGAAAGGAAAATGAACACACTATCCAGTTACGACATTTTCACATGAATTTAATTCTTTTTTAATTGGCAGTGTATCTGGAATGAAATTGAATGTAAATGTTTTCACAAAAAAATTCTTTATATTTGTCATGGTAAACATTTACAGACATAAAATTCACACAAGATTTTGAAAAAAAAAAAAGAACTAAAAAGACAAATGCATGCACTTACCATATGTGTCCATATGTATATGAAGATTTCTCCAAACTTGTGATGCTGATCAGGTAACTGGTCACATTTTCACACAGGTTTTGGTTCCCTTTGACACAGAAACTTACCTTCACACAGTTTTTTTCTTGGTCTGCTTTTTCAAAGTTCTGGACTCTGGGTGTAAACACACCAGACTAGAAATACACATAAGGCACTAAATGTATGCAAAAGCAGGCAGCTGTCACCATCTGATAGTGTTTTTTTTTTTTTTGGTGTGTAGTATACCTGGAAACGGCTGTAAATGGAGCCAGCTTTGAGGAACACTGTCCACACAGGTAGCTGCTCTCATTTCTTTTGCCCTGCTTGGAACACACTTTGCACCTCCTACCTTAGGACTGCTTTCCTACAGCCTCTAAGATGCTGACAGGGTGGGACACTGCTAGGACCTGCTCTGCATGATTAGTTCCAGTTATGAAGTGATCAATCACGGTTTGTCTAGAAAAGCTGGTTATAATCTGTAGGCCTTTCCCCTTTAACTGGTGTCTTGAGGCCAGGTTCTGTGAAAGCTGATATGTCCGGCTGGGTCATGTTTGGTTGTGCAAGGGGGGATGATTCAGCACAACACCTCTCCCTTGTCCCCGCAGAACTCCTCTTCCACAGCCTCATCCTCTGCTCACACCTGTTGAGATAATTATTGTAAGATATATGCCTCTTCCACACACACATACACACACACACACACACTGTTCCCACATAAACGGGCACACAATCATGCACTCCCTCAGACACAAGCTAATACACTTGTCTCGCTCACTTACACACACACACACACACACACACACACACACAACCACACACATGCACACACACACACTGCCACACCCCTTACAACGCCCACTATCTTAAGTCCTGTCTCTTCCGGGCCCCTGCAAAAGTAACCGCGTACACAGTTCAAAACATTGAACAATGACCGTCGGTCTCTCACCTCAACTCTCTCCCTCCACTTGTCTGCATGCCAGGTCTGCCCCCAAGCAACACAGCTCACATGTACGCCCAGTCAGCGTTAGCAGACGACGAAAGCTGTGGCAGGTCTTTCCTTTTTTCCCTTCAGTGGTCGAACCCCCTCGACTGGTCAGTGCCTCGCTCGAAGTCTGGGTCAGCAACACTGGATATTTTGCCTCCAGCTACGCTCTCTCCTCTCTTCTGATGTCAAGATGACTAACATGGACAAACATGGACATCTCCAAGGCCTGCATCACCCAGTTCTTAGCAACTCGGTTTCATCATGTTTTTTATTCATCATATGAATCGTCTGACAAGTTGGTGTCACAATAAGCACAAAAGTCTTCATCGTCAATCAGTTAAAGAACTTGCCCATGTTCGTGGTCACACAACCACAAAACTACGTTGATTTTTGCTCTTTACACAGTAGGGGCTAGGTTGACGTTCGTCGTCGGCCATGTTGAACTTGACTTCTCACAAGTGTGTCAATCAAGAGGGGGGTAGTAATACAAAGGTGATAAAGAGACCATTACACAACATGATGGGAGCTCATAGCTTATGAATAATTCAAGCAGACATATTAAGCTTTCTGACTGGTGTATGTTGGGACTCCCTGGTCTAAAAGTGGGACTAGGAAAGTTCTAGCAATGACGATGACGGATACATCAGTCATGGGGCGCTATTTCTGCACACAGAAACATGACAGAAATCTCCCTCATGGGGCAGTCTGGGGGTTAACCCTTACGCTGGTTGTCGCAACAGAAGTCATGCCTTAGGTAATGGCCGTCGCTAGTTGTCACAACATAAAACGCACTGTAGGGTGAGCCTTGCGAGCCTAGTTTCACTGACACACACAGATAGGAAACTATGGCTCAGTGAGAAACTAATTTGCATGAATAACCAAGCGAGTCCAGGAACATGGATTTTCAGCATTTTAGCTTAGTTTATGGTTAGTTGCAGCTTGTAATGCATAGTGCGACTCGACTCATCTGGCAAACAAAAATGGCGGCGCCCAAAGGAGAAAGTGATAGAATTATGAACTTTTTCGAAGATGTTTTTGCTGAATTTCTTGTGGAAAAAGCAGGTGAAGAAGAAGTTATGGGCATTTTTTAATGAACTGGTGTGGTGGGTGATAGTTTTGATTTAGATCAAGCACCATGTAATCTTGATTTTGACATGGACGATGACTGGATGAGTGCCTAAGGGTGAGAGGAATCTCAAGATGCCATTTGAGTGGGGAAGAACAATTCAGTGTAGTGCTTCCAGATGATAAACTTTCAAATGTAAACGAGGACAGTGTGGGCAAACTATTACATTAGTTGTAGTGACCATTTTTTTTTTTTTTTTTGCGTTACCAGCACGTGATGTCAGTGTGAAAACTGAACTGTACCTTATTAATTCTTACCTGGATTACCTGCATGGAAGACGGGTATAATCCACAATGACTTTCTTTTGAAAAAGGCTGTACTTATTTCTGGATACTGTGGAACATCATTGACTGGATTATTTGAGAAAAAGCTCTTGAGAATGACGAGCAGGATGTGCCACCTGTTTTCACCTGTTATTTTCACATTCTAGATGGGTAAGCACTAATTAAACACTCACAAGCACACAAACCCTAACTTCCATTTAAGTATTGGAACATGCCTGACTGCCAGCAAGGACACACCTTCCGTCTCCCTTCAACTCTCTGTAAGTGTTGCTTGGTTGGTAGCTCTTCGGAGACTGAAGGGAAATCCTCGCTCACCCGACTAACGTAAAACACAGGTGAGTAGCTATCAGGTAAACAGGTCAACTGGTTTTTCAGGTTTACCTGTTCCAGTTCCCCAAATTCGGGATCGGATGAAATATGGTCCGTCACACTGACGATTGGGATTTATGCAAAACAGAACGTCTGGTGAAAGGGTGAAAAAGGAGAAAAATTGGGGAGAGAGAAAATAGTGAGTGTGTGTGTATAGTGAGTGTGTGTATGTGCCCCCCCCCCCCACCCCCTTTTTTTTTTTTTATTAAACCTTCCCCTTTTTCACTGCTCCAATAATGCTGTTAGCCTTTCACTCGGTGATCATTCCTATTCCTTTTCACCTACTGTTATTATTAACATTACTATATTTGTCACATTACTATATGTTTATCATTATCATATATAACTATCATTTTTATTGTCAACAGTATTATTACAATTATCACCACCCTCTCCCTGCTCTAGTAGTACTGTTCACTGTTACTCATTGACCATTTTATTTCCACCAATGTTTATTATCACTAGTATCATTTTCATTATTATTATTGTCATGATATCGGTAAAATCATCATCAACAAAAAAAAAAAAGAAAAAAAGAAATCCAGATTTATTCTTGCTACCTTAATTGGTATTAACATCACCATTATCATCATCATTATCGCTATTAGGATTATTATTATTAGCTCAGTTGGTAGAGCGCCTGACTCGTAATCTTGGTGATCCTGGGGTTGCGGGTTCGAATCTCCGCCGGGGCGTTTCGGTACAGGGGGATTTTTCCCTCGGAGTTAACATTAGTTCTGACTCCATTTCCCATACAGTCCTTCGAATGAGACTATAAACCGAGGTTCCGTGTGTGAACGCACGCATAATATCTTGCACACACGTAAAATCCCATCACCAACTTTCGGAAGAGTAGGCCAGTTTGGCTGTTGGTATGGATGACACGTTACACACAGCATGCACCCTGCGTAAGAAATGGAAAGAATGAAGGAAGTAAAGAAACTGAGTGAACGATATTGAACGATACTGACTGGATGACACGGGAAACGACTGAATGAAGCGCCAGCTGGCAGCTCTTCAGTCGGCACTACCCAGGTAGGCAGCCCGTTGTGTAAACGAGTGTTGAATGTAAAGCGCTTAGAGCTTGGTCTCTAGCTGAGAATAGGCGCTATATAAGTATTCATTATTATTATTATTTATTATTAATTCTAATATTTTTACTATCATCATGATTATAACTTGTTACAACTTCATAACTGTTACAACTATTATGTTTAGTAGGATTATCAATGTTATCATTATACATTACTATATTTCTTGCATTCCACCTACCATTCTTCCAGGCTCCTGTATCATTACTATTGTTATTATATGGTTATAATCATGAGTATTATTATGACTATCAATATGCTTATTAGATGCTATCTTTCCCATAATCTTTTCTCTTCTTTGTTCTTCCTGTCCTCCCCCTTCCTCTCTTCCTTCCTTCCCTCATTGTTATCATCATTACTATCATTGATATTTTTACTATCAATACTTATTACTATTACCGTCACTATTGCTATTAGTATTGTTATCATTATTAGTACCATTTGTATTATTATTATTGCCATCATCATCAATACCATCACCATCATTATCGCCACTAACCTTGTTGCCACTACAACCATGCTGTTTGACAATCCTCTTACCACTCTCCTTTCCCCCCTTCTGTCTGTATATCCACAATTAACACCATTAACTACTATTTTATTATTTTTTTTGTGGCATCGGTTATCGGATCAATGGAGCCCCTAGGGTGGTGACTTTCTTTTTTCTTTCTTTTTTTTCTCTTCCCTAGGCTGAAATCCACCTCTTCATTTTTTGGTGCTTCACACTGTCCTCTTCATCTGCCAAAAAAAAAAAAAAGCGAACCCCCCCCCCCCAACCCCCACCCCCCCCCCAAAAAAAATTTCCACTGCTAATTTTTTTTTTCTCCAACCAGTCTCTTGCACACCATGCAATGTCTGCAAGTTCTCTCAAATGGACGTATTTTTGCTGATTTAAGTGTATTGGCGTTTGATACAAAGTGTCTGGGTTTGTTAATGTTCTAAAGTGTGGTGTATTGGCACTCTCACTCTGATAGTGCTGCTTATACAAAGAGAACAACATACATGAAACAAAAGAAAACTTCATTATTTTCTTTTCTTTCAGTTTTTGCCACAGAGAGAGAGAGAAAGAAAGAGACGGAGGGGAAAAAAAAAGACGAAGAAATGCTAATAGCAGCTTCAGAAATGCACATCAAACGTTCAGAAGTCTGGCAGATGAGGAATGTGGTTAGGATTATAAGAAAAGAATTCAAGTTGCAGCACCGGTTGCTGTGACTCCCGAACCTGTAAACACTCCTTGTAATCATCCTCTGTTACTACTATCACCATATTACCAAAAGTGGTAGTAATCCCTTCTTATGTTTTAATGCTTTTATCATCACCATTATTATTGCTCATTATTTTAACTCGCGTTGTCTCCTTCCCAACAGCCTCGTTTTCATTCAATGCCCATTTTGCGCCCAATTTCAGGAGATAAGTGATTGCTCGTTCTTCGTTTTTATTGTCCCGAAGAAGACCAAAGAGGTCGAAAGACAAAGCTTTTTGTTTTGTAATTGATTTGTCCTGCAGAACATTTATCATCTTCTCTTGAAAATTTTGTTTCTATTTCCGCCTGCAGTCACGTCACTTTGAAACTAACTTTCATTCAACAATGTTAAGCAGGTACACTTTGAGACAAAAAAAAGGGACAAAATCCACCCCCCCCCCAAAAAAAAAAAAAAACCCCAAAAAACACCACTGCCACCGGCAACAAAAACCAGCAACTGCAAAAAAGAATGGTTCAGTGGTCAGTTTAGATCTTCAGACTTCTTTCATCAAATAATGGCCAAGTTTAGAGAGGATTGGAAGGAAATGCAAAAGAAAAATGGCTAAAGACAATCATGAGTTTGCTGTCTTGTTCATTGCTTTTGTTGCTGGTAATTTTCATTTGTTGACGGTATAGTACACTGAATCACATTTCGTTGTTAAACTTTAGAAAAAAAGTGAAAAAAAAAAAAAAAAAAAAAGGCCAACAGTTAAACTAAATAGAAGAAAATCACATGCTCTCATTCCCATGAACATTGAATCACATTTCAGTGTATCACAGACACCCTACCCCCCACAAAACTGCCATCAGTTTAAAATAGAACCAATCACACACACCTTTATCCTCCCACCTTCAACCCCCCCCCCCCCAAAAAAAAAAAAACAACAACAAAAAACGATCAAAAACCAGATGTACCTCTCAAAACAAGTACAGAAACATGAGGCAGCCATGAATCATGTCTGGAAATGGAGATTCATAATACAGTGCACAGAAACAACAGAGAGCAGTTACAATATGCAAATTATCATAACAGTGCATTGAGACAAAAGAGAGCAATGTACAATTTAGATAACTACAGCTATACTTCTGAATACAATTTGCATATTGTAAGTGCCAAACACCAGTCAAAGACGAAGTTTCGCAGCACTCTCCGTTTGTGTTTAAAGCTACTTATGAATTTTACCAACATCTCTGGTTAGTGTCAAAAGGTTGCATGTTTGCACCACATTATTCATTTGTTTATCTATTTTTAATCATGCATGAAAAAAGTGATGTAACAGGTGTTTAATATATTTGAAATTTCATAATATATACACCAGCATTATTTTGTTGACCATATTCCATATTTTTTTTATCTTCCAAGATAAACTTGGCGAGAGTAAAAAAGCCTGATGAACTTGTTACTGATATACTTTTCGTTGTTGCTTTTTTTGTGTAATCGTGTTTTGTTTGTTTGTTTTTTTCTTGTTTTTAAGGTTGCTCTTTTGTTTTCTTTTTAACATAAGCGACTTTTGTTTTTAACGTCGCTCTTTCGTTTTATCTTTAACGTAATAAGTGTAGGGAACACAGGATAAGAGTGCATGGGAAAACTTTTTCAAGGGAGAGAACTGCGGACATGAGAAGTTTGTAAGGCGAGTTGTCTTTCTTTAGCTGTTCTCTGTCCGTCTGTCTCTGATTTTGTTTAATTTCCTTTTTGTTGCTATGTGGGTGATGAGTTGGTTCAAGATGACCCTGGCAAGAATCTTTCCTGCAATATACAAGAGGGGAAATCCCACGATGATTGTCAAAGGACGTTTTATAGCCCTTAGTCTTGTAGATGGGAACAACACAGGCGTCTTTGAAGTCTTGGTGCACTTACCCCTTTTCCCATATGGAGTGGAAGAAGTTAGTCAGCTTTTACGCTTCCCTTCTTGTATATGTCAGCTGGAATTCCATCTGCTTCTGGTGCTTTCCCGGACGTGGTCTGCTTCAGATCCTTCACAGTCTCTGCAGTGGAGGGTGGGTCTGCCAGAGATTTCTTCACTGGCAGTTGGGGGAGCACGCCAACATACTAATACGATTAAGAACATGGAAACTGCTGATTACAGGCAAATGTTACCATGTCCAAAATACTATACTTCGAAGCAGGCAAATCAATTCAAAGTCAGTTTGCAGTGAAGGGGTGATCCAGTGTTGTGATCCTAAAAGGAAACATTTTGAATCTCTGCCTATGCTCAAACCAGCCAAGCATCCAACCACCAAACAAAGCATTTCTTTTCTTTTACTTTGAAGCCAACCAAAAAAGACTGAAGATGCCCTTTAATGATTCTTCTTTGAGAATAATTTGGGGTTATTAGCCTGCCAAACAACTTGAATGAACAGGTTAACAGAACACAGAGGGTTAAGAACATGTCAAACATATGAATATAGTTAAAAAGAGAGTTACCTACCTATTCGACAAATCAAGAGAATGAAAAATGGGTTTCTAGCCCACCAAACAAAGAAACAGAATACAGAGTGGGTTACCAGCCCACCAGTCAAACAGAATGCTAAGTGGGTTACCAGCCCACCAGTCAAACAGAATGCTAAGTGGGTTACCAGCCCACCAGTCAAACGGAATGCTAAATGGGTTACCAGCCCACCAGTCAAACAGAATGCTAAGTGGGTTACCAGCCGACCAGTCAAACAGAATGCTAAGTGGGTTACCAGCCCACCAGTCAAACAGAATGCTAAGTGGGTTACCAGCCCACCAGTCAAACGGAATGCTAAGTGGGTTACCAGCCCACCAGTCAAACAAAGAATGCTAATGGGTTACCAGCCCACCAGTCAAACAAACAGAATGCTGAAGTGGGTTACCAGCCCACCAGTCAAACAGACAATGTTAAGTGGGTTACCAGCCCACCAGTCAAAACAGAATGCTAAGTGGGTTACCAGCCCACCATCAAACAAAGAATACTGAGTGGATTACCAGCCCACCAGTCAAACAAACAGAATGCTAAGTGGGTTACCAGCCCACCAGTCAAACAAACAGAATGCTGAGTGGGTAACCAGCCCACCAGTCAAACAAACAGAATGCTGAGTGGGTTACCAGCCCACCAGTCAAACAAACAGAATGCTAACTGGGTTTACAGCCCACCAGTCAAACAAACAGAATGCTGAGTGGGTTACCAGCCCACCAGTCAAACAGACAGAATGTTAAGTGGGTTACCAGCCCACCAGTCAAACAAACAGAATGCTAAGTGGGTTACCAGCCCACCAGTCAAACAAACAGAATACTGAGTGGGATTACCAGCCCACCAGTCAAACAAACAGAATGCTAAGTGGGTTACCAGCCCACCAGTCAAACAAACAGAATGCTGAGTGGGTAACCAGCCCACCAGTCAAACAAACAGAATGCTAAGTGGGTTACCAGCCCACCAGTCAAACAAACAGAATGCTGAGTGGGTAACCAGCCCACCAGTCAAACAAACAGAATGCTAGTGGGTTACCAGCCCACCAGTCAAACAGACAGAATGCTAAGTGGGTTACCAGCCCACCAGTCAAACAGAATGCTAAGTGGGTTACCAGCCCACCAGTCAAACAGAATGCAAGTGGTTACAGCCCACCAGTCAAAAACAGAATGCTAAGTGGGTTACCACCCACCAGTCAAAACGAAGCTAATGGTTACCAGCCACAGTCAAGCAAATCTAGTGGGTTATCCAGCCCACCAGTAAAATGAACAGAATGCACTTAAGTCGTTAACCCCACCAGAGAAATGAACAGAATGCACTGTAAGTCTTAACCCACCAGAGAAATGAACAGAATGCACTGTAAGTCGTTAACCCACTAGAGAAATGAACAGAATGCACTGTAAGTCATTAACCCACTAGAGAAATGAACAGAATGCACTGTAAGTCATTAACCCACTAGAGAAATGAACAGAATGCACTGTAAAGTCGTTAACCCACTAGAGAAATGAACAGAATGCACTGAAGTCGTTAACCCACTAGAGAAATGAACAGAATGCACTGTAAGTCGTTAACCCACTAGAGAAATGAACAGAATGCACTGAAAGTCGTTAACCCACTAGAGAAATGAACAGAATGCACTGAAGTCGTTAACCCACTAGAGAAATGAACAGAATGCACTGAAGTCGTTAACCCACAGAGAAATGAACAGAATGCACTGTAAGTCATTAACCCACCAAGAAATGAACAGAATGCACTGTAAGTCATTAACCCACCAGAGAAATGAACAGAATGCACTGTAAGTCATTAACCCACCAAAGGATGAACAGAATGCACTGTAAGTCATTAACCCACCAGAGAAATGAACAGAATGCACTGTAAGTCATTAACCCACCAAAGAATGAACAGAATGCACAGTAAGTCATTAACCCACCAGAGAAATGAACAGAATGCACAGTAAGTCATTAACCCACCAGAGAATGAACAGAATGCACATGTAAGTCATTAACCCACCAAAGAATGAACAGAATGCACTGTAAGTCATTAACCCACCAAAGAATGAACAGAATGCACAGTAAGTCATTAACCCACCAGAGAAATGAACAGAATGCACAGTAAGTCATAACCCACCAGAGAAATGAACAGAATGCACAGTAAGTCATTAACCCACAGAGAAATGAACAGAATGCACTGTAAGTCATTAACCCACCAAAGAATGAACAAATGCACAGTAAGTCATTAACCCCAAGAATGACAGAATGCCGTAATCATTAACCCACAGAGAAATGAACAGAATGCACTAGTCAAACCCACAAGAATACAGAATCACGTATCTTAACCCACCAGAGAAATGAACAGAATGCACTGTAAGTCGTTAACCCACCAGAGAAATGAACAGAATGCACTGTAAGTCGTTAACCCACCAGAAAAGACAGAATATGACAACCAGAATGCAGGCAGTAAGTCATTAACCCACCAGAGAAATGAACAGAATGCACAGTAAGTCATTAACCCACCAGAGAAATGAACAGAATGCACTGTAAGTCATTAACCCACCAGAGAAATGAACAGAATGCACTGTAAGTCGTTAACCCACCAGAGAAATGAACAGAATGCACTGTAAGTCATTAACCCACCAGAGAAATGAACAGAATGCACTGTAAGTCATTAACCCACCAGAGAAATGAACAGAATGCACTGTAAGTCATTAACCCACCAGAGAAATGAACAGAATGCACAGTAAGTCATTAACCCACCAGAGAAATGAACAGAATGCACAGTAAGTCGTTAACCCACCAGAGAAATGAACAGAATGCACAGTAAGTCGTTAACCCACCAGAGAAATGAACAGAATGCACTGTAAGTCATTAACCCACCAGAGAAATGAACAGAATGCAGAGTAAGTCTTTAACCCACCAGAGAAATGAACAGAATGCACTGTAAGTCATTAACCCACCAGAGAAATGAACAGAATGCACTGTAAGTCATTAACCCACCAGAGAAATGAACAGAATGCAGAGTAAGTCATTAACCCACCAGAGAAATGAACAGAATGCAGAGTAAGTCATTAACCCACCAGAGAAATGAACAGAATGCAGAGTAAGTCATTAACACACCAGAGAAATTAACAGAATGCAAGTAAGTCATTAACCCACCAGAGAAATGTAACAGAATGCACAGTAAGTCATTAACCCAACCAGAGAAATGAACAGAATGCAGTAAGTCATTAACCCACCAGAGAAATGAACAGAATGCAGAGGGGGTTACTAGGTCACAAAACAAACAAATGCATAGTGGGTTACTGCTAGTCCACCCAGTGAATGGGACGTACACTCGGGCAGGACATGCGTTGTTCTGTACCTTTGTTTGTTCCAGTCGTTTGTTCTATCCCTCGACCCGTGCTGTCCTCCCGTCACTTCTGGCCAGTGTCATTCTCAGGTTATACTTCAAAACTCGCCTGCACAATGAGGGCGCTTCACAGCAAAGCTCAGGTCTTCTTTCTCCTGGTGGTCACTTTTGTCTGTAGAAGTCCTACAGGTCAAAACGCGATGTTTCTAGATATTTTGTTGTTGTTGTTGTATTTGCGAGTGTAAGGGTCCTCCCCCACCCTTTTTTTTCTTTCTTCTCCCCCCCCCCCCCCCAAGCCATTCCCCCTCCCACTGTGTTGTGTGTGTGTGTGTGTGTGTGGTGTGTGTGTGTGTGTGTGTGTGGTGTGTGTGCTCGCGCGCGCGCGCATGTGTGTATGTGCGCGCGCGCGTGTTTTACATCAAACAAGAAACAAGTTGTCACTCCTGATCTTAGTCGAACGATGGTCTCGGTCCTAGAGAAGGGTGGTTCATAACGTAGGGCCCAATAGTTATGATTGGAATTCTGACATCACTCACATGTTGAAAGACTTCCAGACGTATAGATGGATTTGGTTCATCTGTTCAGTGGATGGGTATAAGAGGGAAAGGAGGGGGGGGGGGGGGGGATGAAAAAGGTGAAAGTAGGTTAGGGGCTTTGGGCACATGGGGGAGAGAGAGAGCGAGAGCGACAGCACACCCACACATAGCCTATTCCATATCTGTCTGTCTGTTTATCTATACATAGGGGCCTACATGTGTGTGTGTGCACGCGCGCATGCGCATGCGCGTGCATGTGTCTTCATATGCTTGCACGCGTGTGAAGGGGTGTATATGAGCTAGCATGTCCCATCTTTCATCACCACTCTCTCGCAGTCACACCGACATAAACCTATGGCACCCTATCTCCGTCAAAAGCTCGTTTTTCATCCGCCCCTCCTCGGAGACACGAAAGCAGGCGCACGCGCTCAGCTCCAGCGCTTCGCTGAGCACAAAATTAATGTTTACTCATGCATAGCTCGAGACTTTAATCGCTCCATAACACCCTGCTAATTACTGACGCCTCCCGGGCTTCT
>CM065740.1:44455134-44460134 GCA_033310375.1 Conus canariensis
GAACCCGACCGTTCGAGATACACCGTGATCTATTCGAAACGGACAGTTAGTATCCTCCAACCAATCAACGCTCAGCATTAAGCCAACACCCATGACAAAGGAAAAATGGCGTCGGTCAGCAAGGCGGTCAGACTGTCCGATTCGGAGACCAAACATTTGATTGAATCGTACCAAGGCCATAATGTGCTTTGGAATGTCAACTCATAAAATTCTAAGAATCTAAATATTCGAGAAAAAGCTTCGTATTCAATTGTACAGTCCTTTGAAGCGGCATGTGGGATCAAACTCGAAGGTTTTAAAACTATCGTGAAGCACTCCGTCCGTTCGACACTGACTGGTCGGACCGCACAGGTTCAAACGTTCCGTCTCAACTGTACGGACGAAAAGGCTCGTGTGTCAGCAGCTTAAGTCCCACACACGGTGAACCTCTAACAGTTCCCTGTTTCTACGGCCGTTGGGCGATAGGGCTTTTCAAATCAACCAACCAACCAAGTAAGTTCTAAGAAGGGGCAGACAACACGCCTGACCGCCGCCACCATGTTAACGATGGATTAACGATAACTTGTCAACCTAATAATTGTCAGATATCATTTTGGAATCTACCACCCTGCGATTCAATGACTAGCTGGGCGGTTCCAGAGAACACTTGGACTTGAGAACCAGGAGACATTTTCAAATCAGTCCGACGATGAACTTATGCAGAACTCAGATTTGAACGTACGCCCTAATTACGGCGCCCAGCAGGTTGCTCACCTCAAGACTCCACTCCTAAAGGCAGATGGTTTTGGTCCTTTTCAGGGTCACCCTTGCCAGGATAGGTGTTGACACCATCTAAACTGGGCCAAACAGCAGCAGCACCGGACCTACCGAGGCCCTGGCTGGCCTTTTGAATGAAGCAGGGAGGGTGGACAGGTACTGACAGGTGTCCGCAAGGTTGACCTCAATGCAGAGACCATTCGAATCTTTAGAAGCTTCAATATCTTACAAAAAATTCAGCACACTAGGGCACAGAACTTCCCACAGACTTGTCCGGGAACATGTCCTTGACAGCCTCCGAATGATAGGACTTTAATCTCACCTCTTTCCTTGGGCGTGGAAGAGCTGCGGTAACAGCCCTTCTTGTGTGATGTCTATGGCTGCGGCAAGTGTGGGACCCTCCCTTTGCTATTGGCTGCTTCTTTCTCCCCATCTCTTCCACACACACACACACACACACAATACACACACCGAACATTGTCATTCTCCTGGCTCCCATAGCAGGCTGTTTTTTTACTCCACACATTCAACTCTACCTACTTACACACACACACACACACACACACACACACACACACACACCCACACCCCCCCCCCCCCCCCCCCCCCTTAGTCACTCTTCTAGCTCCTTCAGCTGGCTGTTTTTCCCTCAACACATTCAACTTTTCTCTCTACCTACTTACCGATTCAGAACCTGCAGGATGTCCCACTGTATTTGTTCAGGCCTGTGGCCTTGTCACGGGCCGAGATCCCGCCAAAATAAAACGGCCATTAACTTAATCAGCGCGGCTCGCGACTCCTGCCTAATGCCCCGGCTGTCCAAACGGCTCTCAACACGATCGCCGTCATCGGCTGTGATCGGTGCTGTAATCTCTCTCCATCCTTCCGCTCTTCCTGTCTGAGCTGGGATCTTTTTTTTCTTTTCCTTTTTTTTTTTCCACTGCAGTTGCTTCGCAGCTTTTTTGAGGGGAGTCTGCTGGCACGTTATCATCGAGGTCACTTTTTTTTTCTCTTTGTGTGTGTGCACGTGCGTCGGTCTCTCTCTCTCTCTCTCTCTCTCTCTCTCTCTCTCTCTCTCTCTCTCTCCGTGTGTGTGTGTGTGTGTGTGTGTGTGTGTGTGTGTGTGTGTGTGATTTTGTGTCACGTTGGTGTTCTGTGTGTGTGTGTGTGTGTGTGTGTGTGTGTGTGTGTGTGTGTGTGTGTGTATGCGTGCGTGCGTGCGTGTGGTGCGTGTGTGTGTGTATGTGCGAAAACTGGACGTGCTCACTGTATATGTCTCAGTCAGCCCAAAAGAGCTGAACAATAATGCAAGATCCAACACAGCCATAAGCGATTCTCATCACACTCACATACACATGTGAAATCTAAATTCTATATTTTCGATTTACTTTTGTGACGACCACCACCTGCCCTTCTGCCGCCTTCCCCTTACTCCCCCCACCCTCCAACTCCCCCGTCTCCATCCCTCCCCTACCCGCCGTCCACCTTCCGTCCACCTACCCTAAAAAAAAAATATACACGAAAACCAATCAACCAATCGCGCAAAAAAAAACCTGACAGGCTCGCGGGACATTATGGATGCCATACTTTGAAGGCTTCTGGTAATACTCCCTACCCCCCCACCCCCCCCACCCCCAACCCGTCTCACCCTAATCATCGTCATATATGTACCGTACGCTGCAGACGAGAATAGAAACAGTCGTTTTACCTTCATCTGCACTGTCATCACCAGCAGCTTTCGTTTGTCAACAACATCCGTGTACCCCCTCTTGTGCGCGACAGTCCAGCAGCGTCTAACACTTCCAGTCTTCCTGATGATGACTGACGGCAGAGTAGAGTCTGTTTCTTCTTATTGCCACGTTGTGTGAAGCCTTGTCAACTGTACAGGCATCGGAACTCAGCCTGAAGGCATGACAGAAACGAACAATGCATGAATAACAACCTGAAGTTATGAAAAAAAAACACACACACACACCATCAAAACCAACTACAGGAAAGGAAAAAAAGACGAGAAAATAAAAAGAAGGGTGGGTGGGTGTGGGGTGGAGACACAACCAACCAAACAACCCACCAACGAAAAACCCGAAATCCATGTTTGCTTGGATGGCATAACATTCAGTACATGTAATAATCAACTACACTTACAGAGATATGCTAGCTGATTGAGGGCTGAATCTTCGGTGATTCGGCTTAATCACTCCCAAGTCTTAAAAACAAAAGAAGAAGGAAAAATAAGAGAGAGAGAGAGAGAGAGAGAGAGAGAGAGAGAGAGAGAGAGAGAGAGGAGACAGACAGACAGAAAGACAGAGACAGAGAGACGGAGACAGAATCAATACTAAGAGACCTATTTAGAAAAGGAGCATTCAAAGATTGACTATCAGGTAACACGGTATAATGGTTCAGCTCAGTAGGGACCAAGCACAATACCAAGAATAAATACTCCGTTAAACATCACAAAAGGATGATGCAAAGTCACTGTATTTGAAAATAATAGGCTAATGAAAGTTCAGTTTTGCCTTCCAGCATAACAATTCTGTCTGTCTGTCTCTCCCCGTCTTTCTCAAATTCTTGCTATGGTGTGGTGTGTGATGCAGACCTTCGTCAGCTTTCGTAAGAACACCGTTAAAGCCGGCGCCCCAAGATCGCTGTCATCAACAGCCCCAAACTCCTGCCTACATGGCCCCTGTCTTCTTCCAGTGATTTCCATTGTCCATGTCTTGAAAGCATCTCTCACAAACATGATGTTCAGATGGTCTGGGAAAAGCACTCTTACGTTCCACAGGTCGTTGTTGTTGTCGTACCCCGGCTAAAAGACTCCAGGGATCATCCAAACAGCTGAAGCATTTGAACACTATGGTTCAAATGCATCAGCTGGGGATGAGAACATTACGTGTGTGACCGTTTTCGATTACCCCGCCACATGGGCAGCCACACTCCGACTTCGGGGATTTTTGAGACTGATAATATTATGCTAGGAGCTTGTCACGACTGAAGACAATGCCCGCATAACTATGCAGAGCATAACAACATTTTGATGTAGTCTTGGTGTTCTAGCCTATGTCAATTGGCCTGACACAGCCTTAAGCCAAGACGGAGGTTCTACAGGTCAAACCAGCTTTTAGAGAAGCTGTCATCAGATCACAAACGATCTGTTTTTTTCTTTATTATTTTTTTTGCCCTGGAACAGTCCTCTGAACGCAGCCACTGCCCATAGCAATGCACGACGGATACGATTCCTTGCGGTCGGCTCGGCTATAAACAACATAGAAAAATTCCGCGGTGCCAGTTCCTCCGCTGGCTGGTTACCACAGCAGTGGGCAAGGATATAATGCGGAGAGAGAGAGGGGAGGGGGAGGAGGAGGAGGAGGAGGAGGAGGAGGAGAAGAAGAAGGAGAAAAGAAGAGGAGGAGGAAGAAGAAAGAAAGAAAGTTAGAAAGAAAGGAAGAAGAAGAAGAAGAAAAGAGGAGAAGGAGGAGGAGGAAGAAAGAAAGAAAGAAAGAAAGAAAAAGTTAGAAAGAAAGAAAGAAAGAAAGGAAGGAAGGAAGGAAGAAGAAGCAGAAGAAGAAAAAGGTTGAGGACAGGGGGCGGGGTAGAACGGAGGGTACTGACTGAACCGGTGGTTTAGTTGTGTCAAAGACGTGGAGGAGAGGCACATCGCTTTCCAACTATACGCTTTCTTTTTTTCTTCTTTTGAGTCCTGTTCAATCGTGGTGGTAACTAATCACTTCCGAGCGTGAGAATCGTTCAGTTTGCCGGGCTGCTCTTTCAGATAACCACGTCTGATAGCTCCTTGTTATGCACTGCTCAACGAGGGCGGCCTACCGCCTGCACTTAGCCCTTGCCCACGTGCGAACCACCGTGTGTGTGTGTGTGTGTGTGTGTGTGTGTGTGTGTGTGTGTGTGTGGTGTGTGGTGTGTGTGTGCGTGCGTGCGTGCGCACGCGCGCGAGCGCGCGCGTATGTGTGTGTGCATATGTGTGTGTGTGTGTGTGTGTGTGTGTGTGTGTGTGTGTGTGTGTGTGTGTGGCTTCAAACTTGACACTATCAGCTGTCAAGTGTGGTAAAAGACAGCAAACCTGTGAGCAGGAGGCAGACACAGAGCCAAACCAACAGAAAACGGTGCGCCTTGGCTTAAGGCTGTGTCAGGCTAATTGACATAGGCTGGAACACCAAGGCTACATCAAAATGTTGTTATGCTCTGCATAGTTATGCGGGGATTGTCTTCAGTTGTGACAAGCTCCTAGC
>CM065740.1:44470134-44505134 GCA_033310375.1 Conus canariensis
CAATGCTTCGATGTGGACCTCCGTTGTCGGCTGGGCTATAAACAACATGACTTGACCTGACGTTGATGGCCAATAGGGACGCTAGGGAGGGGAGCCGGGGTGGTTGGGAAAGGGAGGCAAACATGCTGTGTACGCTGCGGTTAAAACACACGCGACAGTACGCTGTTACTTAAAAGCTGTTCTCTTTCCGTCGACATTTAAAAGCCTAAGGATGCTCATTTCACAAGTGATTCGACATTAATGTTTGACAAAGCGAATCAATGTGGATTTTGGAGGGGGGAAAAAGTCAACGCAGTTTTGAAAAGCCTCAATATAGGTTTGGGAAAATTCAGTATGTTTTATGGGTTGGAAATAATCGATACGGGTTTGGAACGGATCAATATTGGCCATTAACCTTCTCTGAACTGAATCAGGTACCCATTGACTGTTGAGTGGACGGAGACGGATTTAAAGCAGAAAAAAATCCACCCCTTTCATGGTTCAAACACTCAGTCGCTAGCTCCGCAGGCAGACGCTCCAACCATCTGGCTGCGGGCCCTTCGTCCTTTTCACCAAATGTTCGGAGACAGATTTTAAAAGGAATTTTAAGTAACTCCGCCGATTAACACAGACAAATTACAAGACAAAACACGACGCGATTCGACCTCTGAGGTCTTCTTCGGGCAAGATAAACAACACTGAGGACGATGAAAACGAAGAACGAGCAATCACTTATCTTCTCGAATTCGGCGCTAGAACGGCATTGTTTGGTGCGTGCGTTGTTGTTGTTGTTGTTGTGGATGTGTGTGTGTGCGTGCGTGCATGATTTTGTGTGTGTGCGTTTGTGTGCCTGTGTGTAAATGCGCGCGCGCGTGCGTGCGTATATGTGTGTGCGCGCGCGCGCGCGCGCGCGCGCGTGTGTGTATATATGTGTGTGTGTGTGTGTGCGCGCGCGTGTTTGTGTGTGTGCGCGCGTGCGTGCACATATTTGTTTCCTTTGACTCCAGCGTCTTTTGTTTGAAATATAACTTATATTTCTGAATGTTTCTTTCTTTTTGATTATTATCATATTCTCAGACTGGTTTGTGCATGGTTCAAATGTGCTTTCCACACGCACATACTTCAATTCAACAACCAGTTTATGTGCGTGTTAAAACGTGCTTTCCACACTGAATTCAATTGACATTGAATCTGAATTGAGCGTTGAGTGTGGTAAGCACGTTTGAACATGCACACAACCAGTTTGAGAATATTCACGCACAGGAGTGATGACATTACTGTTCCTCATACCCCGACTGTGTCGTTAAAATGAAAGTCAGATTCTGATTCCAGAGTTCGTGTGTCAACGTGGCGTTACAAGTCTCACTGGTGCAGTATCGTTATTGTGGTTCCGATAGAGTAAAGGATTCCATGCAGCGTCTGTAGACGACTTCGGGCATCAGAGAACTGGTCTTCAATCCCACGTGAGGACACACATCAGCAGATGACCTGCCTGCCTACTCGTTCGTCAGAATCAACGGGAGAATCCATCAGAGTTGAAAGTAAAACAAAGCAAAGCAAAGCAAAACAAAACACTATAAGTATAAAGAGAAGATGCAGTGTGAATGACAAAGACTACGGGGTCATGGTCACGATTTCCACTGCGCAGGATGTGCGTCCATTTCCGGGAATCCCCCCTCCCCCCCCCCCCCTCCCGCTTCTTCTTCTTCTTCTCTACCAGCACACGACTGTCAAGAAATGTCAACGGACACCTGGACAGCGGAGCCTCGCAATGGATCAACATAAGATGAGAGGCGTCACCCTGTGTCCCGCTTCTTTGTAACCTCATTTACCTCCCGTTGTCGCTTTCTTGCGGAAAAGAGCACAAAAGGCCGGGGCGGTCCGGAAGATAGCATTGAAAAGTGTTATCGTCGTGGGAACCAGCGGTTTGTGTGGCAACAAACTGGAGACTGATTAAACCAGTCGAAACAACATGTAGGCCTAGATCTTTTTATTTTTTATTTTTATTTTTTTTATGAAGGGAACGTAGAACGTAATGTACGTTCCGTTGTAGATCTGCGGCGCCGAGTAAGATGTGACCGTGGATTAATACTTAGCCACGTAGAACGAGATTTGAAAGTATTCTGTCCACAAAACAGAACGTTACCATTTAAGCGGAGGAGGAAAAAAAAAAGGCTGTATATGAGTAGTAAAGATTTCCTTCCTGTCCTCGCCCTCAAAGATGACATGTCTATTGTTTGTACAAAAGATGAGGTGGACCTTAAACGTAAAGAAACTGGATCAGAGTTGTTGAACTTGGTTAAATGCATCTCTCGTTTATTTATATACTGTTAATCCTCGTGTGTGGGTCTGCGCCATTCGGAGGTTTCTACAAATTTTCAAGCGATGACATTCCTGACTGGCAGATAACGATCTCAGATCAGCTGTATTCATTTCTTCTTTTTGAGCCGTAGATAAATGAACGGACCTGCCCTCAAGAGAGTGAAGGTCTCAATATTCCGTTCAGTTGTGTGTTAAGAGCAGATTTTCTTTGTTCTGTATTGAAAGGCATCTCATCGCACTGCATTGTAGTGTACGTATAGCATTGCAGTGTACGTATAGCATTGCATTGTAGTGTACGTATAGCATTGCATTGTAGTGTACGTATAGCATTGCAATGTGTTGCGTTCTACTGTATTGCATTATAAACAGAATATTGTATTGCGTTGTATTGCATTGTATTGTATTATACTGTAAAACTAATCTTCTCAACAGATTTTTCCGTGTGAAATTCGAACTGTTCTCCTCGGAAATTTTCAGCTCTACGTACATTCGTCTTCGCTTTTCAGTCTGTCTGTCTGGTTTTTCAGTTGGCTGGTTTCTTTCTTTTTATTACACACCCATGCAGTTTTCCTACAAACGTTCGCAAGGAATAACTCACTTGTTACCGTACGTTCTTTTACGTGAGCTAAGGTCATACTACACTCAGGGTCTTGATGTGTCGTCTCCTCTGAGAGATAACCACTCATTCAGACCACTCTTTAAGGCCCGGTGAAAAGCGGGAGAAAAAGAAATCTGACCCATAAAAGATTGGACCTATGGATCAGAAATTTCTTCGCTTCCTGGGGGGAAGGGTTTTGTCCACTGGGCAACATCTGTACTTGTTTCATGGATGCTAGACGCTTCTCGGTTGGCTGCTTCACCCACCCCAACCCCACAGGTCTCAAATGGGAGGGAAATGTTGCTGTTCTGTGCAGATCAATCACCAACACTGAATGCTAAACTAAATAACGAAGGAAGCCTTTGCAGAGAAACTGCAATACCAGAGAAAGCATACCAAAAGATATCTAGTTCGATGAACAAAGAGTTCCAGTTTTATCAAGGAGGCGACACTGCGTGCGGGCTAGTCCATATACGCTACACCACATCCGCTAAGTAAATAGAAAGGGGAAAATAAAGAGAAAGAGAAAGGGGAAAGTGTACTGAGAATATTTTGAAAAACAGAGAGAAAAATGAGGCGGAGGGAGGAAGAGCAGGAGAAAAAGGAGGAGGAGGAGGAGGAGGAGGAGGAGGAGGAAATGTATGAAGAAGCAGAGTTTTAATGGATCCGAATTACAATATTTGGCTGAAAACTATTACTTCTTCTTCTTCTTAATATCATAATCACCATTACTATCATTATCATCATTATTGACAAGCTAATTATGTTTGTGCGCGCGCGCGTGTGTGTCTGTGTATGTGTGTGTGTGTGTATATGTGTGTGTGCGCGCGCGCGCGTATGTGTGTGTGTGTGTGTGTGTGTGTGTGTGTGAGAGAGAGAGAGAGAGAGAGAGAGAGAGTGCAGAGAGAGTGCATGTGTGTTTGTGTGTGTGTGTGCACGCGCGCGCGCGCGCGTGCGCGCGTGTGTGTAAATCTCTGTAACACAACGTCGATTACAAGTCTTAACATTATTTTTTTAATCTTCAAAGTATGCCCCCACCTTCCCCTTCAAGGCCTGTCTTGAAGGTTTTAACATTTTGTACACATACCCTATCTTCGAATTCACGTACCTAACACCACGGACCAGCCCAGGGGACTATTTCCCCACTTTCTTTCCTTTTTCCTCATCTTTTCCGCCTCTCTCTCTCTCTCTGTTTCTCTCTTGTCGACTCTTCCCTGACCCCACTCACTCCTCACCCCCACACACTCTTCGCCTGTCCAGTGTCTGCTGAGTGGAGTGAGGGTCAATGGCCTCGTTGATCCATCACTTTTGTCCTACATTCCGCCCCTGGGTCCAGCCATCTTAGCCGGCCCCTTTCTCAGGTGGGAGCGAAACTCCACAGGACAAAGGCGTGCACGAACTAACTGCGAATAGTGGCGCGTAACTATGGGAGTTTACGTGCGTCAAAAACAAAGTCATAGTAACCGATATATTAAAAAAAAAAAAAAAAATCAACGGTAAATTTCTTCAGAAAACAGTAAATATATTTAATTGGTTATTGATCCGGAATTGTTTGCTTTCCGACCTGAGGTGGCTGTGAAAAGGGATTTCCTTGAAAAGACTAATTATCACTCATAATGACACATGATTGCAGCTCATGAAATAATCCCAGTATCTATGACTCAAAAAGAAACATAAGCACGACAGGGCTGCTACTGCTGCGGTGGACATGTGCTATCTCATTTTCGAATGATCAACCGGAAAGTTTCCCCGTGTCATCGGATTCACGCACGGTCACATTCCATCTTTCCGCCATGTTTGGTTGTCAATGGGTTTGTTTAGTTCTGCGTAATCAGATGTGAATTAATCTTGCTTAATGGACACTGTAGCTGCCGTTTAATCCGGATACTCATCAAGTGACCGAACTTTCCTGGTTTTAGTTTTTGGCCTGATACCATCTTGTCACCAGGTTCAGTTGAAACTGGGTTAATAATATATATATATATATTTTTTTTTTGGGGGGGGGGGGGGGGTGTCTTTTTGAAAAATCTACCAACCAGTGGACGACTGTGAAAGGTTAACCTGCAAACTCTTTGAGGCATATAGGAATGAATGAGCAGTAGCAGAGCGTATTATTCAGATCATTTGTTCTAACCGCTCCGCGAAAGAGAAATCATCTCTCTAAAACCTCAGTTCAGTTACCCTCTCCTGCGCCCCCTCCCATCCACCCCCTCACTGCCCCTTTCCCCGTCTCTCCTCGCCTTTCCCTGTCTAATATGTACGCACGCTTGCACACACACACACACACATGCACGTGCGCGCGCGCGCGCGCACACACACACACGTATACACTCATGCAAGCACACAATACGTATAATTATGATCACGCACACGCACATATGGGGGCGCACTCTCCCACGCAATTACAGACATACACAAACATACACAGAAACACACGCGCGCGCACGCGCGCACACACACACTCCTCCCCCCTCGTCCTACACACAACACACACACACACACACACACACACACACACACACATATACGCGCGCGAATCCGTACATGCTTACACAAACGGAAATCTTATGTCATTGTGGGAGAAAAACTCTTCACTGTTTGTGCTCATTTCTGCAGGTGGAACATTACTTGACTGATTCGGATTAAAAAAAAAAAGGCACTATCAAACACATTTGTCCGAACTAAGATATCCTACGTAACAGTGACCAGAATGAAGCGGCTCAAAGATGGGATAATGAAATGGTCATTCCATCGTCATTTCTCCATCAGCATACTAGTACGTTTCCATGTATCTCCACAACTAAACATGCAAGCATCTGCACAGCTGGGAGTAAGCCATATATGTTGAAACATATTAGAGAGAGAGAGAGAGAGGAGGAGAGAGAGAGAGAGAGAGAGAGAGAGAGAGAGAGAGAAATTTTCAATTAACCTGCCACCATATCTTCACATACAACAAAACACTTTCACATCAATCTTCCAGTCCTTTATTCAGCGTGTTGTGAAAAATAATCTTTCCACAAACAGGAATAGGTGCAGCAGCCGTACTGAACTGTGTGCACAGTTGGGGGTGAGGGGGGGGGGGGGTTATGACGACACAACATGGTTCTCTCGGGTCGGTTTATATGGCACCATTCCAACCATCCCAGGCAGCCCCAACATTGGTTTAAAAAGATAAAACAACCGGAAAAAAAGAATAGGAATTAAATGCAGGTCCGCATATCACCACACACACACACACACCCACACACACACACACACACACACACACACACACACACACATGAGAGAAGGAAATGGAAAGAATAAAGAATAAGACAAGATATAAAAGCTCCGATTGAGACACATTTGTAAACGTTAGCAAGAGACGGCGGAGAAAAAGAAAAGAAAAACACGAGTGAAAATGCGTGCTCCGTAAACATACAAAGAAATTATCATGAACGCGCGAACAATCACAACTCTACATTCTGAGCAGTCATCGAAAGTTTCTCTCTCTCTCTCTCTCTCACACACACACACACACACAAACACTCACACACACTCATATGCGCGCGCGCGCGCGCGCACACACACACACACACCAGCTCGCGTCTTAGAACTATATCTACGAAGAATCGATCCTCAAGCACACCTGAACATGGATACTTAACTACACCCATATAATATCCAGAGAGAGAGAGAGAGAGAGAGAGAGAGAGAGAGAGAGAGAGAGAGAGAGATGTTTACAAATGTACAAAGAATCGACACACACACGCGCACTCAATACTGAAGCACATGGTGTTTTCAGTGTTAGGGTCTCTGATTTGTCTTCATAACATCCGCATACATGTCAATAGACAGGCAGACAGACAGACTAACACACAGACAAACAGACAGGCAGACAGACAAACACACACACACACACACACACACACACACACACACACACACACACACACACACACACACCAATTAAACGTTAGACAAAACGAAAATGACAGACTGACCGGTTGATAAGCAGATATTCAGAATATCAAGAGTTCAAAAGACAGGCATAAAAAAAAAAAGTTTTTTTTTCTTATTCAATTCAAGTCTTTGGCAGAGGACTGCACCATACGAGAGAGAGAGTGAGAGAGAGGAGAGAGAGAGAGAGAGAGAGAGAGAGAGAGAAGAGAGAGAGAGAGAGAGAGAGAGAGAGAGAGAGACAGACAGGCAGAGAAAGAGACAGAGAGGCTAACACACACACACATACACGCACACAAACAGAGAGAGAGAGAGAGAGAGAGAGAGAGAGAGAGAGAGAGAGAGAGAGAGAGAGCGAGGGAGAGCGAGAGAGGCAGACAGAGAGTGGGGGGCAGAGAACACACATCAAAGAAACAGAGAGAGGCTGTAATAGCAGACACAGCAAAAGTTGGCTGCAAGTCTCACTGAACGGCGGTACAGGAGAACGTGAGATCGCGAGACCATGATCAATGACATGACGTCAATAACGATGAACAATACCCGACAATAGTACCTGCAGTCAATAAATATGACTCAAATAATCCAATTAACTGAACAAGAAATAAACCTGGCGAAAAGAAAAAAAGCATGCAAGTCCCTTAAGCCAATGGGCGAGTAAACAAATAGTCAATACTAATGATCACTGACGGCTTGCCCGTCGTTTTTTTTTTTTTTTTTTTTTTTTTCTCGCGTACTCTTTTTGCCTTTAGACGCGAAGAACTGCATTTGTTAAGTGATGACAGTGGTAATTACGATGATGAAATGATGATAATCATAAAGATAATAATAATGATAGCTATGACGATCGTAATAATGAACATAATTATTATGATAATAAAAAGAACAACAACAAAAATAACTGCTGTGCTAATACTGTTTTACATGAGACAACAAACATCAACACACACACACACACACACACACACACACACACACACACACACACACACACACACACACAACATTGCAGGTATGAGAACTTTTAAAGGACAAAACGACGTTAAGCAGAGATATTGTCAAAGAAAATAAAACATTGCGCGGATGATCAAAATATATTTTGCTTTCCTTTCAAATAACAACGTATACAACCTATGTACAATTTATTGCTTAGACACGTAAATCCATTTCAATTCTTGCACGGTCACATTGGTCATATTAAGGTCAGGATGAACGGAAAGAAAGAAAGAAAGAAAAAAGAAATATAAGAAAATCAAGAAAGAGAGAGAGAAAGAAAAAATACAGCAAGGAGTGAAACATACAAACAAACAAAGAAGACGGAATTAAAGACGAAAAAAAAAAAAAGGGGGGGGGGGGGGGAGAGGGAAAAAAAAAAGAATGAACGGAGGGGGAAAATGGAAAAGAAGGCAGGCAGACAAAGGAAAGAAAGAAATGGGTCAAACAGGTAAATGAAAAAGAAACGCATATGAAGAAAGAAAGGGGGCCGGAATAGCCTAGTATAGTGGTAGAGCGCCGGACTCTTAATCTTGGGGTTGCGGGTTCGAATCTCCACCGGGCCGTTTCGGTACAGGGGGATTTTTCCCTCGGAGTTAACATTGGTTCTGACTCCATTTCCCATACAGTCCTCCGAATGAGACTATAAACCGAGGTTCCGTGTGTGAACGCACGCATAACATCTTGCACACACGTCAAATCCCATCACCAACGTTCGGAAGAGATGGCCAGTTTGGCCGTTGGTATGGATGACACGTTACACATAGCATGCACCTTCCCCAAAGTTGGAGTATGGCTGCCTTAATGGCGGGATAAAAAAAAAACGGCCATTCACACAAAACTCCACTCCCTTTGTTGGGTCGATGGGATTAATCCTTGCCTGTCTACACAGGGAGTGTCCGCAGGAGTATCAGCCTGCGTACGCGAAAAGAAAGAAAGAAAAAAGAAAAGAAAGAAAGAAAGAAAAAACAGGAAAGAATGGAAGAAAAAAGAAAGAAAGATGAAGTTAAGGAAATTGGAAAGAAAACGCAAAATCTGAAGAAAGAGGGACAGAAAAGAAAGGAAATAAATATAGAAAGTATTACGCTCTTCCGAGCTGTAGTCCACACGTAACAGATTCATAGGATGATGCTCACATGCTACCATACATAGTAGAAATTCTCTACCTTTGTCTGTTTGTTTTCAAAGCACATCAATCGACATATTGTCTCATTCACGAATCATACATCACCTTTAAAAACGGAATGGAAAAAAAAAGGAATGGCATACTCTTGTTTCAACCGGCGAGAGGACAGTGGCTCACATGAACCTGAGGTTTATGGAATTTTCTCATGGATGCTTGTCAGAGTCAAATCACTCAACTGAAACTAGAACAGCCCTCGGGAAAGCGAATACCTCTGCCAGAGTCGAACAGCCCTTTGCTCACGGGATCTGCATTAAAGGTTACAAGTTCAAAAATATCAATACGTCTGTCAGCATTTAAAAAAAAATCAGAGATCAATGAAATATTTCTTCAAGATTTTACCCCACCCACACCCCTTCCATTCCCCCCTCAAAAATGTGAAAAAAAAGAAAAAAAAAAAAGGGGGGGGGGGGGGGGGGGGGGCAAGAAAAAGAAAAAAGCCCCATCTCGGAATGTTGCATAAGCTGGCGAAAAAAAAAGACCAACTGGATTCGCTCACGGATTCAGATCCATACAATAATTCAATAAGTTCATCTTTGAGCGCAGTTCGGTCTTCCGCTTAAAATCACTAGCCGCCGTGGCCCAATTATTAGCGTCACAGATTGCAGGCTGGAAAATCTTGAGTTCAATTCCCATCAATATCACTTACTTCATCTCTCCGCCCAGTTTGATCTTTCCTTGAAATGACAAGCCGCCGTGGCCCAGCTGTCAGCGTCAAAGACTGCAGGCTGGAGAGTCGTGGGTTCGATTCCCATTACAGCCAATTGCTTGTGGGATTTTTCGGCCCGGACCTGCTCTCACCTTGAGTCGAGTTTGCTATAGGCTCAGCTGGGAAGATTGGAACTAAACCGTCCAGTTTCATCGTCCTGATGGATGCGTACCGGAGTTTTGCCCAAAGTTCCTGACCAGCACTGCAGGTGTCTGTAATTCTCGGGCTTGGTCGACGTCGAGATACGTATGTAGAATAAGCCCCGTGTGTAGTCTCAAATCGGAATGGAACTTTATGACATCATTTTCATCAACCTCATCAATCAGCATGAAGAAAAAGGTCTGAAGTTCTGTAGCCCTTCATGCGTTGCTCTCACGTTGATCTACGCTCCGATTTCCTCTCCGTGTCTATGCCCTTGGTAAGCTGGTGTCGAGGTTGCCGGTATCGGCCAGGTGATGGGGAATGTCCACGGACGGAGCTAGGCGGTGTCCTGCCTATGGCGGATCAGAGCAGGCACTACTGAACACCGCAGTGACCCGGCAGTAGTAGTGCAGTGTCTCCTCTGGTGGGGAGCCTCATGAAGACTTTTCATTGACTTCTCCATGTAGATCATCGGGTGCCGGAGGTGCGGCAGGACAATCCATGGCATGGCCGTAGATGGAGACCGGAATGAGCGTCGTGAGAGAAAAAAAAAGCCAGATATGGCACGGACAGTAAGACAGCAACAGAAAAAAAAAAAATCTGTTCGATAACTTTTGCCTAATCTTGCTGAAAGACAGACAACCTAGCAGACAATGGTGATAAAACAACCAACCAACCAACAACAATTACAAACTTCTGGGCAGAGGTATGTAGGGCCTAAAACCGATCACCTGGATGCTACGATTACACCGTAACGTTCTGAGCGTCGTCTTCAGTATTTTCCCTTCCTCTTTACTCGCGGAGAGCGTGAATGGCGCTTAGAATAACTACCAATCAGACGTTCCTACTATTCACAGCGCATAAGTCATTTAAACTAATGGCTATACACCATCAGAAAACATTTCTTGTCTGACCTGCGGTCATTAGAGACGATTTTTATCTTGCTTCTAATGAAGATGAAATGGATTATGAAATGAAAAAGAAAAGGCTGAATAAGACACTAGCTCTATATTGTTCATCCCTTACATATACCATTCGCCTGAGTTTGTAAACATTTTCGTGACTGGTATCAGTCAATACAGCTGTTTACTGGTTGTCTTTTAAGTGCTTCATATCCAACCATCCCAGGCGTAAAACGTGGATGATCTTTCCGCAATGCACACTTTGAGACGTTGGTGATTGTCAGCCCTGATAATTATCGCCCTTTGCGGTCGGCTGGGCTATAAGCAACATTATCTGTCTCTGTCTAAAGAAGCCGAAGGCGACTGCCAGGTCAAAAACGCAAGTGAAAAGGAAACATCATTTTTCAAGAAACCATGGCGATGGTTTTGTTCATAGAGAGACGTGGGGGGTGGGGGGGGGGAGGTGACTGTAGGAAAGAAGAAAAACAACCAGAAGGAAAAAACAGAAAGAAGAAATCGAGAGAGGAAGGAATAAAAGACATCAACCAGATGGACAAACAGAAAGAGAGAAAGAAGGTATGGGGAGAGAAAAGGACAGCAAGAAACAAAGAGGCTGGCAGAGAAAAGGAAAGAAAAGAAAGACAAAGTAAAAAAAAAAAAAAAATGAAAGCACAAAACAACCACAAGACCAGACAGAGGCAAAGAAAGAAAGATATAAGCAAACAGCGGACAGAAAACACAGGACGTTTGCACAGACTGTATGATTTAAGCGAGAAAACTATGAAGTACAAATATCACACGACAGAGTCCTCGCATGCCCACTTCATGTAGCCACAATCGGGTCATGTCCACAGACATTAAACCTGCGCAGCGCCCGCAACGTCCATACCCACAATCCTCACAGTAAACCGTTGCAGTCCCAAGTCACCCTTTTTCTAACAGAATTTCTTTTATTTGTCTCTTTTTCATTTTATGGCGCGGTTAATTCTTATTGCAGATTAGTTTGTGTACCTACATGTGTGTTGCTTGCGGGGTTGGGTGCCGCTGGACAAAAATGCCCGGTATGTTCTTGTGCCCTCCCCCCCCCCCCCCCCCCCTCCCTCCAAATCGCATCAAACACCCCTGCTTTTGTTGACGTTCGAAGTCTGGTTCAGAGCGTCTTCTACTTGCTCTGTCTACTGTGCTACGTCCCTGTAATCAACGTCTTCATACTTTTCTATCAGAGTCTTCAGTCACGGGAACACTGGGCCTAGAAGTTGCCCCCGTATGACGTCTGATCTTGTGCTTCCATATGTGTCCTGTGATCGTGGCCTTCAGGCACGTGACCTTCGGTCGAAACCTTCAGCTTATATGACGTCTGACCAGACGCCTTGAGAACTCTTATCGATGCCCTTTTGACGACAGCCTTAGGACCCCCGTCAGAGTCTCCACAAGTGTGATCCGTGAAAAAACCTTTCAGTCGACTTTGATGGGAGCCTTCAGCAGCCATGTGACCTCTGACCAAACCCTTTGCGATCTCTGGCCTTTGGTAAACTGATCGGAGCTTTCTTTTAACAGTCACGAGACGTCTGGTCCTTTTGACCTATGACCAAAGCCTTTGTGACCTCTAGACTTCGGTGCACTGATCGGAGCTCTTTGTAACATCCATGTGACGTCTGGCTAGAGCCTTCGGACCCGTGACCTCTGTCCAAAGCCTTTGTGGCTATCAGCCTTTAGTACTCTGATCGGAGCTCCACTCACAGCCATGTACCGTCTGATCACAGCCTTTCGTTTTGTGCCTCTGACCTAAGCCTTTCCAACCTCAGCACAAAGCCTTCAAAGTATGATCCATCTGATTTCTGATCAGAGCCTTCATCCACGTGCAAGTTACGTTCCATGACTCCCCACAACCACCGTCTCTGATCACATTCTCTCTCTTTGCAACCTTACCATCTCCTATCAGTGCTTGTACGCCGTTTGATCTCTTCAAATCTTTCTCAGATTCCCTGTGTCGCGCATCACGTCTGATCACCTGACCAGAGCTCTTGCCAATCATCCGACCTCTGACCTTAGCCTTTGCCAGTCAACCGACCTCTGACCAGAGCCTCTCGACCGTGTCTTGACCTCAGAGCGGGCAGAGCCTCTCATCCGTGAGAGGGCTCCACCACGTTCCGGACCCCGTCGGGGGCGCCGTGGAACTGCTGGACGTTGTGCACGTGCTCCTGTTGCGGAGGGGCCATGACCAGACCGTTCACCCCTTCTTCCCTGTCCCCCGCGACGCCCAGGGCCGACGACTCCTCGCTGTCCGACCCCTCCCCTTCCTGCTCCTCGTCAATCTCCGTCACGTCGATGTTCTCGGCGCTCAGGTCGTCCTCCTCATCCCCCTCCTCCATCTCCTGCTCCTTCTCCCCTGACGTGTCCAGCGATGCGTCCGTTTTCTCGGCGTCGGAGACCGTGGTGGTGAGGTTGGCGGCGTTGTTGTTGTTGTTGTTGTTGTTGTTGTTGTTGTTGTGGGTGGTGGTGGTGGTGGTGGTGGTTTTGGGCTTGTCGAGGTTGTTGGCGTTGTCCTCTTTGTGCTGCCTGGCCTCCACGGCGGCTTTCTTGCTCCTCTTCCACTTCATGCGGCGGTTCTGGAACCAGATCTTCACCTGGGGACACAGCAAGGTTCGCTTTGTGTAGACTGACTGTGTACATGGTTGGGTTTTAGTGTGTGCCGTTTATGTGTGTGTACTGACACAACTTTAGCTCTAGTGTGGCCTCTGCGCTCAAATCTGTACTTGTAATGTAATCGATTCAACAGCACGGAAATTAACGTTGAAATCTTTCTATCTCAATTCATCTGTGTATAGGTCTTCCTTCCCTTCTATCTCTATCTATGGGCGTGGCAGCAAAGATGCTTAGTTGTAGCTTGTCTGTTTCAACCTCAATAATCTCTCTCTCTGTGCGTGCGTTCGTGCGTGCATGCATGCATGCGTGTGCGCGCGTGTGTGCATGTGTGTGTGTGTGTGTGTGTGTGTGTGTGTGTGTGCGCGCGCACATTTATTTTAGACAGTGAAAAGGACTCGTAACAATCACTGAAATAAACATTTTTAAAGCAACTGTTGACATTGTTGTAAACACTATACAGTCAAACAAGAATTATAAGAGAGAGAGAGAGAGAGAGGAGAGAGAGAGAGAGAGAGAGAGAGAGAGAGAGAGAGAGAGAGAGAGAGAGAACTGTAAGTCTGATGCACTACTACATTTTTTTTTGCTGCTGCTGCTGATTAAGCTATGGCGGTGTTTCTAAAATTCATGACGATAACTTGATACGATGGAACCTTTAAGTCCTTAGAAAAAGGTTTGTCTTTCGAGTAAGCAAGTCTTTGTTGGGAAGTACATAGAGAAAGGAAAAAACGTTCCCGAAAAATGTCTTTGTATGCAGGAAAGTTTTACTGGGAAAGAAAGCTGGAGTTGACATAAATGAAGCGTCACAGCAAAATGTCTTTTGCGAGAGGAAATCTTTGTTTGTACAGTCTTCACCATGAGGTTTTACGGTGGGGCATCTTGACGACAAAATCGGCAACAACTTGCTTCTGCCACTAGTGCTACTGTTAACGTAACTAGAACTGCGGCCGCAACTACAGCCGCACCCACCACGACTGTTACACGGATGTAAATGCACCACCAAACATCCCCAGCTACAGCTGATATTAAAAGATTATCACTTTTCTTCCTAACAGCTGTTCTACTGCAATGTGTTTATTCTGTTGACAACGGCTGTGTCACACGTACAGTAAATCCATAAATGCGCCCATCGATTACAACTATGTATAATGTTTGCGTCCTGCTAGGTTAAGGTTCTTAACTTGCTTCCAGATCAAAGTCTGAAAGATGGAGTCAGGTAAACATGTGTTATGATATCGACTGCGTATCAATTTATGCACGCAAATGATGCACGCGGCCCGAAACAGATGCTTGCCTTTGTTTCCATTCCACTTCACAGACTCTTCGTCAGCATCGTCTCGTCACTGTCCATTATTGCTATGAATTACCCCGTGGACACCACCGACGATGACGTCATCTCTTTCGCCACCACCCCACACACATCTCACTGAAACCCAGCCCCTAACACTTGGGCGTAGTTGAAAACAGTCTTGTCAACATCGTCACTGTAAAACCTAGTATCATACCCCACTTCTGTGTGTTTCCAGACACGTCTGGTTAAGAATCGCGCTATCGTTTTTATAACACGGTATTACAGCCGCAGACAACCCAAACACCCTTGTCAACACCCTCGTTATCCACTTCCAATGATATGGGCTGGAGTCCACAGTCCTGCTTCGTTGTCGCAAGATATGACTGAACGATGACACTTTCTGATAATTGGAAAGTCGCATGTTTTGGACTGGAGTTTATCGATACGAATCTGAGCATCTCATTGTCTAGGCAAACATATTGATGATGCTGAACACGCTTGTTCATATTCGTTGATCAGCAATGATATTACAGCCACAAGAAAGTTGTTGAACGTCCTATCACTTGTGAGGATTTAAGTTTCACGGATTTACGATGTGGCATAGGTTCGTGGATGGAAAACCGTGGATTTGGGTATCAGCCTGCTACCCGGGGTGTTAGTGTGGAACCAGGGGTGTCAAAGATTAAAGATACACGGAGGTCTAAGCTGCGAGAATCAGAATCACCGTGTCGAATTGATCGTGTCATCTTTGTCTCCTCGGTTTGTTCGCAGCTCAGAGCGGGCAGCCCGGACCTGTGATTGCAATTAAGCTCAACCTAGACGAGTCGCACGTCCCGGACAATGCCCGAGTATTGCAAGGAATAACCCGCAATTGATTTCGAAAACAACGCTCCAAGTCCTTTTCGTAACAACTGAAAGGAACATCGCAACTCCAGTCTTCGTTGAGACATCAATCTACAGCGCTTTTATTTACTAATTTACTTGTTCATTTACTTATTCCTTTCTCTGCTTATCCATTAATTTTTATTCGTTCATTTCTTCTGTTTGATTTTCTTAATTACCTTACTTATTTGTCATTTTCAGTCAAACATTTTGTAAAAATCATTTTTCAGTCTAACAAGATTTTGAGAGGAAAAAAAAATTCTAGATGGCACAGACATGAATCTTGCAATAGTTTATCTAGCAATCGTTTGACGGAATGTTTACTAATGCTTCCCATCTTGTTTAGATTTATGTTGTTCAAATGTGACAATCGTTCAAAGGAAAATACCCCCCACCTTGTTTAAATGTATGTTGTTTAAAGGTGTTTCCTGTTGTCCGTCTCCGTCTCACAGTCTTATGCTGCACTACTATTTTGCATATGAGAACCATGGCTATGAGGGAGGAGGAAGACTTGAGAAAGGGGAGAGGCGGGGCAGGACAGAAGTGGGAAGGGGAGAGGGTGCAGAGGGGTGGGTGGATGGTGGTGGTGTTGGTGGTGGTGGTGGTGGTGGTGGTGGTGGTGGGGGGGGGGGGGTGCTGTGACACTCGCCCTCCTATCGGCCGTCCAGCCAATCTTACTACACGTAACGGAAATTCCCAGCCAAAGCTCTCACCTCCAGGAAGACCGGAAGTTGGAACTTTTTGGGGAAAGTACTTCTACCCTCTCCTCGATCTGTGCTACATATCCAGCCCACTCTCTGCTCTCCGTCACCCTCCATCCCATCCCACTACCCTCCTCCCCCTACTTTCCTTTCGAAAAGTCCCCCAACCTCTTCTGTGTGGTCACTCTCTCGTGATAAGAACCACCGCCAAGTGGATGGAAAGCGGAAGTGAAAGGTCATCTCTATCTGGTCAGCAGAACAGAGCAGACCAGCAACTGGTCCTTGGTAACGCTATGCGAACTGCAGGCTCTCTCCCTGTCCCCGTCCTCTACCCCATCCCACTTGCCACACTCCTCAGAATTAGATTTCACGGCCGTTCTTTAGACTGTACAGCGAGTGAGGGTTTTGGTGCGTCAAGAACCAGAGCGTTCAGTATCTAAAAAGCTGTTAGAATATCGCGAACAATTACTTCCCCGGGTTTTAGGGGTTCACAACGCGCGTTCAGTCATTCATTTGTTCGTACGTTACTTCATTAACTAACTCCTCGATTTATTTGTTGATCAACTTGTTCCTTCCTTTTTTTCGTTTATTTGATCGTTTACCGATTCATTCGTTGATTCCTTCATTGGTTCGTTCATACATTTATATCTTCGTTCGTTAATTCATTCGTTCAATTGTTTGTTCCTTCTCTCTGATCCATCTATGCATACATTTACATATTCAAATTTAAAGCGTTTGAAATTCACTGCTTCATAAGAAGGCCGCCGTTTCCTTTTCAAATCAGGGGATTGAATTTGCTATTTACATGTTAATTTGTAGACATGAAGTTTGGGCAGCAGCAAAACCGATTAGGCGGTTGACCCGCCTCTTTGGGGGAAACACAAAGAATCTGGACTTTTTCAAAACAAAGAAATTTGATTTGTCTGCTAATTACTTCAATTCTTATTTCAAACTCGTCTCTCAAAGCAGCGGTTCTCTCAGCTGAAGAGGAGAGATTGCCTCGTATTCGATCTTCGTAAAGCAAAACGCTATTTTTCAACATTCCGCAAAACAATGTGAAGGGATCCCGGAGACAACTCTAGCAGAAAGATCGGGATTCCATGAAGGAGTTAAATGTCCATGGAAAACTTTCTAATCTGCTTTTAATTTTCGTAATGTTTTATCGCCGGAAACGTTCTGCCGAGTCTAACTATATCCAAATTTATCAAGCATATAAGGTGTGCTTAGATCATTTTTATCATCGAATTTTTTCGTTTGATGTGTTGACTTTTTGGATTTAGTCTGTATACTTCCATGTCCCCAACGCGGTCAAAGGTGAAAAACTTTCGAATTATGAATCTACTCCTCCTAAAGTGTCGGGTTGAAATAACTCTCCCATCAGATTAACTTCATTAATCAAACACGCACCAAAGCGGAAAGACACCTTTAAATGTGATGTACTTTATTCAATTAAAAAATATCATAAAAACATTGCAATTTTTTTTTACTGACACTAATATTACCACCTTTTCTTACAAAAATGTTAACTAGCACTGAAGAAGTTTGATTTGTTTTTACAAACATGCGCGCCCGCACACAACACAACACGAGAGGAGAGAGAGAGAGAGAGAGAGAGAGAGAGAGGAGAGAGAGAGAGAGAGAGAGAGAGAGAGAGACTCATTGTTCGGGTAAAAGGAAAGTCCCTGCCGAATCTGATCTGGCGCCTGAATACCTCTTTCGACCGGACCATGGAGCTAATATTCCAAATGTTGCAAGTTCAAGTTCCGATCACGCCGAACAACTGCCAATTTCACTCCCAGTCTTAACATGTTGTCATTTTGGTGGAGGTAGTATAGAACTGGATAACCCCTGTGATTCCCCCATGTCTCCCAGAATGATTATTGCCTTTTGACATTTTCGGCTGATGTTGGTGTGGACACTGACCCAATTATAATTGCTATTATCATTGTTGTAAATGTTATTATCATTATCATCTTTATTATTAACAGTACTAATGTAGCGCCTATCCTTGATGGAAGACCAAGCTCTAAGCACTTTATAATTCAAAGAACGGGCTGCCGACCTCAGTTGAACCGACTGAAGAACTGCCTGCATAGGGTTCATTCGGTCGTTTACCGTGTCACCGAGTCCAATATCATTTATCCATTTTTTTCATTCATTTTTCTTTCATTTTTTTCGGTACACGCTATGTATATACGTGTCATCCGTACCAACGGCCAAACTGGCCTTCTCTTCCGAAAGTTGGTGACGGGATTTTACATGTGCAAGATGTCACCCGTGCGTTCACACACGGAACCTCGGTTTTATGGTCTCACTGGAAGGATTTTTTTTGGGAAAACGAGTCAGAACCAATGTTAACTCCAACAGAAAAAAACCCTGTACCGAAACGGTCCAGGAGATTCGAACCCGTAACTCTGAGATCACCAGGATTACGAGTCCGGCGCTCTATCAACTGTGCTATTCCGACCGAAAGAACTTTGACCGATCCGGCTGTAGCCAGGCACGACGTACTGACCTGTGTCTCTGTCAGCATCAGTGAGGTGGCCACCTCGAACCGCTTGGGTCTGGACAGGTACTTGTTCATCTTGAACTGCCGCTCCAGCTCCAGCAGCTGTTGAGAGGTGAAGGCCGTTCGGGGTCGCCGCGTCTTGCCCATGGCTCCTGCCTGACCCCCGCCTGTCACAGAAGCAGCAGAAATAGAATGAAGGCTGTCTTCCCGGTTATCACGTGCATAGTCTTTTTGTTGTTGTTGTTGATTCCTTTTTTCTTTTTTGTTGTTGTTGGTTGATTGGTTGGTTGGTTGTTAGGATGATTTGATTGTTGTGTTTCGATTGGTTTGTTGGTTGTTAGGTTGATTTGATTGTTGTGTTTCTTTGCCCCCCCCCCCCCCCTTCCCTCCCCCCATTCCCACCCCCTCTCTTTCTCTCTTTTGATGTATTGGTGCATCAATACAAACTCTGCACCACCATACTTTACTTACTTAATAGCTTTCGTGTCTCTTTTGTTAGAAGACGAGGAAGAGTTTAGTAGGAGAGGGTGGGGGGGGGGGGGGGGGGGGAGTGAGGGAGCAAAAGAAGGAGAACTACATCAACTACCAAGGAGAGTTACATCAACTACCGCCACTACAAGGCCAAAATGTGAAAGAACAACAACACTAAAACAACGATATAGCAACAAAAGAAACTCTACAAGTGTTTAAAGTGATACGTTTAAAGTTTTTTCCCCCTTAAAATTGCTTCATCTTACCTTCAATATCCACCAAACAGCAAAAGGGTTAAAGTTCTTTTGTCCTGAAATCATGGATAAATCTTTGAAAAAAATAGTCCAACCTGTGTGTGTGTGTGTGTGTGTGTGTGTGTGTGTGTGTGTGTGTGTGTGTGTGTGTGTGGTGTGTACACGCATGCGCGCGCACACAAAACACTCAGAACGTTGTGCAAAATGAAATAAATAGAACATAAGAAAATGATCTCTTTAGAAATGACATGGACCGTACATCATTTGAATTAAAAAAAAAACAACCCCGCACCATCAAGCTCTCAATGATAAAAAAAAGAATCTTTTTTGTTTTCAAGTTGAAGTTTGCTTGCAGGTATTATTGTTTTCAGTATTTCTCGTTCAGTCAAGCGAGCCCATGTCTCAAAAGTGTGTCTAGACCACTTTTTTTTTTAAAAACTGAGGTGCTTCATTATACAAATTCGTGCAGAAACTTTCTCAAGACATGGCTCAGACTGGCAAATGGCCTCCTCTTGCCATCAAGAAAGGCACAAAAATACAGAGTTCAATAATTCATGAGAACGTCCCACATTACGTTTCTTTTCCTTTTCTCTCTCTCTCTCTCTCTCTCTCTCTCTCTCTCTCTCTCTCTCTCTCTCTCTCTGTTTTGGTCCCCTTCTCTCAATCCTCATCTTCACGATTAACTCCACTCCAACAGCCAACCAACCGACTGACTGACTTATAAAAGGTCCAGGGGACAGAACATGACAGATTTGGATGACTCACTGGGTCGGTGCCGGGAAGGAAAGGGTTAAAATCGATGACAAGACAAGAAGGAACAGGAGGAGGAGGAGATGAAGAAGGGTGGAGGAAGGGGGAGAAATGGGTGAGGGGTGGGGTGCGAGGGGGGGGGGGGGGGTGTGGAGAATGGAAAGACAAGCCCAATTTCAAAGTACAGAAAATTGGACAAATTGGAAAAGCAGCCAAATATGATTCCAGTTCCGCGTTTCTCCTCCCGGTGCCCTGGGTCACTACCTCCTGCTTCCTCCCACTCTTCCCTCCTCACCCCTCTCCCCCTCCCCCCCCCCGGCTTCCTCCCCCATCATACAAACATGGGATGTTAGCTCCTCCTTGTCTGGCAGGACCCCATAGCTCTCTCTCCTCACCCCCTCCCCCAACCCCCCCCCCCTCCAACCCCCAACGCTTCCCCCTCATCCCAAACTTTGATTCGCAGGCCTCCCCCAGCTCGATGGCCATGTTTACTTATAACGTTTAAGTGACGTTTGCAGCGCGCACTCAATCAATTACTCCCCGTCCCCCACAAAGAAAAGATGGCAGCGCAAGGGCGATCACTCGCCCTGACTAATCAAGGAAAAAGCCGGGGCGCGAGCGGCCCGGAACAAGTGTTTGTTTGCCCAGGTCCTCAATTATCTCCCCGCGACGGCCCAGGCAGCAGGGATGGCCCATACAGCCCTCCCGCAAAAATAAGTTGTCTTTTAAAGACCGGGGGTAATGGAGAGAGGGGGCCATTTCTCCGGCCAGGAGCGAGCCGAAAATTTGCCACCGACGACCATGAGAAAGGATTACATGTATAGCAAAAGGTTCCGGGGGGCTGGGGGGGTCGATGGGAGACGGAAAGATGCTGACATTCGATTTAGGGGCAATTTCTCACGATTTGCTGCGGGCCTGCACCGCCATTTGCTGAAAGGGGGAAGCGGAATTGCACTCCGCAGTGAATGGCAGGCGAGTGGCGGATAAGCTGAAATTTGGGGAGGGAAAGGGAGAGGGAGAGGGAGGGCGGTGGAGTGGGGTGGGGTGGTGAAAGCTGACGAAATGTATAGCAGAGGGGGCCAGAGACGAGAGGGAAGGCGCGTGGGGGGTGGGGGGGGGGGGGGGGAGGGAGGGGAGGGGGTGCTGTTGGCGAGATGGACGGAAGTGTGGGTGATTTTTTTTTCTTTTTCATTGAGTAAAGTGGGGGACGGAATTTCGAGCGATGATTTTTTTTTTTTTTTTTTTTTTTTAAAGTGTCCCCCTGGGTCACTAGACGACTTGAGTGCTTCTTTATCAAACCGAAGCCACCGGAGGGGGCCAGATACAGGAACATATAAGATGCCTGAGCTGAGAAAGCAAGACAGTGAGGGTGGTGAGTGGAGGAGAGGGGAAGGAAGTGGTGAAGAAAAATCGATTTCAACAACTCTTGCGATAACTTCCCGTCGCCTGCTGCTCATTGCATTACGATGACGTGCTAATTTTCTTAAGTGTTCAGATCGGTTTCACGAGAGACAGAAAAGAAAAAAAGATGTAGGAGTGGTCTGAAGGATCTGTTGGGAGAGAGAGACAGAGAAAAAAAAAGAAGAATGATAATGGTGGCGAGAGGGGCAAGAAGACTTATGGTGTGGAAAATGGAGAGAAAGTAACTTTTTCAGAGCGTTTCGCACCGATTGGGCTGGGTGGTGGACAACTGCGAACTCCATCTTTGTCAAAAACTGCTTTGGCAGTTAACTTCTAGAATTTGAATCTCTCTCTCTCTCTCTCTCTCTCTCTCTCTCTCTCTCTCTCTCTCTCTCTCTCTCTGCCTTTCCCTCTCTCTCCCTCCCTTTTTTTTCCTCTTTCACTCACGTCCATCGCAAACCTATTCCTATGGTCTCCCTTTACATTTCGTCTCTGGAAACTACCCCTTCCCCTTTAATCTCCACGGGAAGGCTACATGATGGCCATTCTACTGATTGTCTTTTTTCTTCTGTGGAAATACTTTGCACGGTTGGGATTGGGAATGAAGAATACTTTGCATAGATAGGATCGGGGATAAAGAATACTTTGCACGGTTGGGATCGGGATTAAAGGATAATTTGCATGGTTGGGATCGGAAATAAAGAATACTTTACATGGTTGGGATCGGGATTAAAGGGTAATTTGCATGGTTGGGATCGGAAATAAAGAATACTTTACATGGTTGGGATCGGGATTAAAGGGTAATTTACATGGTTGGGATCGGAAATAAAGAACACTTTACATGGTTGGGATCGGGATTAAAGGGTAATTTGCATGGTTAGGATCGGAAATAAAGAATACTTTACATGGTTGGGATCGGAAATAAAGAATACTTTGCACGGTTGGGATCGGAAATAAAGAATACTTTGCACGGTTGGGATCGGGATTAAAGGGTAATTTGCATGGTTGGGATCGGAAATAAAGAATACTTTACATGGTTGGGATCGGGAATAAAGAATACTTTGCATGGTTGGGATCGGGATTAAAGGATAATTTGCATGGTTGGGATCGGAAATAAAGAATACTTTGCAGGGCTGGGATCGGAAATAAAGAATACTTTGAGCGGTTGGGATCGGAAATAAAGAATACTTTGCACGACCGGGATCGGGATTAAAGGATAATTTGCATGATTGGGATCGGGAATAAAGAATATTTTGTATGGTTGGGATCGGAAATAAAGAATACTTTGCGCGGTTGGGATCGGGAATAAAGGATAATTTGCATGGTTGGGATCGGGATTAAAGGGTAATTTGCATGGTTGGGATCGGAAATAAAGAATACTTTGCGCGGTTGGGATCGGGAATAAAGGATAATTTGCATGGTTGGGATCGGGAATAAAGAATATTTTGTATGGTTGGGATCGGAAATAAAAAATACTTTGCGCGGTTGGGATCGGGAATAAAGGATAATTTGCATGGTTGGGATCGGGAATAAAGAATACTTTGCGCGGTTGGGATCGGGAATAAAGGATAATTTGCATGGTTGGGATCGGGAATAAAGAATATTTTGTATGGTTGGGATCGGGGATAAAGAATACTTTGTATGGTTGGGATCGGGAATACAGTTCAGAGACTTGGAGACTCACAAACTGCAGATCTTCATCAACACCTGTTCACGACAGATACTCTTTATCAAACGGAGGGGAAAATCAATTATGAGGTCTTCAGTGCAGGACCAACAGAGACCAGACGAGGAAACACCATCACAACCCGAACATGGTAAATGGACTGGACACACTTCGCGTAGAGGTCCAAACGACATCGCATGACATGCACTGATCTGGAATTTCAAGAGAAGACTGAAAAGAGGACGGCCAGTAACGACATGGCGAAGAACCCTGAAACATGGGCTGCACAGAGCCACAAGGTTCTGGTGGAAGACAGAACGGAGAGCCCCAGATGGATCAGTCAGAGACCTTCACTGAAGGCCCCGTCTTCCACTGGAAACGAACAGGGCAGAGCCAAGACACCCACCTGATCCCCTATGTTTTGAACTTGTTCTCAGTGTTTTCTGAGGCAAGGAATTTGACAAATCTTGGCATTTGACGTTGACAGGCAGGCCAGATAAGAAAAGAAGATTTCACTAGAAATTCTTTTGAGGTTCTCTGTAAATTCTTATTGGTCATCATCGCCACTGTCTAAACCACTATCATCAGCACAAGCACAACAAACGTCACCATCGTCTCTTTTTATGTTGCACCTCTGTCGTAATCCGAGTTAAGCAAGTGGGATTATATCGTTGTGGCCGCTTTTACCGCGCTCCTCTGATATACATATTCCGTGAACAGTTATGTATGTACCTGTAGCCAGTGCGCGCGCGCGCGCGCGCGCGCACACACACACACACACACTCTTCAAAGTTCGCATTAGATACAATGGGGAAAAACCCGGTGAACTCAGAAACTCTCACACACAGTTTTGACAGGCTAACAGATATTGCGCAGCATGCTTCAGTATAAGAGTGTATTGTACTGTGTGGCAAAGCGTGAACAACGACCCTTCTCTCCGTCTGCGATAAATTTTTAATATCAAGTGTATTAACACTTCATATTTTGAAGCAGAAAATACCCTTGACGAACTTTGAGGGGTAGAACATATTCATGCGATTCGCTGATCTGGAAATCTAAAGAAAGGGAAACCACTCTCGATCCTTGACCCAGCAGCAGAGCCCGCTGGGATTCAAGCACGGACCCAACGGACGTCTAGATGAAGTCTCACGCTCTGAGGGTTCGCTTCTCCAGCTTTTTCCACAGTGTTCAGGAGGTTGTTTACATGATCTTTATTACGATTACTATCGTTATCGTAACCGTATGTCATCGTTCATATTGTCGCGTCATCAGTCATTAGTTATATTTATGAACATGCTTTTCTAAATAATGTTCGCCATGACATCTGGGAAGATGCAAGGAATGGGTCTGGGGGCAGTGGGGGTGGGGGGGGGGAGGGGGAGGTGGGAGAGGGGGGAGGATGCAGGGGGGGGGGGGGTTGGATGAGGTGGTTGTTCATTTGATTTTCACATATCTGTCACTCTCCTAGTATGTCATCTCTCTCTCTCTGTGTCTCTCTATATCCCGGTCTGTCTCTCTCTCTCTGTCCCTCTATATCCGTGTCTCTCTCTGTCTACCTCCCTGTCTCTGTCTGTCTACCTCTCTCTCTCTCTCTCTCTCTCTCTCTCTCTCTCTCTCTCTCTCTCTCTCTCTCTCTTCCTGTCGTCCTCCCATTCACATGTCTTTACTTTAGAGAGTCCCTACAGTTATTGTGTTCTCTTTCCAGTTCATAACGAGTCAGATTTTCTATTGTAATCTGACGAGTAGAGTAGGTAGTGGGACTTTAAACACTGTGCAGCGTCAACACTAGCTGTTGTGCTGTGCATGTTCGCCAATACTGCGCTGCGGTACACACACACACACACACACACACACACACACACACACACACACACACACACACACACCATGCACGCACGCACGCACTTTTTGCTGTTTAATTTAAGAGCAAAAACCAAGCGGCTTGGTTGACACCCACAGCACGAATTATTATCATCATCCTCTCGGGGATGTCCGTAATTCAGCTATTACGAATTTGTTTAAACTATCTATGTACGTAATGCATGGAGCTTTGTGACTAGAGGGCTTTTTCGTTTCTATGTGATGAGAGCCCTGAAATGGCCCTATATTGCGATAAAACTGAAACTAGATGCTGAACAGTTTTCAAGTTGCGATTTGGAAACAGTAGAATGAGAAATCGACGGCTGGTTCATAGCCTTGCATGATTTCCATTCTTGTCGTTTCCCTTTTTCTTTTTTTCTTTCTTTTTCTTTTTCTTCTTCTTTTTTCTTCTAAAGATCTAACTAAACCCGGTGGCGTGCAAGAGTTAAGGGGACATGTGACTAACATGAAATTAGATTTATCCAGCATAACGCCAGAATCCCATCTGAAAAAAAAAATTAAGGAAAGTGGTGTAACTTTTAAGGACTATGACGATCAATAATATATGTGCTTTTTTTTTTTTTTAATTATTATTAATGTTAAAGCCAGCGTGTTTATTTTTGTTACTTGCTATGGCTTTATTGTTATAAATTGCGTCACGAGAAAAATACAGCTATCTTAAAACACAATGATTTTGATAGAATACATAAAATAATACACTTAAGCGGACATGTTCAGCCAGCTTGAGTGTCTTGTTTAATGTTTTCTGTCCGGTCTTCGCCTCAGCAGTTAATTAAGAACGTCCATTACAACTCAGAATCTTGCTACTTAACACTTGTTTTCAACAGTAATTTGCCCCTTCACGCTCTGATTTTCGTCACAGTCCAATACATAAGGTTGCTGCAGAAAGCCTACATGTGTATGACGCCTACATGTGTATGATGCAATTGTAAACTGTTATTGGCCAGCTTTTGGTTTACATCATTTGATGTATTTCTACATAACTGACAAAATTTAGGTTTATTCATGTGCGTATGTACGTTCTGTTTTTTGCTTTATTCAAATTCTACGTAGTTACAAATTGCCAAGTGCACAACGATTATTCTGGTTATGGCATTGTCCTTTAGAATTATAATTATCATATGACATTTGCATAAGTTGACTCCATCTTCTGTGTCACAAAGTGCTTTGACCTAAGTTGAAAAACTGTAATGTCATTTCATTTCTTACATATGACTATGCAAAGAGGAGACGACCAGGTCGTACGGCCCGATATCGAAGGCTAAAGCGGAACTGTTCTCTTGACATGCTTGACCATTGGTAAAGGATCGAAAGCAGTTTTGAAATTGAACAGAAACACACAAAGAAAGAAAGAAAGAAAGAAAGAAAGAAAGAAAGAAAGAAAGCAACGTGTTGGCAGTTAACTCTACCCTTGCCCGTTTGAATCATTCCCTTCAGAAATCGGAAACGAAAAACTGTGTTCCACTTTTTTCTTTTCTCTCCCCCCCCCCCCCCCCCCCCCTTCAAAAAAAAAAAAAAAAACTCGTTTGCAAACGCTACTCTCATTTCGTAGGTTTTGAGATTACAAATCAAAAATGAAGAAAAAAGAGCGGTATGCACTGATGTGAAAGCCAAATTGAACAAAAAAATCGTTCCTACTCGTGTAGAGAAATTTTGCGTGCTGAGAGATTTTGTTTTTATCTTTGGAGCTTGTAACTCTTCGAAACTATTTAGAAAGACGGGAGATGGAGGTGGGAGTGGGGAGGGGGGTTCGGAGAGAGAGAGAGAGAGAGAGAGAGAGAGAGAGAGAGAGAGAGAGAGAGAGAGAGAGAGAGAGAGAGAAGCATACAAACACAGAGAGAGAGAGAGAGGGAGTGAGAGAGAGAGGGAGAGAGAGAAAAACAGAGAGAGAGAGAGAGAGAGAGAGAGAGAGAGAGAGAGAGAGAGAGAGAGAGAGAGAGAGAGAAGTCCGATCTTGATTCAAATGATACCAAGAAAAAAAAATCCCCCAGATTTTTGTCAACAATAATGAAAAATCGGAATCGAGTTGACATGACAATTCCTATTTCTTCCCCCTTTTTTTCCAACCCTTTCCCAGTCCTATTCCCCACGTCTTTTTCATCTTCAGCGCTGGCGGCAAGTCAGTGCCGCCTTCCTGGTCCTGAATGGTACGTCCTGGAGTCCATCTCTTCCTCTGCCCTCCACCCCCACCCAACCCTCCCCCTCCTAACGGCTCAATCCCCACCTCATCAGCAGCCACATCCCCTGACATGAAAGGTCTGTCTCCTGACTGCCTCGCCACCATCCCCACCACTCCCACCGCCACCACCACCACCATCATCATCATCCTCGCCAACACTACCACCACCTTCATCATCATCCTCGCCAACACCACCACCACCACCACCAGCATCACCATCTTCGTCGTCGTCATCACCCCCGCTAGTCATCACGATGGGCGCTGATGATGCCATCTCACGCTTCATCCCTCGCAATGCAGATGCTGTTGTATACGGCCGGCTCTAAACGGGTGGAAGCATTGAAGCAGCCGATCTAATCAACCTCATCAACCAGGAGCCTGGAGTTGCAAGCCCGCCCGGGGAGGGAGGAGGGAAGGGAGGGGAGAGAGAGATAGAGAGAGAGAGAGAGAGAGAGTGCAAAGCGAAAGGGACGACTAGAGAGAGAGAGAGAGAGAGGAGAGAGAGGAGAGAGAGAGAGAGAAAGAGGGAGAGGGAGAAGAGGGGATGGTGAGACGGAGGAAGAAAGGGAACAAGAAGCAAAAGATGTTCTCTTTTCCCTGCCAGCGCCATTCAAACCTCTCCGCTAATTTGCCTCATCATTGGGGAGAGCGGGCCGCGCAAGGAGGAGGAGGTGTGGGGGTGAGGACAAGCCGGGGGCATTGACGGGGGGGGGGGGGGGGGGGGGGGATTGGGGCAGGCGGGACGGGGGGGCATTTAGCTGATAGGTTGAGAGAGTGATCGGCGGCAGGCCGTTTTATCATGCTAATGGCCCCAATCTAGGCGCCGCGCCCTGGAGGGGCCATACCAGCCGACAGCCTTGAGGGAAGAATACAAATGGTGGAGAGAGAGAGGGGGGAGAGACAAGCGGAGCCGGCCTGAGGAGACAGAGGCCTGTGTTTGGGAACCGGGATGGGGCAGGAGAAGAGGAAGAGGAGGAGGATGGAGGGGGAAAGGGGGGAAGGGGGGGGGGGGGGGGGAGCTGGAGCCAGGCTGCTCGGTTCTGGGTGCACGGGATGTTCGGATCAAATTGTCTGTGGGTTCTCTGAAGTTACTGGAGATGTCGCGCGCTCCAACAGATATACAGACCCACATACAGATATACAAACACACAGACACGCACACGCACGCACGCACGTACACAAGCAAAGTAACTGTAAGGTACATGTTATTTTACATACGTAAGGTAAGGTAATGTTGCTTATGGCCCAGCTGACCGCAAAGGACCATACTTTGTCAGGGTTGTCACGGCATTGGAGTCAACTCACAAGTCTTTAAAAAAACAAACCATCATTCATTCACTCAACCCTTTAAAATACACATTGTAAAAACACACCGGAAAATTTGTTTTAAAAATCTTTCTTACGTAAAATCTTAGATCAGATGAAAAATGTTGATCTCTTTCAGAGATTGAAACATCTTACATAGGTATACAGATAGGAAAGTTTGAAGTTAGTTAAACACTGCCATGATATTCACAGCCGAGCCGACCTCTGAGGCTGTATTAAGGCTGCAAACAAACTACAATTAGACCTCTGAAGAAATCAGTCTTGTACGGCTGGCAGTCTGAATGTCATGTGCACGAAGAAAAAAGGCAAAGTTAAGTTCGTTCTGGTTAGACTGCTGTCAGTCGGAGAGTGACGAAACGTCTAACGGATGCACCACGAATCACTGCCGTCCTACGTCCATTCCGCAGAAAACTCCCCCAAATCCAAACATGCATGGTGAAGTGCACCATCAGCTCCTCGTGTCACCAAATTTCTAGCTCTCTGACCATATCAAGTTACACGCGACATTGACCATTCGGCAGACTACAATTCACGCAGTCTGGAAGTTTTTGAAATACTGTTTAAAGCTGAACATCCTCTGCGATTTTGGAATCAAAACAGAGAAATCTTGACAGCAAAAAGGGCCGCCAAGAAAGGCTTGCCAGAAGACGAGGGATTCAAAAAATGGGCAAGGAAGGATTGCGGAGGAAGACGTTTCATTTGTTTCATCGACAAGGTGTTTTGAGTCTCTCGGGTTTATTTTCATAGTTCACAGTACACATTTCTGTCTGTGGGACTCGCTGCTGTCCCAGATATATGTCTCATCAGAGGTGCCATCAGCAGGTATTTACGTCATCAACCGTTCCTCCAGAATCCTTTGTGATTGTTGCATTGTTTGAATCTCTCTCTCTCTCTCTCTGTCTTCTCTCCCCCCCCCCCCCCCCCCAAGGTATGGTGTAAAGCAACAAAACAAAACAAAAATAAGCACCTCGGGTCCATTTTACCTCCAAATTCTTTCTCTATTTCTCTGAGAGCATGGTTAAAGAAACTTATTAGCAGCTTTTTCAGTTTACCCTCAGTAAGTCTCCCCCCCCTCTCCCTCTCTCTCGTGTGTGTGTGTGTGTGAGCGCGCGCGCGCGCGTGTGTGTGTGTGTGTGTGTGTGTGTGTGTGTGTGTGTGTGTGTGTGTGTGTATGTGTGTGTGTGTGTGTGTGTGTGTGTGTGTGCGCGCGCGTGCGTGTGTATGTGTGTCTCTGTGTGTGTGTGTGTGTGCGCGCGCTTGCGTGTGTGTATGTGTGTGACCGAAAGCCATCTCCGGAAACCACAGAGGGGAACAGACAGATGCGGACACAGAGATTTGGCATAACGTCCCCCCCCCATCCTCCCTCCGCTCCCCTAATCCCCCCCCCCCCCCCCCGCTCCCGGTCGGTCCATGAAAGCCCCTGACCCCACAGCTACAACCCATCTAGAACCTCGCCCAACCCTCGGAGGAAAAAAAACAAGAAAAAAGGAAGAGTGTGCGGCCACCGTCTATTGAACTCTTTAAGGCTGATGAGGAGCCAAAGCGCGCGCCGGGTCTCTCCGGAAAAGACCGATTGACTTGCTCTTCCTTCAGTTCTCCCCCCCCCCCCACCCCCCTTTTCTCCGCGCCCCTCCTCGCGCGACTAATAGCAATGAAATGGAAAATTAAATTAGCAAATGGCGATCTTGCCGGTGAAAAAATGCCGGTTTAATCTAGCGTTGATTATCGGCCCTGTTGACAGAGCGGGGATGACTCGCTGCTTTCTACAGCTGCCGGGGCCCCATCCAGGGGGACTTCATCAGACCCAGCCGCCAAATTACCTCCCTTTGGTCCTCCAGGAGGCGTTGCTGGGCTGGCAAACTGGCGTCACGTGCCCGCGTAATACGTCACGTGTTTCAGAGAGTTCGATTCCTGGGTCTGTCTGGGCCTGGGTGTCCCTTCGGTCCCCTTTTCGTTGCTGGCGTTTGTTTCTTAGTCGGGGGTGGGGGTGGGGGTGGGGTGGGGCTCATCTTGCTCCGTTTTTTGAACTTCTGAGGGGACAGGGCAGCGGCGAAAGACTGTTGTGTCACCCTCGTTTCCTCATATCTTATTCCTAATTCCTCCCGTTCCCAGTGATTTCCCCCTCTGCCATCTTTTCCTCGTATTTTATTACCAATTTCTCCCTTTCATTCTGGTTTCTCCATAATTTCCCCTCTATCTCACGGGCCGGGGGCTTCCTCAGATCGGATTTCTTCCTATTTCTATGCGTGGAGGGCCGGAATGTTCCGAGTGCCTGTCAGTTTGTGCTTTTCCCGGCTGTTCAAAACAGATCAGTCCCATGTCTGTCCCTCCATCTACATAGCTGTCTACTTATGTTACAATGATATGCATACGTTTGTTTTTTATGTTGTATAATGAATGCTAGCAAGATATGTAAGGAGTGACCCAGCGGTCCGCGCTAATGGGTGGGTCAGGCATCTGCTAGGTCTTGTGCTCGAGTCTACGATATACACAGATTAAGCACACACACACACACACACACACACACACACACACACACACACACACACACACACACACACAGAGAACTTGTGGAGTGTTTGAGATTCGAACATTTATTGTCGGTTGAATTTTAAAGTTCTTCAGCCCAAAGAAAATGTAAAAGAATAGTTCGGTTCTAAGAACAAATGGGGAAAAGAAAGGAATAGAAAAGGAAAAGAAAGTATGTAAAGCATTATTATTGATTATACTCTCCAGAGTTAGAAAGACGGGCACGACAACATGCAACACTTTTTTTTCTTTCTTTCTTCCTCTTTTTTTTTCTCTTAATATCTTTGAGTGATGCGTGAACTGTGACAAAACTGAAGAGTTAGCTCGTGTTTTAGCTTCAGGAATTGAATGTACTCTGGCTTTTTACACCAATTTTCATTTATACATAGTTGCGACTTTGCAGTATCCATATGTTGTGAGTGAAGAGTTCATTATTTCTATTTTACGTCCTCTTTTCCCGTCTCTCTTCCTCCTCGCTCCACCCCCACCCCACCCACACTTACACCCCCTCTCCATAACTCCTTCCTTTTGAAATCTTTGTCAAATGATTTTCGTAGTGACTAAGGATTCGTTTGCTTGCACTTCTCCCCCCCGACATGCAGCAATCTCCATTGTTTGTTTCTTTCTTTGTTTCCCTAACTAAAAAAAAACAACAAAAGACCTACAGGTCCAGGCTCGTTGCTTCAGTGTTTGTTTACCTTCACTTGGCGGCTGTGTTTTAACATTTATATACATTGTTTTGATTTCTGCCTGGAGTCATTATACTTGGAAACTCCAGTCTGATGTTAACACTGGCTTTCTTGGTCAGCTGAGCTATGAACAGCGTGACTTGACCATACGTTTGCCTATCGATCTGCTGCCCTGTCAGTTTTTCCAAGACCGTCTGTTATGGTCCAGGATAATCTCTGTATAGGACAGCCCTGAAATGGCTGTCGAGATTGCCTGGGCCATAAACATTATGGACATGACCTTTGGACGATAAGAACGTGACCTTTTTTTTTCTTTTTTTTTTTTTTTCTTTTTTTTTGGGGGGGGGGGGGGACGTAAAAATTCAATCGTTAAATCGACAGTAAGGTCAAAACAATCATCCCTGCAATAAGCATTCTTTGCGTTCCTTCTCTCTGATATTTAATACCAGCGGTAAACCCCGTCATTAACATCTCTCTCTCTCTCTCTCTCTCTCTCTCTCTCTCTCTCTCTCTCTCTCTCTCTCACACATCCTCCTTCAAGATCATAGCTAAGAACAGTGATGATAAGCCCCTTTCCTCTTTTCATCACTACCTGCATTACCGATGTTTTATAGGTGCGAGCCATATGTGTCGACATGCTGCCCCACATATGGAGGTGCTGCAGAGCTGTGCCTATCACAACAGTGTAGTGAACATCCGCTAAACACGCCGAGTCATGAGACAGGTTCATCTAGATACTGGGCCGTCGTAAACTCCAGCGTTGACGACAAACACACACTGAACGGGGTTAACCAAAAACAAGAGTAAGGTTCGACTTCTGAACGCGCTAAGTAATTCACCATCCAATTCTGGCCGGTCAACTTTATCGTTTTATTCATTTGAACAATTAACAAACTAACAAAATGAGTAAGTAAACATACAAACAAATAAATCAGTAAACAAATCAATAAATGAATATAAAAAAAATACTACCTTGGGAAGCCTGGGAGGTGAACAGCCGATTCCATGTGCTTGAATCATCAAAGAACGCAACTGTTCCCTAACATACATTCACAGAGCTCGTGATCATGTTTCTTTGTCCTCTCTCTCTCTCTCTCTCTCTCTCTCTCTCTCTCTCTCTCTCTCTCTCTCTGTTTTTGTACGGTTATTGTTCAGTGGATTTTCTTCCCAGGCAGAACCTGCATAAACATGAAAGAAGACATGGGAACTAACAAGTCTGAATTCCTGGTGATGTATTAGATTTCGGGAGGTTTCATCACCCCACCCCACCCCTTCTTCCCCACCCCCACCCACTTCCTTCGCCCCAACCCCAACCTGCCGCTCACTTTCCCCGTCTCCTCATCTGGTAGTAGCCTACAAGAAAGTGAATATCCAGCAAACAAACAAACAAACAATCAAAAAGCCTACAAGAGGACATTTTTGTTGTTGAAGTGTTACGGGACAGAAAAAGAGCGGTACAAGGTCGGAAATAGGTCCTTTCTGACCTATAACCCCGACAAACATCTATCTTCTTTACGTCGAAGACGAAGTGGATTATACACGGAAAAGCACGGAAAAAAAGGAAAAAAAAAAAAAAAAAAAGGAAAAAGACCGAGCTGTTCAAAGAGTTTCGCTTTTTCCCCATCCAGTCTTTCATTTATAAGTGCAGATCAGCCTACGTCATTGGACAAATTCTGTTAGGTTTCTTGTGATTGGTGCACACCAGGCGCGGTAATTACCTGATGTTAATCGATGCCAGATGAATCAGGTTACCATCCATTCCCCATCCTCTGTATGGGCAGAATCAAAATCATGACGATCTATTCCTACCAATCAGGGGACTTAACTACTTTTGGAGCAAGGGAGAAAACACCGACTGATCATAATTTGAAAAGATGTTGTTTTTTTTTTATCTTTTATTTTTAACCTCCGGCCCTTTTAGTGATGACACGCAACTTAACTGTATCGGAGCTAAGGCAAATTTTAAACAGACAACAGCTGACTCAGAAAGTAAACTGTTTAACTCTGGTCTTTATTTTTCATCTCTGTCTCCCTTTTTTTTTTCTTTTTTTTTTTTTTCCAATTTATGAACTTTGATCTATTGTGTCGGGCTTTGTGATTCGCCGAATTTTGTAAACTTCTTTACAACCGTCAGGCCAGAGCTTCTACTGGTACCTTCTGTCCATCCGTGACTGGCTGTAACGGGGAAAGAATGACATCTGCCTCCCCCCCCACCCCCCTCCGCTCCTCCCCTTTCCCCTTCAACATCTCCTGACAGATTTGGTCTGGGAGCAGCTCATCTTTGACAAACCTAGCAGGACGTTAATCCCAGTATCCACATCTGCTTCTCCTACTTTAATTAAGTTGTGGATTTCACCTGCCGCACGACCTGAATCCAGTCACCACACACTGAAATAAGTGATATAGAAATCAAAATTTAAATTTCCGTGGTTGTAAAGTCTGAGCATTTTCTAAAAATCCCCCTTTTTTTCGTTCGATTATATGCTGGTTTGTGTGTTTGGAGTCTCATAAAATGTCGTTATTTTTTTCATTATTCATTTTCGTTGAAATATTTGGATATGAGACTTCACTCTTCCTCCCTTTTCTTTCCACATGTGGTTTAAACTATCCGTTATCAACACGACTGTTTTTCATGAGCTGATTTTCTTTATGGTGTCAAAACGTTGATGACTTATTCTAGATACATTGCGAAAAATGGGTGAATTAAAATATAAACAAAATATTTAAATAAGATAAAATAAAGGACAGAAACAGCTCATCTGAGTTTTGAGTGTAAGCTCTATCGACGACTACGACAACGATGATGATAATGATAACAACAACAATAATAATGATAATAACAATAATAACAGCAATAGCAACAACAATAATAACAATATTGATGAAGAATGTTAGTGCGCCTCATTTCTCTAAGTCCCACGCGCCCATAAAATCGCTGATAGCATTCAACAGCGAGCGCACGCGCGCGCGCGCGCACACACACACACACACACTGTCTGTCTGTCTGTCTGGCTATCTGTCTGTCTGTCTGTCTCTCTCCCTCCCTCCCCGTGTTCCCTCCCTCC
>CM065740.1:44510134-44517634 GCA_033310375.1 Conus canariensis
GGGACCACGAGGGCGCTTTCCGCCGTTTCAAAACAAGTTCATAACTGTTCAGCACTTCTCCAAAACGTAGCGAAAAGATGTGTCCAGGGCAGAAAAAAGGGTATGAAAAAAAATCCTTCTCCTTCAAAGCAGTGCTGTGACAAAAGAAGAGGTTAGACACACACACACACACACACACACACACACACACACACACCACAGAGGCGCGCGCACGCGCTCTGTCTCGGTACGGCTCGTGTACAGACAGACAGACAGACAGACAGACACACAGACACACACACAGAGCGAGAAAGCGAGAGTCTTATCAAGTCATTTGGCGATAAGTATGTGTCTGTGTGTGCGTGTGCAAGTTTGTGGTGACCCAGCGAGAATGTGTGTGTGCGTGCGTGCGTGCGAGCGCGCGCGCGTATGTGTGTGTGTATGTTTGCACGTGTGTGTGTTTACGTGCGTGTGTGTATGCGTGCTTGTTTGTTTGTTGTTGTTGTTGTTGCTGTTTTGTTTTTTTTTGTGTTTTTTTTTTTTGGGGGGGGGGGGGGGGGGGGAGGGGGGGAGCAGCACTTTGTCGTGTTACTTGAATACACACACTTTAAACGTGATGCTAACGTACATACATGTCTTCAGGTCATACTAAGCTTCACATACAGTGTTTATCGAAGCCAGAATGTGAATGTTCCGGTTTGATTTGTGAGATTCGAAAAGAATGAAAACAAAAACATAATTAACACAACAGCAGCAACAATAATGATACAATCAACATTATATATCAAGCTATTGGAGAATCATTGTTTAACATTCTTAAGAAATAAAAAAAAAAGGGGGGGGGGGGGGGGGGGGAGGAAGTTCTTTCTGGCGCCTAGGTTTAATAAGAAGTGTTGAAGTCCCAGAACGAAAACAGGAGAAACATGTGTCATCCTGAGAATCACAGCTGTTTTCCTGAAGATATAACTGTCTCCTTAGGATTACAACTGTTTTTCCTATTTCTTTGTGTTCCTTTCCTTTTTTTCTATTTTTCAGGATATCAGGATCACTGCTGTTTTTCTTCCTTTGTTGGAAGAGGGACTGCAACTGTTATCCTTGTTTTCTTGTGGTTAAAAAGGAATTGCCACGAGGAAAAAAAAAAAAAAACGTCATTGACAGGCAAAACATTCATGAACGTTGTTCACCATGACAAGCGCAAACGGGGCCGGAAAAGGAGGGAAACTAGTTGTGATCCTGAGGATCATGACCGTTGTCTTGTGTTCGTGTTGTTTTTCTTATGCATTATAACTGTTTTCCCCGCGAAAACAGTTGAGATTCTGAGGGATAACACGATAAATAAATGTTTGCCTTGAGAAAAAATATTCAAAACACATGTGATCATTTAGGAAAACAGAGAAAATGGATATTATCTACAGGGAAGCACTTGTGACCTTCAGGGATAGTGTGTGAAAGCTTAACCCCCCCCCCCCCACCTCCGTTTTCCTGAAGGATACTACGAGAACAGCTATTATCGGCTCATGAAGCTAGAATGCTCCCCTAGCATCTATCCCATGTCTCGGACATGGCATCATGAAAGACGTAGCCAATCCTTCTCTTTCAGCCGCCTTATCCTTCCCTGAACTGAATCAGAAATGTCTTTATCACTGGGTAGAGAGAGGGTTTTCAAGGTGGAGAAATGCGGCCTCATGAGTGATTCGAACTCACATCTATCAGCCCCACTACCGAATGCTCTAACCACTACTGTCGCCCCTCCCCCACCCCCCTTCCCTCCCTCTCCTCTGGTGCCCTCACGTTTGCAAAAACAAAGCAAAACAACAACAACAAAAACCCAACCTGATAGTCAATCAATAACTGGATCGATTATTTTCATCTTCCTTAATAATTTGTGTTTTTGTCTAAATATTTAAGATTTCCGTCTATCCACGTCTAGTTCTTCGTTTGACCTTTTTTTCTTTTTCTTTTTTATTCGTTTATTTATTTATTTATCTATTATTTTTTTTGTTCGTTTTGTCTTTTGCTTTGTATTGCTGCGAAACTGCAATTTTTGCAGTCATTTCTTCTTTTCGCCGGGCTATTTAAAACACGTTTTTTTTTTGTTTTTTTTTTTTTTAAATAAATTTTGCAGTCATTCCTCGGAACTATACAATACGCTAGAATTAATATGCAATAAAGCTCCATCTCTTCCCTCATAATTATACAAACTCGGCTGACTGCAAATGCTCGGGAAATGTTCACAAAAAGACTCATTTTTCTGTGTCGTATATACTCTTCAATATCCCTAAGCCACCTTTCCCGTAATCCATAGGCATATTACTTAGAGACAGCATTTTTTTTTTTAATGAAATGCCTGTGGTCCTTAATTTTGTTTGAATGGTATACATTGTCTTTCCATGTGGTCCTTAATTTTGTTTGAATGGTATACATTGTCTTTCCTGTTCAGCTACCAATAATCTGTATCAGTTATGTCATACCGTATTTAATATTTTCTACGCTTTGATTTAGTGTCACAACACTTTTATTTTACATGAAAAAAGAAAGATCACAAATATAAACTGGCGGGTAGATAACACAAGAAACTCAAAAGGAAAAATCCTATTTTATTATCCCTCTCCACCAGATCAACAAGCAGAAAACACCGATACCAGTAAGCGTGTTAATATCAGAAATGAAAGAACTGTTGTATACTTAATGTAGATCTACAAATGACATAGTCAACATTTGAATATTCCTGACGGAACTGGAACACTTTTTCTTCAACATTCATTCAAATCAACCAAGAAACACAACAAAATAACTCGTACACAGAAAGACTTAAAAGTGAATGCCAAACATGCATTTTACATTATTCATACACAGGTAGGTATTTCCATATTCTTCGTTTAACACGTACCAAGATTTGTGTACTTCACAGGGGGAGGGGGAGGGGGCTGTGTGTGTGTGAGTGTGTGTGTGTGTGTGTGTGTGTGTGTGTGTGTGTGTGTGTGTGTGTGTGTGTGTGTGTGTTGTTGTTGTTGTGTTGTTGTCGTTTTTGTTAATATTCGGCTGTCATCTGTTACTGTCTCATATTAAAAAGAAAAAATTGAATTTAGCCAGCACTTTCTGCCTCTCCTGCTTTGTTTCCTACCGACTTAAACAAACACAGCGGTTAGTTTACAGACTTAAGCTCAGATCAATCTTTCAACTGACAGCTCGATATGCTTTTTGAATGTTAATGTTAGCATTTTATTTGTACATAGTTTGTTGTTTTTTTTCTAAAGGCTTATTTTTAACTTGCTTACATAGCTTAAAAAAATGCTCATTCTTAACTTGCTTACAAGTCTGATGGGGCCTCTATGGTAAGAAATTTGTTGTTAAAAAACAAAAACAAAACAAAAAAAAAAACCCAATACCATGTCTATGGCCGTGGACTTTAAAATATTTCTGATTTTTTCCTTGAGAAATCCTATCTGTGCATTGGCAATAGCTATGTCTCCATTGTACGTAAGTGGTCATTTCAACATTTGTTTCATTCATTTACTTAATGTATCAATCAATCATTCCTAAATTCATCAAACTGTTTCCGTTCAATATTCAACGGCGATTTTTCTTCTTCTTTATTTTTTGGTCTGTCCATCCAGTTTTCCCATCATTTATCAATCTTTTGAAGTACACACACACACACACACACACACACACACACACACACATACTCACTCACTCACACACACACACACACACACGCCCCCCCCTCCCCCAACACACACACACACACACACACAAACACACAACGCTTGTAACAAAACGACTCTGAAAATCTCCGAAGTATACAAAATAACTGTACTCTCTCTCTCTCTCTCTCTTGTATGTGTGTGTGTGTGTGTGTGTGGTGTGTGTGTGTGGTGTGTGGGTGTGTGCGCGCGCGCGCGCGCGCGCGCAAGCGTGTGTGTGTAATTTGTTTTTGCCGCTCACTTAATCTTGAATGTTCAAACAGCTGTACTCCCAAATAAACGGATTTTGTACCTGCGAGAGTGTATGAGAGTGTGATTTTGGAGAGAGAGAGAGAGAGGAGAGAGAGAGAGGAGAGAGAGAGAGAGAGAGAGAGAGAGCACATGTGTGTGTGTGTGTGTGTGTGTGTGTGTGTGTGTGTGTGTGTGTGTGTGTGTGTGTGACGGGACAGTATGCATTTCGACTTATTTCATTATTAGTTCCACATAGCCGGAAAATGCAAAACAAGGAAAACAAGGTGCGTGCGTGCGTACGTGTGTGTGTGTGTGTGTGTGTGTGTGTGTGTGTGTGTGTGTGTGTGTGTGTGTGTGTGCGTGCGTGTGTGTGCGCGCGCGCGCGGTGCGTGTTTGAGAGAGAGAGAGAGAGAGAGAGAGAGAGAGAGAGAGAGTGAGAGTGAGAGAGAGAGAGAAGAAAAGAACAAAGAAACAACTACCAATGCCCACGCCCTGCGTTCAAATCATTTGACTCGTGACTGCGTGTTGCATATATTTGCGTACTGAATTTCGCAGAAGTGGCAACCTCTCCTTAAAAGAAAAAGAAAATCGACGAACAAGCTCCAAAAACACTGTTCTTATCGCTTCTAGGCCTTGAACTGTTTATTAAAGCCTCAGCCCAGGACACAGTAAAGAGGTGACGATCCACAAGAGAGGAGGGCGGGGACAATGGGGGTGAGAGATTGAGGGCAAGAGAGAGACGAGGAAGGGGGTGGTGGTGGCGAGTGCGAGTGCATTTTAAGCCAATGAGAGATACAGAAAAATACATACGGAATGACACACTGTGTGCATGAAACCTTGACATGAAAAAAAAAAAAAAATGGTGAGTCTAAGGGAATAGAAATTACCGAGTGGGGAAGGCATTCACTGTAAATGCGGGTCTCGTCACGGCATTTTTTTTTTTTTAACTCTTTATTTCCCAAAGACTTTTAGTGCGCGGAGGGGGTGTGGGTGTGTGGGTGTGTGTGTGTGGGGGGGGGGGGGGAGGGGGGGAAGGAGGCAGGCGGTGGGGAAGGGGGAGGGGGGGGGGGGGTCTGTGTGCTAGTCTTTTAAAAGGGATAATGAATCACACTTAAAAAAGTCCTCGGAACATATTTGTCCCTGGCAAAATTCTGTGAGGAAAGCCGCTTGGATAGATTCACGCACGCACACACACACATGCACGTACACACGCACGCGCACACACACAAGCACGTACACACGCACGCGCACACACACATGCATGCATACACACATGCACGCGCGCGCACGCACACTCACACACACACACACGTACACACACACACACACACACCACACACACACACACACACACAGGGAGAATGGACGGGTGACGCAGTGCAATGGCGACACTTTCCACACGGTCAAATCCCGAATCCACGCAAAGAAATTCGTCGTCACGACAATCTCTTACAATGCAATACAACAAGCAGACATAATATCAGTTTGAATGACCAAAAAAGTAACGGAAACAATCCAAAAGCATCGTTAATAATTTAATTACTGAGGGAAAAAAAAAAAAACGGACAGAAAGTGTGACGGAAACGAACACACATGACCTAACGACGAACATAATTTCGATGCAGAAAAAAAAAAAAAAGAATAGACAGAAAAAGGAAAGGAAACAAACGACGATAAAGTAAAAAAAAAAAATTCAATGATCTACTTTGATGCTTCATTAAAGATTTACGCGGATCACTCAAAAGAATGATGTGGCTTCGGAAAATCTAACAGGATTGAGATAACGTTTCTGCTAATACCGATATTTTAAGCTTATTCTCGGACTTCGAGAAATCGAAAGTTAATAAAAGATGCTGCGCTTGACATCTAACAGTAAATAAAAACCCCAACTTCTTTGTGGTGTTCCTAAGACACATGGGAGGAGGAGAGCGATAAGCTTGCTCACATCTCATTGGCTGAAATAAAAGTTATCCCTTCAAGGTCTGATTTAATGTTGGCCAAAAGAAAAAAAAAATCCAGTAAATTGCCCTTCTAAAATGATCTTAAATGATGTAATACACATATCTCCCAGAAATAATATTATTGCTTCTTTCCACTAAATGAATATGAATAGAAACTAATATCTGTTTTTATGGGGGATTTTTCTTCCCGAAGTTGGAGTACGGCTGCCTTAATGGTGGGATAAAAAACGGTCATACACACAAAACTCCACTCCCTTTGCTGGGTAGATGGGATTAATCCTTGCCTGTCTATACAGGGTGTGTTCGCTAAAGTATCAGCCTGAGTACGCAGAAAGAAAGAAAGAAATAGGGGATTTTTCAGTTATTGTTTCAAGTGGAAAGATATAGGACTTGTTTCCTTCTTTAAATAATAAAAACACGTAAGGACTTTTACAAATTTATAAGATATTAAAGAAAAAAAAGCAGAGAAAACATTGTGAGAGTAGCACGCTTACAATTCACAGACATTTCAAGCCTTGCTTCCACCAGCAGATACATGTAATCAAGTAATATCTATTTTAACATGGCACCTACGTATGCAATACTGAGCATAAAAAAGGTTTAATTTTGACTTTTGAATTCCGCGGTGTGTGTGTGTGTGTGTGTGTGTGTGTGTGTTGTGTGTGTGTATGCGTGCGTGCGTGTGTGTATGCGTGCGTGCGTGTGTGTGTGTGTTGTGTGTGTTGTGTGTGTGTGTGTGTGTGCGCGCGCGCGCGCGTGTGTTTGTGTGAACGTGCGGCTACTGTCCTTGCACAGTCCAAACAGCATCATAACACAAGTTAAGGACAGCTCCCAATGTTTGTGCTTACGGCGCGGAGAGACACGGAGAGAGGGGTGGGGTGGGAGAGAGAGAGAGAGAGAGAGAGAGAGAGAGAGAGAGAGAGAGGGAGAGGAGAGAGAGAGAGAGAGAGGGAGAGAGAGAGAGAAAAAAGAGAGGGAACAGAGAGAGAGAGAGAGAGAGAGAGAGAGAGGGGGGGAGAGGGGAGTAGAAAGAGAGACGAGGAGGGGTGAGTGGGTGGGAGAGAGAGAGAGAACGAGAGAGAGAGAGAGAGAGAGAGAGAGAGAGAGAGAGAGAGAGAGAGAGAGAGAGAGAGAGGAAAGAGAGACCGACACCTCCCACCTCTCCCACCCTCACACACACATACAGAGAAGAGAGAGAGAGAGAGAGAGAGAGAGAGAGAGAGAGAGAGAGAGAGAGAGAGAGAGAGCGCACTCACATGTCGGCGAGTAGTCCACCATGCGGGACACATACATGCCGGTCCGGGCCAGCCACTCGGCGTAGCTGAGACCCTGAAGCTGGGCCAACTTCAGCGCGTGCTCTGCCGGACTGTGGAAGGCGCTCCCCCGTTCAGCATCGACATGGACCCGGCCCCGGCACCCCCTAGACCCGCCACCCCGAGACCCTGCCCCGCGGCCCCCGGGTACCCGAACAACGGGTGGGCCTGGTACACGCTCAGCGGGTGGTTGGCCGCCGCCGAGGTCAGCGACGGGTGCTGGAGGTTGAGCAGGCCGGGCCTGGGAACGAAGGAGCTGGGAGGGGAGTGCTGGGATGACCTCAGCCCGTGACCTTCACCTCCCTGAGG
>CM065740.1:44522634-44550134 GCA_033310375.1 Conus canariensis
AAAAAGTCTTTAATCGTGTGTGTGTGTGTGTGTGTGTGTGTGTGTGTGTGTGTGTGTGTGTGGTGTGTGTGTGTGTGTGTGTGTGTGTGTGTGTGTGTGTGTGTTCTAGCAGATAAATCGAGAGTATACAAAGGGGAAAAAAATGTTCACAGAGGAAAAAACGTTTTTAGAGGGAGATAATCTTGATTCTGACGGTCTTTATCGGGACGTTCCTCTGCACAAAGGGAACAAAAATGTCCTTTACACAGAAATCAAGTCTTTAAAAGGAGACATCTTGATCGAGGGCTTCGAGGGTGATGATGGGGAGAGCTGGGGGCTTGGGGTGGGAGTGGGGAATGAGGAAAACGGAAGGAGAAATGGGGGGGGGGGGGGGGGGGGGGGGGGGGGGTGTTGAGGAAGGGTCTACACTGATAGGTTTTATTATATTAGAATTAAAAGTTGGGGACAACTCGTGATGTCTCGAACCAAAGTGTCTTTCCACCGCATCATCAGTTTCATTATCTTCGATGAGCATCACAACAAAAAAACAAACAAACAAACAAACGTGTGATTCTTCGAGAGGCAATATAAAAGGTTGTGCAACAAACAAGCTATGAATGAATTGTTACATATATAAGTAAATAAATAAATGAATAAATAACGACAGAGAGAGAGAGAGAGAAGAGAGAGAGAGAGAGAGAGAGAGAGAGAGAGAGAGAGAGAGAGAGAGAGAGAGAGAATATAAATCCTGCTAAATCGTACAAGCTCGTTCAAGATGTTATTAGAATCAAGACTCAAAATTGACAACGAGTACAATCAGGGCACAACGATAAATGGAGAACTTCAGGATTAATTATGTTGTGTCCAGTTAAGACAAACTGTTGCTCGACCATCTGGGACACAGCAGGAATGAAAGAAATTACAAGTGGAGAAGAGAGAAAAAAGGCATGAAAGGGATGGAAACTGACCGAAATGGACACAAAATTCAAGCGAATAAATTTGTACGGCATTTCAGGATGAAAATAAAGGGAGTAATATAATGACGATGGTAATGATAACAACAAGAAGAACAACTAGGATAATAATAAAATAATAAATAATAATAAATAATAATAAATTTCGGCATGATTCCTGAATGACATGAAGACGCAATTGTAATGATGGTGGCGGCCATAGCCATGCCCTAGTTGCTAACCCTGCTGGAAAACGAAAGACAAAATTTAGCTATTTTGAAAACCAGACCACACACACACACACACACACACACACACACACACACACACACATACAGACAGACAGACAGAGAGAGAGAGAGAGAGAGAGAGAGAGAGAGAGAGAGAGAGAGAGAGAGAGAGGAGAGAGAGAGAGAGATGACAGAAGCTAATAAACTGCCGCTAAATTGTATGTACTTCACAGAGAAAACGACCGGTCGAAATCCAGTTAAAGTTCCCGTCACCTGTCATAATCAAATATGAATTATCAACTACCAGCAATCAGAAGACAAAGCACCTTGGAATTCTTCCACGTACGCTGTGGAAGGTGACACTAATGTCATACTGACTGATGGTCCTTAAGGACAAAGTCGTCCTCGAAACTAAGTCAGTGTAGGGTCGTTCACCATGTTTACTTCAGGTGTCATCAGCAACAACAGCAACCAGCAATCAGACACCTTGACCACATAATTCTGGTGTCAACAACAATTAGGAGTGTAGCAAATGCAGACACTATATATGCCTTGATGGTGAAACATACGCCAGTGGGTGTTCAAGCTTTCTGAGCAACACGGGAGAGGATCGTGAAGTGGCCTATGACAACTAGACACTAATGACTAGCGTGTGGTGCGCATCTTCGGCCAGAGAAGGAGCCGGGTTATCTGTGTCGAACGTTTTCAAGAGAGCAGTTGGTCGCGTGAGATGGGGTCGGTGCACATCTGGATTGTTAGTGTACGCCAGAAGTGCGTACGTCAAGGCAAGGCTCTTTGTTATTATTTACCGTGTCAGTTTTTGTGTCGCATGTTCGTTTAGGGTGGTTTAAGTATTGATTGCGACAGGCAGACACACACACACACACACACACACACACACACACACACACACACACACACACACGCACACACACACACACACACACACACACACACACACACAGGTGCGCGCATTCGCGCGCTCGCGTCATCTGCATAATGGCATCTCTCGTTTAGCAGAGTTTTTTTTTGCAATTATGAAAGGTGCTTTATTCTCTCTCTTCTTTCATTCTATTCATACTGAACAGATGTTTTTGAACGTATGTATTTCATTGGCATCCAATAGCGCGCGCGCGCGCGCGCGCGCGTGTGTGTGTATGTATGTGTGTGTGTGTGTGTGTATGTGTGTGCGCGCGCGTGCGTGCGCGCGCGCATGCGTGCTGAAGTAAAACAAAACGTTCTTTCTTGCAATATTTTTAGATGAATTCTCCCAAACTTCTTTCCATTCAATTTAACTCCAGTGTTTATTGTCTTTCACGTTTAGAGATGAGATGAGAAAGACGGCGCAGAGAGAGAGAGAGAGAGAGAGAGAGAGAGGAGAGAGAGAGAGAGAGAGAGAGAGAGAGGTGGGGGAGGGGCAGAAGGAGAGCGGAAGGGGGGGGGGGGGGGCATGTCATTAATGACCACTGATGATCTATCTGCAAAATTGTTTGTGCGGCAGCAACACTTTTACAGCGGTTCTTGTATACAGACCTGTCGCCAACAGGTTGTCCGAGTATCTCGTATCACACTCATCCAGTAAACCTGCCACGCGCAGGATTGCTCCATGGTGTATAGCCTGATTTGTTGTTTCCTCAGAACTGCTCCGGATCTTTTGAGCCTGTTTTTAGGAAACAGTAATTTTTTTCTCCAAAACTGGATCAGAAATTCACAGAGACTAATGTCTAGTGATGCAAAGTAATGCAAAAGAATACAATACAATACAACACAGTATGAAGTACAACAATACAGTTTAAGACAGTGCAATACAATAATGCAATACAAAAAACAGCCAAAGTATCAAACACGGCACGAACGCTTATCTGTGATAAGTTTAAAAGAAGGTTCGTTAGAATGGAACGAAAACAAAGGAAAAAAAATCGCAGGGTAAGGTTATTACCTTTACGTTCTAATGGTTACAGATATACACATGCTCTTGGTTCATAAACCAAGCACCACTGGCTAGTACAAGGAAGACATTGCCCCTATGAAGCTTGGTAGCTTCCATAGTGCGACTCTGAAAGTGTTATTGAACAATTCATGCTCTTTTGATCACATTAGAAAGCTGCTGAAAACATGTACGGAGAAGGCATTTACGATATTCCTTCATTCGTGTGTAAGCGACTAGAAAGACCGTGAAATTTATATCCAAATTCGTCAGTGTGTTTACTGAGCCTGCTCAAGAAGAGATGAAACTCCCAAGTCAGCGTAAAACAATGGTTTCCTCAACAATGAGACCGTTCAATCGCCTCTTGTATACGGTCCCTTTCTGGAGGAACTGCATGTGGGTGTCCATAGAAAATGGAATCGTCTTTATGTGTGAGCGCGCGCGCGTGCGCGCGCGTGTATGTGTATGTGTGTGTATTTGTGAACGCGCGCGCGCGCGCGCGTGTGTATGTGTGTGTGTGTGGTGTGTGTGTGGTGTGTGTGTGTGTGTGTGTGTGTGTGTGTGTGTGCGTGGTGTGTGTGTGTGGTGCACACGCGCGTGTATATGTCTGTGTCTGTGTAATGTCCATAATTTGCCAACACTTTCAAAACTAAAGGATTAATTACCTATATTTGTTTTCCTCTACTGTTCAGAGGTTCAATTTCGTGTATATCTCACGTTTGACACGGTCTTTCAAATATCCATCCATTCAGCCCATCCACTCACCCACCCCCCGGAGTCAGAATTTCAGTGGGTATTCCCTCCAACGTCTCACCCACAATCCCAGAATCACAAACATCCACTCGATCCTACAACCAGCCAAATCCTCACATCTTTACATCCCCCCCCCCTCCCCTCCCGGGACAGATTCTCCACACCTTCTTCACTCTGACACCGAGATGTTTGCCTAAGATCCCTTGACCCTCATAAAGCACCCACTGCGTGCCACATGCGCTGAACCAAGGCGTCACACTCGCCACAACTGACACCAGAGCTGTTGACAAACAGGGTGCAAGCAAAAGAGAGATCAGCAGACGCAGTGGTGAGAGTAACAGTCTCTAGGCCAGAGGCCCTTAAGAACAAGTTGTGTGGAGACCGATGGAAGTCAGGTGATGGACAGACGCCTGCGTCCGTTTCAGACAAGATCCCGCGCAGACGATCCGGTTGATTGTAAAAATCAAGAGTGGCGCGCTTCTGACAGTAGTTAGCAGTCTGCGAAAGGCGGTGGGTGAAGATAACATCAAGAGTCAGAGGAGAAGGTTCGGAAGTGGCACGCTGCACTTAAGACCAGTAGATGGGGACGGGGAGTGGGGGAGGGGGGGGGGGGAACTGGGTGTCATGAGATACCTCTCTGACAAGATAAAAAGAAATGATGGAGTGACGGACACAGGGAAGACTGAAGGCAGGACACACCAGAAGGAAGACAACGGAAAAATTAACAGTGTCACGATCTTTTGACACGTCGTTTCGGGAGGTCCTGTGACGAGACAACGGGGCACAACGGCTCCTGAACAGGGTGGAAGTGACCACAGATGTGGATGGCAGAACTGGCTGAGAGGGGTGGACGGAGGAGTGGAGGAAGATGAGAATGGGGGAGGTGGGAGGGAGAGAAAAGGGAAGAAGGAGGAGGTGGAAAGGAGGTGGAGGGGCAGGGGAGGGAGGAGGGACACGGGGGAGGGAGAGATTCCATATTTTCATGAAAATGTCATTTAAATATGGAAGTGGGGGGGGGGGGGGGGGGGAGGGCTGATGGGTACAGTAATGGCACCAAATCAGCGCCGACAAAAGAACAAACCTTGGCATTTTCGCTGCCTCCATGTTTCCTCGTGTTTCAGTTTGGATGGTGTCAGTGTGGCGCTACCTAAGTCCTGTCACTTTATCAACCACAGAGAAGTTCTGGCTCAGCACCAAAATAATTCTTCCGTCCAAGTCAGACGCAATCGCTATGATTTATTCGTTTTTGTCGTTGGGGATACCACGAGAATTTTGAAGGGGGAGGGGTGTGATTTTGGAACAACGGGAGGGTGGGGGAAGGGGTGTGTGTACAGGGGGGGAGTTTGGTCTGGGTCTGTACCTTGGAGGGGTAGGGGGAAAGGGTGAGTTTGGGTGTGTTCCCTTTCTCTCTCTCTCTCTCTCTCTCTCTCTCAACACACACACACACACACACACACACACACACACACACACACACACACACACACACACACACACACACATCCCCATCACCAGAGGAGTGATTCTGGGCGTATAGTGATTTTGCAGCATTACACACATACCACAGACTAAGCAGGTTACACAGACCCGTCAGTAAAGACAAATCGTGATGATATCGACACAGTAGTGTCCCTTAGACTTGGGTGGTCAAACAGCATGGCTACGAAAATAAAGAGCGATGGACATCATTGTGCAGCAATAAACTGCACGAATTCGATAAGGAAAAAAGACTGTAGACAAAAATCTTTTTACAGATTTCCGAAAGACCAAGCAAGGTATAGTTATGTTCAACATGGGAATAGTAGATTTATACACGCATAGACCATGTCTGTTTCTTAGCAAACGAAAGTTTCGTTAAAGACTACCCTTTCTGATTTAGATCTGAATATATGAAATACGCTTTTGTGTACGCACAGTAACACAAATGCAAAAATGCTTAAATGTGCACACACAAAATTACATGTGTGCATGCATGTATGCACAGGATATGGGTGAGAGGGTGGGTGAATGGGTGAACGAATTGGGAAGGAGAAAGCACTATATAGATAGATTTGTTCACAAATAGACTAGGTCTAACGACAACTGACAAACATACGCGTACGTCTGAGGACATATCAATTATATAATGTATGTATGTGCATGCGTATGTGTGTGTGTGTGTGTGTGTGTGTGTGTGTGTGTGTGTGTGTCTGTGTGTGTGTGTGCTGTGTGTGTGTGTGTGTGTGTGTGTGTGCGCGCGCGCGCGCGCGCGTGTGTGTGTATGTGCGCCTCTGTGTGTGTGTGCGTGTGTGTGTGTGTCTGTCTCTGTGTGTGTGTGTATGGGGGGGGGGGGGGGTGTCTGCCTGTGTGTGTGTGTGTGTGTGTGTGTGTGTGTGTGTGTGTGTGTGTGTTCTACCAAAAAAGAATTGATATATGGAGAACTAGGAATGTATCCGGTTTCAGTTCAAGTACATGCACTGTACTCCCCCTAAAGCTGATTTAGACTGTATTTCAATATTGATTCAGATAGAATGCCATGTGCGAGTTTATGACCAGAGATATGCAAGGGGGGTACTTCTGGGACCGGCCCAGAAGTGGTCCCCTTCAAGTTGATTCAGACTGTATTTCAATGTTGATGCAAATAGAATGTCCATGTCCACCCCAAAAGAACTCCCCGCCCAGAAGTACTCCCCCCTGTTGACAACTTTGCAAATAAGTGTTTGTTTTCTGTAACTATCTTAAAACGCTGATTCTTTTCGACAGGGGAATACTTCTGGTACCAGTCCCAAACTGACCCCGCCCCTCCCCCCCCTCGGCACCAGAATGACTCCCGGGAGTACGTCTGGGCCCAGCCCAAATGTACTCCGGGAATAACTTTGCGCGGCTCCAGATGTCCCCCCCCCCCCCCCCCCTCCGAAGCTGAGAGAGTACTTTTGGGCCCAGCCCAGACTTACTCCCGGGAGTAAAACTGGGCCGGGGGGCCGGAATAGCTCAGTTGGTAGAGCGCCGGACTCGTGATCCTGGGGTTGCGGGTTCGAATTTTGGTACAGGGGGATTTTTCCCTCGGGGTTAACATTGGTTCTGACTCCATTCCCATACAGTCCTTCGAATGAGACTATAAACCGAGGGTCCGTGTGTGAACGCACCCACAACATCTTGCACACACGTAAAATCCCATCACCAACTTTGGGAAGAGAAGGCCAGTTTGGCCGTTGGTATGGATGACACGTTACACATAGCATGCACCTTCCCCGAAGATGGAGTATGGCTGCCTTAATGGCGGGATGAAAAACGGCCATACACACAAAACTCCACTGCCTGTCTATACAGGCAGTGTCCGCAGGAGTATCAGCCTGCGTACGCAGAAAGAAAGAAAGAAAGAAACTGGGCCGTTTTTTAGCGGACCCAGAAGTACTCCCGGGGGAGTCTTTCTGGGACCAGGCCCAAAAGTACCCCCCTTTCATATCTTCTGTATTAAAGAGCTTAGGGACGTTGTTTCTCGTTTATGGAGACTTATGGGGATATTGTTTCAGAATCAACATTGAAATACATTTCTCCTTTATTGATATGTTCAGGGTTGTTATTTACTGGTCATAAACTAAAACAATGACATTCTACTTGGATGAACATTGAAATATAGTCTGAATCAACTTGAGGGGGACTACTACCCAGAAGTACCCCCCTTGCATATCTCCTTTATCAATGTGTTCAGCGCCGTTATTTACTGGTCATAAACTCGCACATGGGCATTCTATCTGAATCAACATTGAAATATAGTCTAAATCAACTGAGGGGGAGTACTTCTGGGCCGATCCCAGAAGTACCCCCCTTGCATATCTCCTTTGTTAATGTGTCCAGGGTTCTTATTTGTTGGTTATAAACTCATACATGGACATTCTATCTGCATCAACATTGAAATATAGTCTAAATCAACTTGAGGTGGAGTACTTCTGGGCCGGTCCCAGAAGTACCCCCCCCCCCCCCCTGCATATCTCCTTTATCAATGTGTTCAGTGTTGTTATTTACTGGTCATGAACTCGCACATGGACATTCTATCTGAATCAACATTGAAATACAGTCTAAGTCAGCTTTAGGGGGAGTACTTCCGTGCCGGTCCCAAAGTACCCCCCTTGCATATCTCCTTTATCAATGTGTCCAGGGTTGTTATTTACTGGTTATAAACTCATACATGGAGATTGTATCTGAATCAACATTGAAATATAGTCTGAATCAACTTTAGGGGAGTACTTCTGGGCCGGTCCCAGAAGTACCCCCCTTGCATATCTCCTCTATTAATGTGTTCAGGGTTGTTATCTGCAGGTTATTAACTCATACAGTGACATTCTACCTGAATCAACATTGAAGTATAGTCTAAATCAACTTTAGGGGAGTACTTCTGGGCCGGCCACAGGAGTACCCCCTTGCATATCTCCTTTATTAATGTGTTCAGCGTTTTTATTTACCGGTCATAAACTCATACATGGACTTTGTATCTGAATCAAGATTGAAATATAGTCTGAATCAACTTTAGGGGGGGGGGGGGGGGGGGGGGGGGGGGGGTGTACTTGGGTACTTCCGTGCCGGTCCCAGAAGTACGTTTCCGTCAGAAGTCCTTTATTAATGTGTTCAGGGTTGTTATTTAAAGGTCATAAACTCATACATGAACATCCTGTCTAAGTCGGTATTGAAAACTATTCTGAATCAGCTTCATGGGGGGTGGGGGTGGGGGGTGGGGTGGGGGTTATTTCTGGCCGGTCCCAGAAGTACCCCTATGTATACCCTCTGAATTAATGTGCTCAGGGTTAATGTCTACTACTCATAAAGTCATATATAGATATTCTGTGTAAATCGTTATTGAAAACTAGTCTGAATCAAGGGGGAGTATTTCTGGGCCAGTCCTCCCCCCCCCCCTGTATGTTAATGTTATCTAAGGGTAATAAAGCTACTAATAATCATGATAGTGATGAAATGACAACAATGCAAAAAAGGAGATAGAATTAAAAAAAAGAGGAAATGAATGAACTAAAAAAGTGGTAACGAAATGCTATGGAAAATTATGATGTAGAATACATAAACTCTTAAGAAAAAAAAAAAAAAAAAGGGGGGGGGGGGGGGGCGGTGTCACTTAGGATCAACATACAACAATATTCCTCACCACACTTCCCCACTACATATTATTACACAACTCTTCATTTACCTACTCACAGCTATTTTGGTTCCATCTCAAACGTGTCAAAATTAGACTTATCCTAAGTTATCTATTTTATCCTCAGTTCTCATTAAGTGCCGCCCCCCCCCCCCCTCCTCATCCTCTCCCCGTTTCTTTACATTTTGTTGTTGTTGTTGTTGTCTTTCGTTTCTTTATATATATTTATATATATATGCATACACATATGCATGTCTCTCTCTCTCTCTCTCTCTCTCTCTCTCTCTCTCTGTATCAATATCACTTGTGTTATCACCAGCAACATGATCTTTCCTTTCATTATTATTATTACTATCATTATCTTGTTGTTGTTAATATTATCATTATTATTATAAGCGTCATTGTTTGTGTGTAAATCTACTCTTCCCTTCAGCCCTCCCCCTCTCTTTTATCTTTTTTCTTCTTCTTCAAATTATCATTTTTCATCAGTATTATGATTATTAGTAGCTTTATTAATGTCAGAGCTAGCATTTGTATTCCCTTAATTCATCATAATTCTTCTTTCCCCTCTTCTTTTAGATTCCACTCTGTAATTTTGGGTGCCCACCGAGAAGGCTGACTTTCATTCAAACGCTAAGTGATTCAGACTCGTTTTCAATGTTGATTCAGATAGAATGTCCATGCGTGAGCTTAAGACCAGTAAATGACAACCCTGAACACATTAATAAAGTATATATGCAAGGGACCGGCCCAGAAGTACTCCCCTAAAGTTGATTCAGACTATATTTCAATGTTGATTCAGATAGAATGTCCATGTATGAGTTTATGACCAATAAATGACAACCCTGAACACCTTAGCGGACATATGCCGGGGGGAAGGAGGGGGGAAGGGGGGTACTTCTGGGACCGGCCCAGAATGACTCCCGGGAGTACTTTATGAAAACAGGGGGGGGGGGGGGGGGGGGGGGTCCATTTTTTACCCGACCCAGAAGTACTCCCGGGAGTCATTCTGGCACGGCCCCAGAAGTACCCCCGGGAGTACTTCTGGGCGGGGAGTACTTTTGGGTTGTTCCCCCCCCCCCACCCCCCTTAAAAAAAAGGCAGTCAGAGAGTGTCTTAAAAAAGAGGAAAATACTGGCACACAATTTGCGGCGGGAGGGTAAGGATGGGGTGGATGGTGGGGGGGGGGGGGGGGGGGGGGATAGCATTAATTCGCGTCTTGACTGTGTCACAGAGGTTGATACAGTAATAGGCTGTGAGAGCGATTTGTAAACGTGATTTCAAGTTTGATGCGTTCGCTTTATTACTACTTAATTAATTAACTTGGCCTTCTTTGGTCACTTAAACCACAGATCCATTCATTAAATTATCTGTACATCATGCTAGAGTGTGAATATATATTTATGTTGTACATGAAGGGGTATATAAATAACAGCTTTTTCCTTTTTTACTTTTTTTCCCCAAAAAATATATGTAGATATTTGTGTATGTGCGCATGCATGTTTGTCTGTCAGTAGACCCCTAGATGTTAAGATAGCAAAAACAAAGTTTGATATTTTTCACATCATTATCAGCGTCATTATGATCATGAATATGATGATAAATATTATCATCACTATCATCATCATCATCATCATCTCATCATTCATCATCATCATCAACGTCATCATCATCATTCTCATCATAATCGTCATTATTCTCATTACTAGTATTATTATTAGTATCATCATCATCATCATTACTATTATTATTGATATTGCTATCATTATTATCATCATTATCATTTTCAACAGCTCCAATTTTCAGCCTGGTAACTCTCCAAGGTGCCTAAATGTCTCAGCGGTAGAGAGCAGTGTGTTCGCAGTGAGACGTTGCGGGTTCGAATCCGGCTAGCGCCTTCACATTATACACACATAAAAAAAGAAGCCATTTTCGCTCCCTGTCCTGACGTGTCGTTGTTCTGATGGTGCCAGTGTCATATTGGATAGCCGTCCACCCTCCCCATCACTTCCCCCCACGGTGGTTATGCCTGTCACCCATATCACTTGACAGGGCTGTCGAATGCATTGGCCTAACCAATGACCCCCGATGGTCCATAACTGATCTGGACAAGAACCTCTCAGAAATTTTAATGGCCGCCCGCAAGGCACTTTACGAGCACTGATTAGATAGATGCGCAGCTGTATTGGATCTCCAGACCAACAAAAGTTGTTGACGAAACAAGGGTGTCACAGCCGTTAGGGTCGCTTTAGTGGCCCCGTGCCTTCTTTCTCGCCCTCTGTGTCATGATAACGGATTTTGAGAGACGCATGACGACAACAGAAGTATTGCGAGAGACGAGGCAGAAATACACAAACAATACTGTCAGCAAAGTTTCTGTGGTGAGATCAGCCACGGCTTCATCGAGTTTTGTCCAGAATTTCATTGACTGGGTCTTTCGTTTGTTTGTTTGTTTGTTTTTGTTCGGCTCTATCTTTCTCTGTCTCTGCCATCCTCCATCCTAGCTCTCCTGAGAACCGTTGCGCTTTTCTACCCCCTCTAACGGGTAAGAGAACATTGTGCCTGCACGGACTGTCTCTTCAAATTCACTGATTAAAAAGGGAAGAAGACAATAGTTTCAAATTGGCATAGCCGAACTTTACAGTCGAATAGAGAGAGAGAGAGAGAGAGAGAGAGAGAGAGAGAGAGAGGAGAGACAGAGACAGAGACAGAGACAGAGAAGACAGAGAGGGAGAGAAAAAGAGAGGAAATGGTTGATTGATATTGTGGAGCACAGTTGTCAATGAAGGGATAGATGAAATAACACACATTTAACAATACAAACAGTCATCATCATATCACGAGCATCATGGGAACCTGAAAATGTGCTGTGAACACACTGTGTTTCCAATCTTAAAAGTTTGATGCCGAAACAAGCTGACACTTCTACCTACAATGTCAGTGACCGAAGGGATCAATCTACATAAACAGATGAAATGAGTTTTCTGTCTTTTCCTGGTCTGTAACAAATCTCTCTCATGTTTCAAAAACCTGAATATAGTGAAACAAAATGCACATTGTCTTCTTCCCAAATGGACGCAGTAAGTCGTGACCTAAGGGGGGGGGGGGAGAGAAAGAGAGACAGACACACACACACACACACACACACACACACACACACACACACACACACACACACACACACACACATACAGCCACCGACTGATAGACAAGGACAAAGACAAAGACAAATTGACGGACAGACACACAGCCGTACAAAGAGAGAGGGAGGGGAGAGAGAGAGAGAGAGAGAGAGAGAGAGAGAGAGAGAGAGAGAGAGAGAGAGAGAGAGAGAGAGAGAGAGACGGGGGAGGGGGGAGAAATAAAGAGAGAGAGACAGACAGACAGAGAGACAGAGACAGACAGACATTAGGCAGGCAGACAAACTAATATAGAAAGACAGACAGAAAGAGAGATATTTATGGACCAATAAGTTATGGTCTGGAGGAGAGAGAGAGAGAGAGAGAGAGAGAGAGAGAGAGAGAGAGAGAGAGGAGAGAGAGAGAGAGAGAGAGAGAGAGAGAGAGAGAGAAGAGCCAGCCTAAGACCCAAAGGAGTAGTGGTACGAGTCTCACTCGGCAGATGAACTGAGCGGCGGGTGACTTCTGACCGCGGCCATTTAAAGGCGCTGATTAATGAAATCGGTGAGACCCAGGACATTGGCCCGAAGAAACCAGCAAGCTCGCTAACAACATCATCACACTAATGGCAAATGGCGTACCCCCTCTGGACAAAAAGAAAAAAGAAGAAGACAAGTGATCTGATTTCTTTGCAGTGTCTGTACCCCTTTTCCCCCCAGTCTGAACGCTGGCCGACTCATCCATTCCGGTAACAGCCTAGCCCCATAAACAGCTCCTTGGGGCACGCCACTGACCACTCCCTTCTGACCTCTCTGAAGCCATTAATCGGTGACTTCAGAGGTGCCAGACAGCGATCAATGGCCGTAGAAGGATCAAGTGATCTTGTCATCACTCCAGTCTTAAAGAAAGAAAGAAAGAAACAGAAAAAATAATCCGGGAGTAAAAGCGTTTGCCTTTTAACTCTCTCTCTTCACGCCCCCCCCCCCCCCCCCCCCCCCCCCCCCCCCAAGTTTTTATCGATATTTTATCAGCTACAAGGGGGTTACATTTTCACCAGCTTCTACTGGTTTGGTTGGTTGGTTGTTTCTAAACAAGATCGCGCTAAAACTTCTAAATCGATTTTGACGAAAATTCGGTGAAAAGATGGAATATGGTCCAAAGTTGAACGCATTAATAGTTTAGGGCAGATCCATCGGGCAGATGTGTTTGAACAGTTGGACCCAGGGTACGTTCGGCAAAGTAATGCAAAATTTACCGAACCAATTTTGACGAAATTTCGCTGACAGATGGAACGTGGCCCAAGGATGATGTCAGTAAATTTTTGGTGCCGATCCGGACCAAAAGATCGATACAGGATCCGTTCATTGCAATCACACACACACACACACACACACACACACACACACACACACACACACACACACACACACACAACGGAACTGATTTTAATGAAACTTGGTGAAAAGACAGAATGTGACGCGAGGACGACTGTGTTAAATACTGGTGCGAGTGATGATCAGAGGGCGGATCGAAGGTCTGTTCAATATTGGCTGAGGTTTGCGTTCGCCCGGAGGCATTTGTAGTCTGTTTTCCACTTATACATTTTTCTTTTTCCATTTAAAGATAAAAAAAAAGTTTGCTGTTGGAATCTGAACTACTGGATGTTGTCAGTGAGGAAAAAAAAACAAACATCACACACAGGTACACACACACACACACACACACACACACACACACACACACACACACACACACCACACGCACACACACATTCGCACACAAACCAGATATCGCATTAGATTATCATTACAATTGTTACAAGACAGCCTCCAAACAGAAGTTTCAATTTTTCTTTTTATGTAACATTTTCCTTTCAGAGATCTTTAGTATATTTCATCTTGAAACAGTTACTTCTCTAGACCTGGAACTTCTTTCCCCTTAGCTTAGATTTTACTCCCCACATAACTTTTGAAAGGTGAATTCTGAAGAATTTGCAATGTTTTTATAGACACGTTTGACTGTGTTGCATACACTTTTACGACATCTACCACCAGCTTCAAATTCGACATCATCAAAGACAGCAGCATAGCAGATACTTTTGTTTCTCCCTTTCCAGCCATTGCCTGTATTTCTTCCTCTTTTTCAAAATGGGGATTGAGTCCGCCAAGTTCTCATTGGATGAATACATAAGGAATTCACCTCTGATAGTTTTTATTTATTATTTTTTAAGTGTTTCGGGACAGTTTGCGTTTGCTTTTCATGCTTCTTTGAAAGAAGCGATATTTAAAACTAGGAGTTTTTGCTATTGATAGAAGCGGCAGCATCCGTAGCAGCGGAAATGGTGGCGGTAGTTAAAATCAAATCAGTGGTAGTAGAAATGAAAACAGACTTCAAAAGCTTGGAGAAGTATTTACTATTATTTCCAATCGATTTTTAAGACTATGGTCGAAGGAACGAAAGATGAAGATGACGTTGATGGCAATGATGGTCATGCTGCTGCCGCTGCGAAGGATGATGCAGGGGCGGACCACGATATTCATGGGGGGGGGGGGGGGGGGGGCACATTTTCGTTTTTGAGTTCTACCATGGCCAAAAAGAATTGTTGGACTGTGGAAAGACGACAGGGAAGAGGGTAAGGTCAGGGAGGGCTGGAAGGGGAGGGTGAACGAGGTGGGATGGTAAAGAGGAAGGCAGGGGGTAGGGAGGCAGCGACAGAACTTGTCGCTCAGCCAAATATTCTTAAAGAGAGGAAGCAGTGGTGGAGAAGGAGAGTGGGAGCAGGTGCGTCCATCTCTCCTGACACCTTCCACCCCACTACCCTCCCCGCCAGCCTCCCTTGATTCGCGCTTGTGATGTTGTTGAAGATGACAATGACATAGAAAGAACGACGATCTCAAACAACAACAACAACAACAAACAACAAAAATCTCACACACGCACACACCCGACAGAAAACCCGAGACATAAAAGGCAAGTGGGCGCCACCATTCTTGAATCGATGGGGAATCAGTGATCCAAAGGACCCACCCTTTACACTTCATCACGATGGACTCACACTCGGACAATTACATTCACAAATGGCCGACAAACTGGCGTAGGGATGGAGACGTCGCGTGATCCGGAACTGAGGGGCGTGCCGCGCGTGCGCACTGTCTTCACGACTAGCGCGAGTGAGGAGGAAAAAAGAGTTCGATCGAAAGTCGGTCGATTTGGAGGAAATTAGTTGTTTGTTCCTCGATGGCACGACAATTAGGCTAACACTTACTCTGTCTGTCTGTCTGTCTGTCCGTCTTCCTACCTGACTGTTTGACTCTCTGTCCGTGAGCCTGCCTCCCCTTTCTTTCCATCCATTTTTTCCCCTTCCTCCCACCACTCACTCGCTCCGCCCCGCTTCTTACTTTAATTCAACCATGCTGTACACAGTCGCGCAAAGCCGAGAGAGAGAGAGAGAGAGAGAGAGAGAGAGAGAGAGAGAGAGAGAGAGAGAAGAGAGAGAGAGAGAGAGAGAACAGACAGACAGACAGACAGACAGACAACACACACACAACACACACACACACACACACACACACACACACACACACAGACGAAGCCAGAAAGACAGGCTCAAAGAGAGAGAGAGAGGAGACTCAAGACTAGAGATAGATTATATCCTTTACTACCTCCCCCTCCCTATCCCACCTTCCCCGGTGTGACGAAAAGTTTTAACTCCCCGAATGGTTTAACTCCCAGGGAGTTAAATTGTTCATATGTAAATTTTAACTCCCCGGCAGTTAAACTAGAATGACTCCCACCCTGTGCCAAAATAACTCCACTCAGTAAAACTTCAAAATGTTCTAAAATGTTTTTTGTACAAGTCTCAACAAATTCTTGAAACATTAAGGGGGAGTCATTTTGTACATATATCAGACTTAACTCCCACCCGTTAACAGAATAACCCCCCTGGGAGTTAGTCTGTACTATATCCAGATTAACTCCCGGTGTAACAAAAAGTTTTAACTCCCCGAATGGTTTAACTCCCAGGGAGTTAAACTGTTCATTTTGTAAATTTTAACTCCCTGGAGACTAGAATATAAAAAACTAACTCCTTCTGTGTTTCAGTTTGACTCCAGGGGAGTTATTCTGACATACCACCAGAATGACTCCCACCCACCACCCACTCTCCGCACATCGCTACCACCCATGCATCTTTATATATTATATATATTATATATATATATATATAATATATATGTATATGTGTGTGTGTGTGTGTGTGTGTGTGTGTGTGTGTGTGTGTTCGAAATGTGTGTGTGTTTTCTTACACTAACTTGCCAGATCAATACTTGTCAGGTAGAATTGTTTCCTTCGATATTATTGGTTTCTGTGAATTAGTCACGTGTCCTGAATTTTATTGAAAAATGTGTGTTTTTCTGATTGGCTGGCTGACTTTCATTTTTAGTTTGGCACACGCACACCACCACACCTGTGACGAGTCACTTGACAACAACATCAGATCGGTCCCAAGCAGCCACCTTCTTGTACAAATTGTACAAAAACAGGTACCCCCCCCCCCTTCTCTATCCCCTGTGTCTCACACACAAATTTCTAATCTATGTCAATCCTTTTTCTCCTTCCTTCTCTCCTAGATGTAGCGAGTCAAAACAAACAATTTTACGTCACGTCGCGACTACTCGTCATTCTCTCCCCACCTTCCTTACCCTCTCAACCCCCCCCCCCCTCACTCCCTAATTTGGCGGCATGACACAATTAAAAAATTGAAAAATTTCCATTTCTACAGCATTTGAGTGTAATGGCCTACACTTATGGGTGACTGTTTGATAGTCGCATAGATTCCATGAGAGAGAGAGAGAGAGAGAGAGAGAGGAGAGAGAGAGAGAGAGAGAGAGAGAGAGAGAGAGAGAGAGAGAGAGAGAGAGAACGCAAAGACTGAAGGTACAGTATTTCTACCAAAGGCATGAAACCATTAATTCATGTATATACAGACTTTACATATAGATTATATGCAAAAAGGCATAGTAAAATGTCAAGGACATGCATAGATGAGCACATGAATAATTATGTACACGGACATTTCCTTTCCCTATGATGATGATGATCATGAACATTAGATCCCCTTCTCCATTCTCTTACAGAAAGACATCTGGGAATAGTTGGGTGGGGAGTCATCTTAGTCATGACCAGATTAACTCCCCTCTGTTACAAAGTAACTCCCTGCGCTTGGATTAACTCCCGGTGTAACAAAAAGTTTTAACTCCCCGAATGGTTTAACTCCCAGGGAGTTAAACTGTTCATATGTAAATTTTAACTCCCCAGGAGTTAAACTAGAATGACTCCCACCCTGTGCCAAAATAACTCCACTCAGTAAAACTTCAAAATGTTCTAAAATGTTTTTTTGTACAAGTCTCAACAAATTCTTGAAACATTAAGGGGGAGTCATTTTGTACATATATCAGACTTAACTCCCACCCGTTAACAGAATGACCCCCTGGGAGTTAGTCTGTACTATATCCAGATTAACTCCCGGAAGTTAATCCAAGCGTGTAAAAGTTTAACTCCCTGCCCACTAAGGGGGGTCAGTTTTTCACAGTTTAGAATAACTCCCCTGGGAGTTAATGTGTACACGTGTTTTCTGACTCCCAGGGGTTACTTTGTAACAGAGGGGGAGTTAATCTGGTCATGACTAAGATGACTCCCTACCCAACTATTCCCAGATGTCTTTCTGTAAGAGAATGGAGAACGGGATTTAATGTTCATGATCATCATCATCATAGGGAAAGGAAATGTCCGTGTACATAATTATTCATGTGCTCATCTATGCATGTCCTTGACATTTTACTCTGCCTTTTTGCATATACATACATGAATTAATGGTTTCATGCCTTTGGTAGAAATACTGTGCTTTCAGTCTTTGGCGTTCTCTCTCTCTCTCTCTCTCTCTCTCTCTCTCTCTCTCTCTCTCTCTCTCTCTCTCTCATGGAATCTATCAAACAGTCACCCATAAGTGTAGGCCATTACACTCAAATGGTGTAGAAATGGAAAATTTTCAATTTTTTAATTGTGTCATGCCGCCAAATTAGGGAGTGAGTGTGTGTGTGTGTGTGGGGGGGGGGGGGGGGGGGGGGGGGTGGAGGGGAGAGGGTAAGGAAGGTGGGGAGAGAATGACGAGTAGTCGCGACGTGACGTAAAATTGTTTGTTTTGACTCGCTACATCTGGGAGAGAAGGAAGGAGAAAAAGGATTGACATAGATTAGAAATTTGTGTGTGAGACACAGGGGATAGAGGAGAGGAGGGGGGGGGGGGGGTGGGGGGATGGTGCCTGTTTTTGTACAATTTGTACAAGAAGGTGGCTGCTTGGGACCGATCTGATGTTGTCAAGTGACTCGTCACAGGTGTGGTGGTGTGCGTGTGCCAAACTAAAAACGAAAGTCAGCCAGCCAATCAGAAAAACAGACACATTTTTCAATAAAATTCAGGACACGTGACTAATTCACAGACACCAATAATATAGAAGGAAACAATTCTACCTGACAAGTCTTGATCTGGCAAGTTAGTGTAAGAAAACACACACACACACACACACACACACACACACACACACACACACATATATATATATATATAAGATGCATGGGTGGTAGCGAGGTGCGGGGATGGGTGGTGGGTGGTGGGTGGGAGTCATTCTGGTGGTAGGCCTATGTCAGAATAACTCCCCTGGAGTCAAACTGAAACACAGAGGGAGTTAGTTTTTTATATTCTAGTTTAACTCCCAGGGAGTTAAAATTTACAAATGAACAGTTTAACTCCCTGGGAGTTAAGCCATTCGGGGAGTTAAAACTTTTCGTTACACCGGCACCTCTCTTCACCCCATCTCGCTTCTAGTACTAATGCTATTATGCTGTGTACAGTCGCAGTGGTCACAAAGCCAGAGAGAGAGAGATGGAGAGGGAGAGAGATAAAGAGAGAGAGGGAGAGAGAGAGAGAGGGGGGGGGCGAGGAGCGAGATAAAGAGAGAGAGAGAGAGAGAGAGAGAGAGAGAGAGAGAGAGAGAGATGCTTCAAATTTTGCTGATTCATTCAAAAATATGCGATCGCATACGGGCACGTGTGGAAAACAAAAACAACTTCCCCCCGCTAACACACACACACACACACACACACACACACACACACACACACACACACACACACACACACACACACAACAACAACAACAACAACAACAACAACAACAACAACAACGACAAAGCAAAAACCAAACCACAAAATGATGCTTGAAAACAAAATGCACAAAATCCAACAGCGTCGTTCTGTATTTGAAATGAAAACTTGATTATTTAGATAATAAAAAGCATGCCCTATATTTTACCAATTGGGAGTATCCGGATAAAACCCACAATCCTCCTCCCGTCCACATAACTGAACCAGCTATTATTAAAGAAATTTTAAATGTTAGTGATAGCGCACCGCCAAAAAACGTAGACAAACGAATCAAAAGACAAAACACGACGCGTTTCGACCTCTTAAGTCTTCTTCAGGCAACATACAAAACGCACAGGATGAAGATAAGTGACTGCTCGTTCATTTTCGTTGTCCTGAGTGTTTTGTATCTTGCCTGAAGACCTAAGAGGTCGAAACGCGCCGTGTTTTGTCTTGGGATTCGTTTGTCTATGTTCTTTGGCGGTGCGCTATCACTAACATTTAAAATTTGTTTAGATTTCCGCCTGCAGTCGCCTCACTTTGCAACTAGATCCAGCTATCATTAGTTTGCTTGCACATTTTCCACGACGACCAAAGATGCAGGGAAGCGAGGATCGATGTTTCGCTTTGCTTTCCCACTGTTCACTGTTGTTGGAGTCCCGTTTCCTCGAGCAGATTACCAACCACCTCCGGGCGAGAGAACTGTTCATTTGAATGTAATGCCCTCTCAGGTAATCAGGTACGCCGGCTTGTTGTTGTTCGCTGTTCAGCAAGGGCGGCTGATTGCCTGCACGTTGTTTTTACCCCTGCGCACAAACTAGCATGTGTGTGCTTCAAATTTGACAGTTTGGCATAATCTGTAGCGAAATGTGTAAACAGAGAATCGGTGCGTGAACGGGAGGCAGACACTGAGTTAACCAGGAAGCGGTGAAGACAGTAAATGTATGCACCGGAAATTAAACGAGCAAAAGGTGAAGTTACTGATCATGCCCCTCTCTGTTATCTTGGTTAAAACTGAACACGACGATCCAGTATCTTGTTCACGCAGATTGCTATGTCTTTATGTCTTTGCTCTATTGCCACAGATCTTTATCTTCAACCGACGATCCAATATCTTGTTCACACAGATTGCTAGGTTTTAGGTCTTTGCTCTTGCCACAGATCTTTGTCTTCAATGGACGATCTTTACTCAAAGGGAGACAACACGTCCTCAAACAGAGCAAATTAACTGCCCTGTTATACTCCGCCGAGACAGAAAATTAGGCCTGTTGAGCTTAAAACTGTTTTGAATGACGGTGAATTCGAATTCAGTCTTCTGGTTCACATTTTGCTCATGCATTTCCAAAATACTGTAAACGTTGAATATTAGGACCATACCAAATAAAATCATCTTGGTTCATGGGAAGGTAAGATGACAAGTTTTATCTGTCAGACCCTTTTCCTCTTTTAAATATAGTTTATTTACTCACTTAAAAAAAAAAAAAAAAAAAAATGTTATTCAAAGATGTAGAGGGGATAGGAATAACATCTTCGTCTTTCGCAAGCTGCAGTCCGATTTCGTATACTGAATGCATTCACATCTTCCTGTTGGTCTGATCGGCTGTTTGTTTGTTTGTTTGTTTGCTGTTCAAAGATGGACTGTATCTTCACCACACTTCACAGGTAACGGTGTCAAATCATTAAGTATAAAGCACATGCGTGGTGGTTCACTGCAGGGTAAAACCTACTTGCAGCCCGCAAGCTGACTTCACTGAGCAGCGTGCTGAGGAGAAGGTGCCATACGTGTTCGTTTCTGGATGGTGGGAGAAAAGATTGTTCGCGAACACACACACACACACACACACACACACACACACACACACACACACACACACACACACACACAAGAGAGAGAGAGAGAGAGAGAGAGAGAGTTCGCAGCAATCTTGATGTTACCAGGAAAGCCTTTACAAAACACATCTAACAGGGGAAAAGAAATGACGGCACTTTACATTTCGGGCTCATTGTTGTGTGTGTCTTCCAGCGTTTTTAGGTAGTCTGGGCTTTTAGGTTTGTCTTGCTGTCTAATTAACCTCGCCAATCAAATTTCGAATAAAAAACAAACAAACAAAAACAAAAACATCCCCAAACAGAAAAAGTTCAGAAGAGCTGGAAGTCAGATAGGAAATCTTTTCTACATAAGTACCACCATTATCTCCCCCGCTCCCACTTTCTCTGTCTGTCTGTCTGTCTGTCTGTCTGTCTGTCTGTCTCTTATTCCCTCTTTTGCCTTTCCCTACTTTAAGAATAATGAAGTCCTACATCTGGTGCACAAAATGATCGGAATCTTCACTCTCGTCAACACATGGGAGAAGCGAGTTAGAATGCCACTGGTTCTCTTGGCCTATCAGATGACGTAACTTTTTGTGGTGCACGGAGACAAAATCAATGTCTGGGCATAACTGGAGAAGATTTCCTTATTGACCTTCCGCCTTGTGATATCATTTACCTTATGTGTGTTGAATATGAGGCGGATTTCAAAGGGATGGAAACTTGATTATAAACAGACTACATTTTAGATTTTCTTGTTGATCTCTGTCTCTTCCGTACCTAGATCGAAAAAACAAGTGGCAGTCTGTTCGTCTTCTGTTTTCATTTTTTGAATGTTACTTGTCCTGCCTGAAAAAAGACCCAACAGGTCGAAACGCTGTATGTTTGTTTTGAAAGTTGCCTGTGCCTTCGTTTGGCGGCCTAATTCTGTTTTAGCATACACACACACACACACACACACACACACATAATATATATATGTACTATATATATATATATATATATATATATATATATATATATATGTGTGTGTGTGTGTGTGTGTGTGTGGTGTGTGTGTATTCATGTATATATATATATATATATATATATATGTGTGTTGTGTGTGTGTGTGTGTGTGTGTGTGTGTGTGTGTGTGTGTGTGGTTGCGTGTGTTTGTCTGTGTGTGTGTACGTGTGTGTGTATGCGTGTGTGTGTATAAGATAAGATAAGATAAGATAATGGTGTGTGTGCATGCATATATATATGTATATATATATATATATATATATATATATATATATATATATGTGTGTGTGTGTGTGTGTGTGTGTGTGTGTGTGTGTGTGTGTGTGTGTGTGTGTGAGGATATGTGTTACGTTCAGTTTTGTAAACTCCCTAACGATTGAGACGCAGAGGCCGTGTCGTGCACCTGTTGACAGAGCATTTCCAGGCGATTAGAGACAACTTCTTTTCCTGTTTATCTCCAACATGGACCGCGTTGACCCCGGGCCGGTGCCACGGGGTTTACCTCCCTTGCAAGCAACAAGAACATGCACTATGGGAACAAAGGTGGCAACAGTGGAAAAAAAAAAGAAGGAAAAAAAAAAGAGAGAGAGTTGATTCAGGGTGTGTGAAGCGATCAATCAGGCCTAGAGTCGGACGTTTACGGTCATTTGAACGAGCGCAGGTGTGAACGACGAGCGAGTCTCGTAAATCTCGCCGACTCTCACCCCCGCGCGTGACATTACGACCGTGATAGACTCGGGTGTGAGCAGGGCGGCAGGAAAGAGGAAAACGGAACTAGCTTGCCCACGTGACTGGGGGGAGGGAAGAGATTGTCCGGAGCCCGTTCTAGTGAGTGACCTGTGGGGCCGCGGTCGGCCTTCGGCTATGAGCTCTCGGGTTCAAGACCGTTAATCGCTTTGATAACTCTTCATTGGGAGCAATTAATCGAAATCAGGAGCTGATAGAGCGGGCCTCTTTCAGTGGGGAACAGGTCCTCATTATCCTTTGAGCCGCCTGCGAAGTGTAGGGGGGGCCCTCTTCAATCAACTGGCCCCTCTCTGTGTTGAAGTCCTTTACCTGGGGGTGCTTGTGGCTTACGACAGTGCTCCCCGTGTCAGGTTTTCCCCACCCGGGCAATCTGAGGCTCACGCTCATTCTTAGCCTCCCTGCCTCTCTTTCTCTCTCTGTCTCTGTCTCTGTCTCTCTCTCTCTGTCTCTCTCTCTCTCTCTCTCTCTCTCTCTTCCTCTCTTTCCTTCTTTTTCTTCTTCATTTCTTCTTCTTATTCTTCTATTAGTCTTCTATAGTAATAAACGGTGATCTAGTTGGGATCCTTTCATCTAAAAAGAAGTTATCAAATTATTTGTTGTTGAAGAAATGTTGTAGAGGCAAGTAGTGTGATGAAGAACACAATGCGCTGTTGACACCCTCCCTGTGTGTGTGTGTGTGTGTGTGTGTGTGTGTGTGTGTGTGTGTGTGTGTGTGTGTACGTGCGTGCGTGCGTGCGTGCGTGTGTGTGTGTGTGTGTGTGTGTGTGTGTGTGTGTGTGTGTGTGTGTGTGTGTATGTGTGTGTGCGTTGTGTGTGTGTGTGTGTGTGTGTGTGTGTGTGTGTGTGTTGTGTTGTGTTGTGTTGTGTTGTGTTGTGTTGTGCTCTTTTCCTGCTTCTTTCATCTCAATTTCTTCAGCTCAAGATCGCAAGCATACAAACAGTATGGTCACACAACCGCCCCCCCCCCCCCCCAACCCGCTCTCCCCATCCTCCACCCCTCCACACATTCCTCTTGTCCTCCTTCCCCACTTCCTCACAAACAAACGAACAAAACTCCTCCAGAGCAGCAGAAAACACACACACACACACACACACACACACACACACACACACACACACACACACACACACACACACTCTCTCTCTCTCTCTCTCTCTCTCTCCCTCTCTCTCTCTTACTCCCACTCACACACAAACATTACTCTTTTTATCGCGGCAAGAGAGACAGAAAAAAAGCCGCCATGGGCATAAACACCGAGGGGCACATCTCTTCCCACAACACCAGGTCCTCAGCAGCCGACATAGCCCAGGAGAGCGAGGCGGAATCTGCCCAAGAGGCGGGCTATCAAGCGGCGCGGCTTGTTCACTTTGTTGCTCACGACAAGGCTTGATCCGGGGGATTAGCCGCCGGGATTTAGAGGGATCGCCCACCCCGTTAGCCTCTCTATCCACAGGATCGGCCAACAAGCGGCCTTCAGCCTTTTATGATCCTCACGTCAGGATGATAAGTCGGCCTCATCTATTCCGAAGGCTTTCTCCGAATCGCCGTCAAAGGCGTCACCAAAAGACCTGCATCTCTAAGGCCTTATCTCCCCCTGCCTTACCTATGCTGTCATTTCCCGTATGAACTGGGTGGATTTCTCGTCTCATAAGTGTGGTCTGTCACTTCGTGGCAGTTGATGTTAAATCTATGGCCCGGTTGCCGGAGTCTTCAAAGCTACGAAGGGCATACCGCAGGGATATGTTCGGTGCCGTTCATCGTTTCTTGTACGGGGCTGGCGGCACGTTGAGAGCGTTACTGGAGATTAGCGCAGTGTACTGAGATTTCGCGCCTTTTAGAAGGAAAAAAACCCCTATTCGTTGGCAGTACAAGTGAACTTTCTTTTTCATTTTCCTAGTCTTCCATTGATTTTTCTCCTAAAAGGACACTCACGACAGCGCAGACCTCTTCCAAGGTTGAATAGATCTCGATCTGCCGTATGATCCAGTTCCGCACAAAAAAAAAAAGAAAAAAAAAAGAGAAGACTGAAGAAATGAAATAGTAAGAGAAACGGCGTATTTACTGTAACATGGAAGAAAAGAACAGAAATGGTAGGTAGGCTTTTTTTTTTTCGCTTGTTTGTTTTTCCATTTAACTTCTCTGGAAAAAAAATGGAGAATAGAAATAATAATGGAAACGGCGTATTTACTTTAACATGGAAGAAAGAACAGGAATGTAGGTATGCTTTCCCCCCCTTTTTTTCTGTTTTATTGTTGTTGTTTTTTTCCGCTTGACTTCTGTGAGAAAGGGAAGTAATGTATGTACGTACTGACAGAGAAATTTGCCAAGTTTTTTTTTTTTTCGTTTGTGTGTGTGTGGGTTTTTGTTTTGTTTTGTTTGTTTCTTGTTTAGTTATAGAAAATGAATAATAAAATAAAAAAATCCACAATTTACATCACTAGAAAGGCTTCATCTTTCATGAAAATGAATTTATTCGAAACGTCAGTTCGTCAACAATAACCTCACGCCGTTCGTTTTCAGACCCTGAATCCAGCGTTCAGTCGGGAACTTCACCGTGGATCCGCAACAGAAGTGAACTGCTTTGTCCTTGGAACAACCCAACCTTCACATCAAGTTTTATTAAAATCGCTTGGGAGAAGAGAACGCGAAGAGAGAGACGAACAGCCCATAATATGTGTACCTCTCTCTCTCTCCCTCTCTCTCTCTTTCATGTATGTACAGATAGACAGGCAGTTTCTCTCTGCCTTAAGAATATCAACAGGTCATTAAGCGAGTTATACATTTAATGCACACACTTCATAAGAAAGAGAAGAAAAAAAATGCACCTGAAGGAGTCGACGAGACCCAGAGAAGTGAAGTCCTCAACTGCCGGACTAACCAGCCGGGAGCAGTCCTGCACCGCACACCTGAAGAGGATTGGAGTGGCAGCCACATCCCTATGTGACTGCGGCCATGCTGACCAGACCCCATCCCATATTCTCCAAGACTGCCCCCTGCACGAGGACACGCGACATCAGTCCTGGCCCGGGGGTGCGGACCTCAACACCAAGCTGTGGGGGACGGCAGCCGATCTCCACCGGACGTCCGATTTTGTGGCATCCCTCGGACTTCGACCCTGACTGCGTAGCTGTCGAACGCCAAAGGAAGAAAAAAAAAACTGTATGGCGTTTCTCGGATTTTCGGTTTGTTCGTTTCTTTCGCTTTTGCAGGACAAACACCAACACCCCCGCCCGCCCCCACCTAGCCTCCATCCTTTGTGGAAACAGCAGAGGAAGCGTAGGTGAAAAAAGCCCCAAAAAGGCCCTGCATGGAAAACTCACGCAACATTGTCAAAAACTAGACCATTGGAATCCCAACAGTGTGTCCTCTTCGAACTCGTGTGAATTAACCAAACAGCCAGCGAACAAAACTGTCCGAAAAACGTCATCTCTTGTAAACGATGATCTCTTATCACCTTCAAGGAAGACATTCAGGTGTGAGAGACGGGGAGGGTCAGAACATGTAGGATCGAAATAATTCACAGATACGAATGGGACACCGCAAGGGTATTTCCTGCTTTATTCGTAGTTTTGTTTGTTTGTTTGATTGACTGACTAACTGGAAGCGGGGGCCGGAATGGCTCAGTGGTAGAGCGCCGGACTCGTAATCTTGGGGTTGCGGGTTCGAATCTCCGCCAGGCCGTTTCGGTACAGGGGGATTTTTCCCTCGGAGTTAACATTAGTTCTGACTCCATTTCCCATACAGTCCTTCGAATGAGACTATAAACCGAGGTTCCGTGTCTGAACGCACGCATAACATCTTGCACACACGTAAAATCCCATCACCAACTTTCGGAAGAGAAGGCCAGTTTGGCCGTTGGTATGGATGACACGTTACACATAGCATGCACCTTCCCGAAGTTGGAGTATGGATGCCTTAATGGCGGGATAAAAAACGGTTATACACACACAACTCCACTCCCTATACAGGGGGTGTCCGCAGGAGCATCAGCCTGTGTACGCGGAAGAAGAAACTGGAAGCACGTTGGGAATGTTACTGCGGATTATTACAGTTTTTGATACCATGCACTGTTTTATTCCATTGGTCGTCTTCATCTGTCGTGCCCTTTTCCCTCTTCCGTCTGTGAAAGTCTATCGATCTGCTAAAGCAGTCGTTAAATCTTGAAGCTGATTGATCGTTTGATACCATATCTGTGTGGAGATCGATACTGAAACCTCCTGGCAGGAATAGAAAGGAGAAAGAGAAGGGAAAGCAATGCCAGCTGGTGGTGAGAGTCACAGCACCGTTCGAACAGTCTTTGGCCCCTCAAAGGCAAGCTCTCCGCACACCGAAGTCCGTGAGGACTGGACGGGATGGATAGTGAGATTAACGTCCTGTTGGCCGTGGGCCTTAAGGGGAAGTTGCTTCCATATCCAACGCGGTGTGGAATCGGATCCACTCTGTGGTCCGTTCTTGTGGCAGGTAGTTAAATAGACCTGCTCCGGGTAAACAAAAATCGGAGGGACGTAACGCCCGTCTTTCCATCGCGCCGTCTTTCCATTGCGAACAGAGTTACCTTTTCTCAGTTTACAGGTAAAAAGCAAATAAATCCACGGAGTTAAATAAAATATGAAGTGCACGCAAAGATACCGATCAGGTTTCCGACTATCT
>CM065740.1:44555134-44560134 GCA_033310375.1 Conus canariensis
GTGGGGGTGGGGTGTGGGGTGGGGTGGGGAGAAAAAGAAACCAGCTTAATTCACATGGTGCTTTTAGCTCACAAAAGTGCGGAGTGGAACTCGGCACACTTTTAAATCATTGGATTATGGATTTCAAATAACTTAACATTTTGACATTAACAGATCACATGAAGTTGATGGGGTAAATAAAAGCTTTGGAGGGGTTGAGAATATTACTATCAATATTGTTATCATTATTATTACAATTATTATCATTATTACTATTGTTATCATTATTACTATTGTTCTTATGAATGGCACATGGAGAGGATACGTGGATGGGACCTCTGTTCAAACAAACAAACAAACAAAGATAAAGTAAAGAAAAGAACAGAAAAGAAAGAACGACAAAAATGCGTTCCATTCAACTCTAAATTAAATCATTTTGGTAACAGGCTTTCATTTTACCGTTAGGATTTCATATTAGCAGAAGGACACTGATTCATATGAGAGCTTGTCTGAATTCATTGAATGAATTTGAGAAGCGTTCATGATTTAAACGTAATTTTGAAAAGACCTGCTACGGTTCGTTAGGGGAACAAAAACAATTTACAAAACTGAACAAATTCCTACGCGGTGTAATAAGCTAACAAAAAAAAGCTATGAAACAGAATCGAAAAGAATTACACGCAGAGTTAAACTGCAGTTTTTGAATGACTTGATAGATTAAAAATAATAAACACAGTAATACCCTTAGCGGTATAAGAAAAACTCAGTACATACCCTTAGTGGTATAAGAAAAACTATCATCATTTTTACTGATGTGAAAACCACATGTCGTGTTTAAAAAAACTGAATGAAAATATTAGGTAAAGTAGGTAGATTTATAGGAAATTTTGTTTTCTCTTTACACTAAGTTTATTTTTGGATTCAACAAGTAACAGTATGCACCATGCAATGATTTCTTTTAACAAAAAAGCATTTATTTTCTATTTTGAGCAATACTGAAACATACTTATAAGATTAAGAGAACATAACAATGGTTTCTTTTAAATAAAAAAATGTGATTTGAACGGCACAGAATCGCTTAAGAGAAATAACACAATATTCACGGTACTGTGAACATGGATAAAGGTAAATGGGCATGGAGAAATACAAGACGTAACTGTGTTTATTTCAAGCAGGTAACTACTGTGGATTTGTAAGCTTCAAAAACTGCAAAATAGGAAAGAAAAATCCAAATGCTATGTCCATAGAGGGTCAAAATGATGTAAAGAATCTGTCAAAAGAAGACACAACTTGTAATCTGAACAGATGATTTCATGGCATTTGATCTCGTTAAAGCCAAATGAGCAGGGAACTGTTTTCCTTTCTTTTATACAGCGTATCTTGGGCACGTCCAACCCGGCGAGCCCATCCCTCGTCAGGTCGGATTTACTCACGGGGCTGACTTCCCACATGCGGCAGGTTATAAGCAGGTTACACGGTTGCCAGAAGCACAGAGGAAACTCTGACATGACTTAATAAACTGACCTGGTTTGCTAAATAAGAACTCGCAAAGTTTTTCCCTAAAAGACCTGTAAAACGTGAAGAAGATATGGCTGAGAAGACCAAGCTGATGGCCAGCCACAACACCATCATCGCCACTGATGTCACTGTCTGCCAGGAACTGTTCAACAGCTCACTTCTCTGGGATCCATTATCAACACCGAGGGACCCAAAACAGAAATAAAGTCAACATCAGCACTGTCCACATTGACATCTGTATGGAACAAACATCCCCTGGGAACACAAGACCAGGCCTCTGCGTGTACTAGTATATATGCATGCATGCACTGGTGTATATATATTCCATCTTCCCGTGTGCATGCGAGACATGGAGGAGAGGTGGGGGGGGGGGGGGGGGGGGGACAGAAAAGTAAGAGGAAAGATAAAAAATAAAGTAAAAACAAAGATGGACTGACAACAATGTACAGTGGACAGGGAAAACAGTTTCGAAGACTCGGAGGCCTTCGCACACAACCGACGGAGCTAGAGGAACCTGGCGAACATTTCTTTAGAGCGGCGCCCCAGCGGTTCCTCAAAGAGTTAATGGAGAAGAAGAGGAAACCCACATGCCCTGAACCTAGACAATAACATATCTGAACCTTCTATCTTGATCTTCTGATGTAATATGTTTGATTTAATGTGAGTAACTTTGTGTTTAAAGCATGGATACTAGAATACTTACGGTCGTTTCAAATGAAAATATCACTGTCCTTAAATATGAATTTTTCATTGAAATAAATTTTTGCGTTTAGAAACAAATGTGCTAGAAAAAGAAACACAACTGTTACAAAAAGAAAGTCGTTATGAACAGACCGAAGCAACATAAACACTAGTCATTACAAAAATATAAACAACAGACTGTGATATGCATTCATGCGGAATAGGAATAGTACTTCAAGAGTATTCCACAGTTTTTCTTCAAAACGGCGATAAAAGTGTATACAAGACAACGAAAGGAAGCATTAGATCTTCCATCTTCCAAAAAGGGTTCCTTAGTGAACCGATATATTTCTTACGATCAAAATCACACACACCACACACACACACACACACACATACCTGGAATTTACTTATATTTGCTTCTGTTCTTGGGTGTGTTCTGTGTGACGTTGCCTAAGACTAAACCGTGATGAAAAAAAAAACTGACATCAGAGCAAGAATTAAGATTAAAACAAGTACACCAAGTCACATCGTACGGAGAGAGAGAAAAAAAGGAATAGTACTAAAACATCAAAATTGTTCAAAATTTCTTCGGAATCAAAATCTATGTTGACCCCAATCTCTTCTTAATTTTATGGATAATGTTATAAACTGAGGCCACGAACATGAACTCTACTTTATATATACATTTTTTTTTTCAAATCTTGCACGCACATGAAATCCTATTCAACCTCTCGAAGAAGAGTCGACTACCAACTGCCGGTTGGGTGGATGACACAAAAATGAAATGCATGCTCTCTGGTACTGTCTTTAGACATCGTCCAGGAAGGCAGAAATGCATGCTCTCTGGTACTGTCTTTAGACATCGTCCAGGAAGGCAGAAATGCATGCTCTCTGGTACTGTCTTTAGACATCGTCCAGGAAGGCAGAATGTGACTACCTGAATGACTGGTTTAAGAACGGTCGGATACGTAAACGTCTGACCAGTGTTGCGCCTCACAGTTTTAGCTAAGAGAGAGAGAGAGAGAGAGAGAGAGAGAGAGAGAGAGAGAGGAGAGAGAGAGAGAGAGACAGACAGACAGACAGACAGACAGGCAGATAGACAAAGAAAAAGAGAGACAGGTTTATTCTGACGTGTATGTGCTTTTGAAAAGTATTTTCAAAGATCTGATGCTGTTGTTTTCGTTACTTTGATGTGTGAAGCAGAGAGAGAGAGAGAGAGAGAGAGAGAGAGAGGAGAGAGAGAGAGAGAGAGAGAGAGAGGTTCTCTTAACTTTGTTGTGCTTTTTAAATGTGGTTTTAACAATTTGATGCTATTGCTTGTGTTACTGTGATGTGCATCAATATTTTGTTTCATATATTTGTCGCATTGCTAAAGGTCTTTTTTTTTTCTTTTCTTTTCTTTTCAAAAGATGTGAAATGTGTGTCTGATTTCGGAAAAGCTGTTATTTTCTTGCAAAGGCAAAAAAAACTAAGGCAATGATATTATTAGCAAATATCCAAATAACACTGACTAAGAAAATAAGCAGTAAGTACGCAAATAGGAGAGAAGGTATAGCAGTATATAAACAATTAGTGTCTAGCATAGAGAAAGTGAGAAATTAAGGCAACAAGCACGTGCCTGATAATAATCTAACGAAGAACTTACCTTGTGAACTGAAAGACAAAGCACACAAAACAAACAAACTCATAAATTAATCTGACCATCTGACCTCTCGAAACGTCTTCCCGGGAAATTGACAAGGGGGTCAGCGGTTGCTAGACAACCACCCGTTTCCTCTTTCCCTGTCTCTTGAACGCGAAGCGACCGAGAGGTGGACAACGTGTTAGCAGGTGGTGTGTGTGTGTGTGTGTGTGTGTGTGTGTGTGTGTGTGGTGTGTGTGTGTGTGTGTGTGTGTGTGTGTGTGTGTGTGTGTGTGAGAGAGAGAGAGAGAGAGAGAGAGAGAGAGACAGACAGACAGACACTGCCAGTTTGTTTCTCTCTCAGTCCCCCCCCCTCTCTCTGTCTCTCTTTACTTGGATGTGGTGTGATTGTGTGTGTGTGTGTGTGCGTGTATGTGTGTGTGTGTGTGTGTGTGTGTGTGTGTGTGTTATGCTCGCGCGCTTATGAGCGCGCTCGTGCACCTCCTCGCGTACTTTTCCTGTTTGTGACAGTGAACCCGTTTCTCTTCACTCTCTTCTCCGAGCTGTCAGCTGGAGTTTCCACCTTCCTACCTAACCGCCCTCACTCTCTCCATGCTTGTAGCTCTCTTCCTCCCTTCCCCTGCACCCTAATCGGCCATACCCCCGCGTGGCGACATTCATTCACTCACAGGTGTCCGCTCGAGGACAGAGTTTGCACACTTGAGGACAGAGGTGGCACTATCTTCCTTTCGGCTGGAGGAAAGCTGAGCGAGTAACAAACCCTCAACTTTACGTCCGTTTATCTCAACCGTCCACCCACCTCTTCTTGTCTTCCCGCACCCCTCCTTCCCGTATCCCCTACCGAACCACCTCGCACCCTCCGCACCCCCCCCCCCCACCTCCTGTTCTTCCCACCCCCGCGACTCCATCCACTCCCTCCTCCCGCCACGGTTCTGTACGGGAGTCAATTGTGTTTTATACAGAAACGCAACACGAATAGAAACTCTCTGTACAGGTCAGCGTATGAGTGAAAACATAGTTATATCCCCCCCCCCCCCAGGGGAAGTAATAGAAGGTATGCACTGACAGTGTTACTTCCCGTGTAAATCGTTTAACCGGACATGGAAACATAAATTACAATGTTTTATCTTTATGAAATCATCTTATTCCAAGAAAATTCCTCATTTCATAGATAGCA
>CM065740.1:44567634-44592634 GCA_033310375.1 Conus canariensis
AGAGGCTTGTTCAATCGACACAGGTGCCCTCCTAGGTAACAACATGTGCCAGCTTCTTCTCGCCCGCTCTTCAACGAGGTTGGCCCACTGCCTGTACGAAGGCTTCGCTTACGCGTGAACAACCACGTATGTGCTTCAGACTTGACGGTTACACTGCCAATGGCGAAGCGTGGTGAACAGCAAGCCAGCCTGCGAACAGGAGGCAGACATAGAGTCGATCGCCCCAACAAGAAATAGGTGAATGCCTTCAACGTGCGCCATGAAACAGCAACACGCGAAAGCCGAAGACACCATTCTTCCCCCTTTACATCTCTGGAACATTAACATGGCACATAGAGGGAAGAACAGAAGTTCAAATGAAGAGGTAGCTCTTAGAACCCTTTTCGTTAACAGTTTCTTTATTAATCATTATTACTATTCTTTGACAATATACGTACTTCATACGCTAACGTGTCTTCCCGTATCGTGTCAAAATAGATAAGGAATGCCGTGGTGTGAGCGATAAAGAATATTTCCTGAGGTGAAGTTAAATACGGAGCAAGCCAACGTTTCTGCATAAGGTGCTGTCACTCTGTTAAGTCTAAATTACAGTTCTTTAACACTTCATTGCATTATCTGTAAAATGATACACATTGATCAGGAACGATTTCATTTTTTCACCCTTTCCCCAACTTTTCTCAACAAAAAGAGATGCGACTCGGCAAGTTCGGCTTTCCAAGCCGCTTTGAAACGTTGCAGTTTCCGGAATATAAAAGCACTGATGTATGAGAATGAGTACGCCAAGCGTTTAATGTGTTAGTGTGATATTCAACTGTATGTTTACAAAAATTGAAAATACATCGAATGTTGTACATACCCCCACCCCCAACTCCCGCCCCAAGAAAGATACGTTTTTCCAACACATGAAGCTGCTTTACTGGGCAGTGACACAAATACTGACAAGAGATCTACCCCTACCTCCCCCCACCCCTTTTCTTCGTCCACACGTGCTCCCTACCACCTAATTCCCTCCACCTCTCCTTCCCCTTCTTCCATACTGGCTGATTTGATAATAATAAAGAACACCAGCGGATGCACGGAAAAAGACAAACAATATTTGTTTTCCTTCGATGGCGTGCGCGCGCACGCAAACCTACCCCTGCCTCCCAACTCCACCCCCACCCCCACACACATGCATACACACAGACATACGCACGCACGTGAGTGCGCGCTCACCCCCCCCCCCCCCCCCACACGCGCGCGCACGCCCGTGCACGCACTCACGCACGCCCCCCCCCCTCCCCCACGCACACAAGAGAGAGAAGACAGATGGATAAATGGATAGAAAGAAAAATAGACAGACAGATAGATAGAGAGATAGAGAAATAGCGAATTTGACAGACATATTCATGAGAAGAGAGAGAGAGAGAGAGAGAGAGAGAGAGAGAGAGAGGACGAGAGAGAGACAGAGAGAGAGACAGAGAGCAGGAGAGAAAACAGAGAGAGAGGGGGAGGTAGGGAGAGAAAACAAGAGAGAGAGAAAGGAGAGAGGGAGGGAGAGTGGGAGCGAGAGGAAGAGAGCGAGAGAGAGGGAATGAGGAATGAGAGAGAGAGAGAGAGAGAGAGAGAGAGAGAGAAGAAGACAGACAGACAGACAGACAAAGACGAGGAAGAGAGAGAGAGAGAGAGAGAGAGAGAGAGAGAGAGAGAGAGAGAGATGAACAGATACCCCCCACAGGCAACCCAGAACTAAACGCCGCAAGAAAAATGCAGAAATGGTCTGTCTGATTATTCAAACCCTCCTTCCTCAATCATACGTCCACCCACACCCGCCCACACCCCGTCTCCCAACATACACACACGAACCAGCTGCGGCCATACACCCACCCACACCCCGTCTCCCAACATACACACACGAACCAGCTGCAGCCATACACCCACCCACACCCCGTCTCCCAACATACACACTCGAACCAGCTGCAGCCATGTATCTACCTTCTTTAAAGCCCAACTGGAAAACCTTTTTTAAGCATTAGAAAGAATGACGAAACGAAGAAGGAGAAAAATGAATAAGAAATTTTGTAGCAAAAAAATACGAAAATGAGAACGAAACCAAGACGGGAAAACGATAACTTCAAAACAAAGAAACGAACAAACAAACAAAACAAACACACAAACAAACACGCAATACAAAACAAACACTCCAAAAAGTTTTTCTCTCCACCCAACTCCAATTCCAAACTTCAAACGGAACGAACGACACAGCGAAAGGCCAGATCCAGTCACCTTTTCCCAAACTCTCTTCCTTGCATTCATATCAGCTAAATCGTTGATTATCCGCGCTACCACGCGGAAACTCTTCCTTACGCAATCAAAAGACGAGAGGGAAGGGGGAGGGGAGGGGAGGGGAAAGGAGAGAGAGAGAGAGAGAGAGAGAGAGAGAGAGAGAGAGAGAGAGAGAAGAGAGAGAGAGGGAGAGAGGCGGGGAAGGGGAAAGAAATGCATGGAAGTTTAACTCAATCAGTTGATTTAACTCGCCCCAGCTTTGAGCCACTTTATCACTCTTACCTTCTTTGTCACTTTGCCCAATCAATTGCTGCTCTCTCTCTCTCTCTCCACCGCCCCCCCCCCCCCCCGCTCCCCCAGCCCCCACACCCCACCCTCACCCATATTTGGGTAGTTTGCGGTAAAGAGACGGAAGGGGGATCCCGGCCGCCATGTCGGCAGCTCATCAGAGCGCGACCTAATGAGGCGTGCGAAGGGAGGTAACGCTTGAGGAGAGAGGCGCCAAGAGTTAAACCCGGAGACGACTCGGGTCCCGGTGATTTGTATGCTGGGGCCGGTCCGGAGGCAATCTTTTGCAGCCGAGCCCTGGCCAGTGAAGGGGTTACAAACGACGAAACGCACGAAAGAACAAAAAGATTGAAAGAGATTAGATTGGCGGACTTTGTGCGCGCGCTCCAGTCTCAAGCCCCCGATCAGCGCGAGCTCGACTTAGCTTTCGCTTTAGTGTCGAAGGGGGTAAGGGGGGGGGGGGGGAGAGATGGGAGGGGCCTGGGGACGGTGGAAGGGGGGAGAGGGCTAGAGAGGTTGGTCGGAGGAGGTGGGGTGGGGGTGGGGGAAGGGGGGATGCCGGTTTCGGATGCAGCAGTGTACCTTTTCTCGCATAGCCTGACGTGCCTTATCATCGAAAGGGAAGCAACTCTGCAGACGCTTTATTACGGAATGCATAGATTTTTTTTTTTTTTCGATTATTAAATCTGAACGAAAGCAGAGAAACAGACCAAAAACAACATCTCCGAAAATTTCACGAATGGACGCCGTTGTCATATCTCCCTCACCTCCTCCTCCCTCATTTAGGGAAGACGTTAAAAAGTTGCTAATGTGAAGGTAAAAAAAAAAGACTGAGTTTAGTGCCCAAGATTAAAGAGGAAATTAAGTTAAATGAAAGAACTGGAAGACAAACGAGGAATACAGACATTTCTTTGAAATTTGCTGGGCGGGGAAGCGGGGAGAAGGGGAAAAGAAGGAAGGACGGAAGGAAGGAGGGTTGAATGGGGTAGGGGTGGACGTGGTAAGGGTAAATGTTGAACGGGAAATTGAAAGAAGGAAGCAACATTAACAAAAAAAAAAAGGAATATATCATATTTTGTAAAAATTCGCATGTGACCGAGATTTCTGTGCAACAGTCAAAGACAAGAATTCTTTGCCCTGATGTGAATTCTTCACTGTCGAATCCATAGTGGGTCAAATCAGGTCTTCGCCCTAATGCGAATCCGCCTCAGATCTCAAATTCGTGGACATCAATACATTAGTCAGTCTGACTGAGATTATCATTCGGGGACCAATTCACACACACGCACGCGACATGCGGATAATGTCCCTGGACTGACAATGAAGATGAGACAGAATAAAAGTAGTAACAGACAATGTCAGCAAACACCACCAGCTAGTGTAATTCCATCAGAAAAAAAGTTTCACCTTTAGTCGTCAGATCACAACGAAGAAAAAACAAACTAGTAGCTTATAATCGTGATAATAGAGTCTTGTCCTGTACTTTGTCTATATCCTTGGTGGTAACTAGCCCCCTCTCTTTCTAAATTTCGTAATAAAAGAAGTAAGTGGATGTTTTAGATCACTGGTGGTCAGAAACAGTGAAAACTGGTGTACGACGGGAGAGAAAAAAATAAGAAAGAGTGAAAGAAAAGAGGAATTTATCAGTACAGAATTTCCAGAAAAGCAAATACAAACACTCATGGACAATGAGGACCAAACACAATATTCTGATCTGTGTTGTTGCGCATTTTGCAGCAGACGTAACTCACAGATTAAACCGCGGGAGGAGAGAATGACGGAATAGAAGAAAGAATTTATAAAGAAAGCATTCTTTGAAACACACAGATATAAAAAACAAAACAACAACAACAACACACACACAAACATGCGTGCGCGCGCGCGCACGCATACACACACCATTGTCCATGTCCGAATCATTTTGGGGTGAAATGAAATGTAATTTAAATAAGGCATTTTCCATTACCTTTTGAAGTGTGTAAATATATACTGTTTCTTCACAAGAAAGCGCTTCAAATATCTGTTTATTGTTCTTTCATTCCAGTGACTGGAAACTTTTTAAAGTTACAAGAAGCATGTATCTTCTCTCTCTCTCTCTCTCTTCTCTCTCTCTCTGTGCGTGCGTGCGTGCGTGCGTGCGTGCGTGCGCGTGTGTGTGTGTGTGATTTTTTTCTTAATGGTAAAAGTAAAGGAAATTGAAGAAGAAAATAAACGTTAAAGGTAACAAGAAGCATGCGAAGGAGCCACTCAATTACTAACATTATTCTGGGCGTTTGGGAGAGAGAGAGAGAGAGAGAGAGAGAGAGAGAGAGAGAGAGAGAGAGAGAGAGAGAGACAGAGAGCAGAGAACAGAGACAGAGAGAGAGAGAGACAGAGAGAGACGGATACGGATAATTCATTCAATAAGGCCACGGCCCCCTTTGAAGGGGGCGCATAAACAACATAGAATACAGGCATGGAGAATGTTCACTAAAAAAAACAACAACAACCGCAAATGGGTTGAGAAACATGGGAAAAATGGTAACAGAATTATAAACAATATTGAGCCAGAAGTTTAAATGCTTTATATAAGTAAACAGCAAACTGTTTGACGATATGTTCACGCCTAGATGACATAAGCAATGCAAGTCTGAAGAATAAAGGATGGTTTATATACTTCGCTGGTCTCTAAGTTTTTCAAAATGGGACAACAAAATACAAAGTGGACCTCATCTTCTCGTGTACCTTTACATAATGGACAAGAGAGAGAGAGAGAGAGAGAGAGAGAGAGAGAGAGAGAGAGAGAGAGAGAGAGAGAGAGCAAACTTTTGGACCAGTTCCGGAAAAAGTTAATGAACGTTCTAATGTTGTTTATGTATAATTCAAAAGCGATTATATCGATTGTGAGAATCTTGAATTTTCGAGCCTGCAAGCAGTTTATCCATCTTTATCAATTTCACAGACTGACAATATTTCTGTACAATACTCTGTGATAAAGGAAAGCTGGAACTGCAGCTTCAATTTGTGTATGTGTATCAGGAAGTATACTTGACGGTCCCCAAACAGTTTTCACACATTTCTCTCGAAATATATTTGTGGGCCCCCAGACCAGTGAAATATCAGCATTCACTTCGCATACATCTAGTCCGAAACATACTTGTGGGCCTGGAAACCAGGGAAATAGCATTCAGTTTGCATGAATGTGACACGAAATAGACTTATGGACCTCCAAACCAGTGAAATATCAACATTCAGTTTGCGTACATTTCCTTCGAGGTTTTCCTATGGGCCCACAAACCGGTGAATAGCAGGATTCATTCTGTGTACATCTTGTCATGAAATATGTAAGTACGCCCCTAAATCAGTGACACGTCAGCTTTCAGTTTGTATACACCTACTTCGAAATATGCTCGTGGATACCCTAACCAGTGAAAACTCAGCGTGCAGTTTGTATACATCTACCACAAAACGATATCTTTGGGTCCTAAACCAGTTAAATATTAACGTTCAGTTTAACCTTTTCTATATTCGTTCCTAGATTAGAATCCCGAGGTTCACCTTTTGTGACATTTTTGGGGTAACAATCGTTGTACACCCCACCATTAAGGTAGCTGCATTCCGTATTCGGGAATGATGACTTTACCCGACACCAGCGGACACTTTCTTTGTGTTTGGTGTCCTCCATCCCACGTGCAGACAATGGCCAACCGTTCACGGGAAGGTGGGATGGGATTAAGCGTGTGCGCAGCAGTTTCCTTCTTTTTTCTTCTGCTTTCTTTCTTTTTTTCTTTTCAACACAGGTACATGTAAGGGACGCTCGGTTTACAGTCTCACCTTAAGAACGAGGAGAAGACTGGAGTCTACAGCTTGGCTGTGTGGAGCGGGAATCGAACCCCGTGCGGACACCTTAGTCATGAGGCCAACGTGGCCCCTTTTTTGTTGTGTAAAGTGGATAAGGAGGAAAGAGGAGTAGGAGATGGGAAAGAGAGTGAGTGGCACATCATCTTCCACACCAACACCAGCTCGCTGGTTTCCTCTCTCTTTTATTTCAAATCATATTTGGATCGAACCAACCACACCGACCTGTTAAGACATAAACAATAATAACCATGAACATGAGGTATTATATAAAAGATAAACATATACAGAAAAACATAATCATTCAAATTAAGCTAAGACAAGTATCAAACGTTCACAATGGAATTGTGAAATCATATATTAAAACAATAGATCTTAGCTTCAAATCTGAATATTGTCCCTGCAGCACATAGACATTACCAAAACTAAGGTGCAGGATTTACAACAAAAAAGCACAAAAGGCCTCCCCGTTGCGAACGGTAAGAGGTAAAACATATCTTTGCGATCAATAACATAATCATACCATGATCATAACCAAAGGGGATCCCCGTTGCGAAAGGCAGGATTAACAACATAGTTATTTCATAATCATAACATCAACAAAGAGGCTCCCTGTTGCGAACGGCAGGAGTTACGAACAGTCAAAAGCGTGGATCATAATTTCATAGCGAATAACAGTATTTTAAATGAACATACACACACACACACACACACACACACACACACACACACACACACACACACACACACACACACACACACAAAATGAACTCCCCGTTGCGAATGGCAGGAGCTATGAACAATGAATGAAATGAATTAACATCTAATTTTCAATAGCAAGGCATCACTTGGGCTGTATAGCAGTTACACAATTGTACGGAAAAAAATCATCTGCGTAGTGTCCACACATACGATCAAATTAAAAAAGGACTCATACTGCATGTCAGTCAGCCAACTAAGGCTATTTTTCTTTCTCAGTAGACACACTCACCTCAGGTCAGTGCGTGCTACATGCTCCAGCTCCTCACGTTTCACCCGTTAGGCCTACACCCCAGCCCAGTAATGGCTGACCAGTGGCTACTGGCGCACAAAATAGCCACATGAACGCACAAACAATCGAACAGCATTCAAGTAATTAACTGCCTAATTACTCAGCCAAGTAACCACGCAACCCTTCAGTCGCTCAAATAATGAAACAATCAAACAAACAGGTAAAACACTCGTTTGCAAACAGGTAGCAACCCAGACACACATCAAAAACTACCTTCACTGACAGTGTCTTAATCATTTGCACAGGCCACCGTGCGGTTCCGTCACTGTGACTTAACCCTATCCTTCTCGCCAGCCAACAAGGGCGACGTTTACAAGCCAGTTTGTCTAGTGTTCGAACACAAGGAACCTGCAGGGCGCGCGTTAATTTTAAATTTTATCCACTAATCACAATAAAAGACAGCAACGTCTGTAATCTATGTTTTCTTGCATCGATTTGTTGATTACTACTAATAAAATCTGTGATAATACTGAATAAGTGTTTTTGATTTCATTCTTCTTATGTGCCAGTCCCTGCTTAGTTGCAGAGTTACTTGAATAATTGACGGTGGAAATTTTGGTAAATCACATTTCCAATTAATAAGAAAATGGAGTTTGTACAATGAAAATGTAAGAACATAGAACTTTTGACTACCATTTACTAGTGTTGTTTCACTAAGATAGTACTCGATCTGCCCTCACTCTAGGTAAAACATAGCCAAACCAAAGGCAAAAACCATCAACATACCTTTACATTATGAACACCTGAATAACGGAATTAGCGTCACAGCCTTCACCACAACCTGCTCAGTGAAGAAATGGTCTCAGAGCCAGAACGCTGGGAGTATATACGCCTTCCAGCCCCTTTCAACGAGATCTTTCGAGAAACTCCTTTGTGGCTTAAGTCACAATGGAACCACTGAAGCGTCTAAAGTGTCTAAGATCTGGCTTCGTTGGGCTGCTCTTGGACAGACATTCTATCCCTGAGGGCCAAACAACCAACGGGGCCAACCGTCATATAAGTGACTGGGTCTGGAGGAGTGCAGAGGAAACAGATCCTTCAGACTCCGTACCTAGGGAAAAATCCAGCAACGACTCCCACCTGTGGATATTTACCTCTCTAAAATCTCAAGACCACCTCAACAAGACAACACCAGCCACGGCTCCATAGTCTCCCGGAGCTGTCTCCTCGGCCTATACGTAGTCTTCCAGGCCAAGCCATCCAGACCAGCCATGGTCAAAAAAAAAAAAAAGGCTGAAAACCTTTGCAAAAGCAACACCAATTACGGTGTGGTTGAAGTCCAATGGCTGTCTCTTCAAAACCAGTCTGCCCAGACCAGCCGTAGGCAAATTGTCTGCTGATTGACCAGCCTCTTAACCTCTTAACTGACATTCCGAACTATCAGCTAGGTTACCCCTCACTGTCATCCTATCCCACATTTGCAGGATTAACCACTGCAAACTCCCTGTTCTCAAAAGTTGGGCAGAATCATACCCTTTACAGTTGGAATGAAGATGCACTTGATAGACATGACCTTTTCTGAATATTCTCAAGTGTTGTTGCTCAGTACACAGATTTCAGCCAATGGACTGTGAATGTATATACAGGAGTGACGACAGAAAACTGTGTTACATTCATTAGCATTATTTCTGTTGTACCCATTAATTCAGCCTTTCCTTATCACTGAAGCAAAAGATCCGTCCGTTCGATGATACATAAGCCATGCGAGTATGTGGATGTATGCGCATGTAAATAAAAGCTGTACGTATGTAGATATGTATGTGTGTCACTACACCGTTTGGTGTGAACAGAAAGCTAGTTCATACCTGTGCTCTGTTCAGTACATGTTAACTGCAAGGCGCTGTGAGCAAAGTTATGCTAGCGCATTGTGTATGCGTATGTTACAGATTATTACTGTCATCATGATCATCATTTGTATCATCATCACATCATCATCATCATCATCATCTCATCATCATCATCGTCATCACCATCATCATCATCATCATCACTTCTACTGCTAAAACAACAACAGTAACAACTAGTACTACTACTACTACAGCCATTATGATTATCATTATTGTTACTATTATTGTTATTATTATCATTGTTGTTATTATCATTATTACTGTTGTTATTACAACTGTTAATTTCATTACTAAAACTACCATTGTAGTTGTTATCATCAATATCATTATCACTATTATTATTGTTATTGTTGTCATCGTTGTTGTTGTTACTGTATAATTCTTACATCATCCTCGTCATCTTACATATCGACAGGAATTTCCAACAAGAAACCACATAATCAGGCATGGGCATCTTCATATTTCTTTGAAGCGCTTTAAGTGAATCATTGATTCAGAGGTAGGTGTGGAGGCTGGCCGTCAAATTTCGTTCACTAGCAGACGCCAAGTTTATTTATTTATTTATTTATTCATTTCATATCTTAACACGGTTTCAAGGAAATCTCATCAGGCAGATACAGCTACGTGTCTGCGAGATCCTCCCCCCAAAACCACATGGCCCAAATTCCACAAAATAACTCGTCAACATTCCCGCACTGCGTACATCTTGTTTTTCACCGCCGGCACCAGAATTGACCCCGAAACTGAATTATCCCGGCCCCATGAAAGTCAGTCCCCAGCAAAAAAAAAAGTTCCTAATGATCATTATCACAAAACATCTCAATCGAAAAACGCATCCATCATTCGCCATTCTCACAACTCGCGCCCTCGCCCTCTACTTTTCTCTCGCTCTCTCCGCTGAACTCTCGCCTGTGGGGAGAACCTCGTTTCGCGCGAGATGTGAACGGTAACGCGCCCGAAACTAATTTTCCGTGCCATTGAGGAAATTCTTTACATTGATGTTAAAGCTGAGAGTTATCACAATGATTAAATGGACCCTCGACCCACGGCCAGGCGTGAATAAAGTGCTGGACTGGGTTGGCTCGGGGTGGGAGGGGGGGTGGGGGGGTGGGGGGGGGGGGGAGAGAACTTACCGTCCGTAGTGAGCGGAAAGAGGGTGGTGGGCTGATGAATTCCCTCCCTTTGGCGGGGGGGACCCTGGTGTGCAAGGGGAGGTCAATAATGGTGGCTGGCCCTCGGCGAGTGCACTGTTGGGTGTGGAATGTGGGTGGGCTTGCATGGGTTAAAGGGACGAGGGTTGGGTGGGGGTGGGGTGTGTGAGCGTTTGGCTACCGCCGTTTCCAGTTCAACCCTCCTCAAGTTGTTTATAGCCCAGTCGACCGCAAGGGCCGGTTCGGGATCTGGACTGGCGGGAAAGGAGGGGTGGGGGGGGGGGGGGGGGGATACGTTTTGAAGACTTGTTTTATGTGGATTTTTCAGTTTGATTTACTTTGATGTTGTTTCTAGCTCAGTACCCGCCAGGTCGGTCTCCCGGTGTCTGGACAGAGTGATAGAGTCTGGAGACAGCGGATTTACTGTGCTGGGGAGCAACGGTTCCGGTGCTCCTTTTGATGAAGTATCATGACGAAAGCCGCTGATTACATGTAAGAAGAAGCAAGTGATTTGAGGTGCTGACTGACGACTACGGTGGCGAGACTGTGAACACGAGGATAGGTACTGGCTGCTCTTTTCGGCAGGGCCGCTAGTTGGCAGATATGCAGTAAAACGTCTCCCCTTCCCCCCACTCCTCTACGCCCCTCTCCATCCATCTCCCCCCCCCCCCACTCCCAAAATCTAAACACTGTGTTTAATAGAGGGAGAGAACCGTTAGTTGGAGTGAGTTTTCCTTGGGGAACGAATGAAACGTAGAGAAATAGACAAAATGTTCTGGATAAAAAAAAGAAAGTCTTCAAAGACAAGGAATCCTTTGCTGGGAGGAAAATCTAGTATAAAGACAAACACGCGTTCCAGGGGAGATAAATCTGGTGTACACAAAGAAATATTTTAAAAAAATCCTAAAAGGAGGAGATCAGGGAGAATCTACATTGGGTGGAAAACCTAGTATTTAAGAAAAAAGTTTCCATGAAAAAACAAGTCTTTTATAAGGATGGAATCTTTTATTCACAGGCGCTTTTCTTTTTCTTCTTCCTCTTTCTTCTTTTTTTAATTCTTTTTTTATTTTTTAAAGGTTTCAATGCTTGATCTTTTGATTTCTGTTCCGTAGCAGCTAGATACACGCAGCGTCCTCTACTGCTCAGAAGGCTCGATAAACTTTTGGTTATGTATTACTGTCCCATCTTCTGTGATGGGCTATCATAGTGGCATTACTCAGACGACACTCATTATTGTAGAACCCCATATTCATCCACACCTGGGTACGTACCACTTCAACCACAGTAGCTGCAATCCATAAAGCCTACACAATATCAGGCCGCCACGAGGCAACCTATCAGAGGACACCCTGCACTGTCTGCAGCGTTATCAGACAGCGAAGGTTACCTCAGCTGGAACCAGCTCTGTCTCTTAGGCGTAACAAAATGGCATAGCACAAAGGTCTTCGAAACTTTAAGTTGACATTATCTCCCGGTCTCCCTTAACTCCGCGCGAAGTCGGGAGTGGGGGGCGCACCACACCGAAGAACAGTTTACCAGGTTCCCCTCCAATTCTGTCGCTTGTCGGTGGCACCAAGTCCTGGGTCTCAGCAAACATTTTGCCTTTCCACTGTGCAATGTTGTTGGTCCATCGTTTTGAAGACAGGCATGACCTACGGTAGATTACATCGTCCATTTCGCGCTCAAGAACGGGTGTTACACAATCGAATGTGACACCATGAAATCGTCCAGGATGACTTCTAAAGTGATATTCGACACGTTTTTCGGAGTGTCAGTTCCGCGTTGTTGTTCCCCTCGGACACCATATTGGATTTTTCTCGAATGTCACACTGCTCGAGCGCCGTTTGCGTGAATATCGTCCACCTGCCGGTGACACGAGTAACATTAGAATCGTTAAATAACTCTGAATTTACGCCTGATTTGTGTGTGTGTGTGTGTGTGTGTGTGTGTGTGTGTGTGTGTGATTTTTTTTATATTATGTTTTGGTCTTCAACAAACTGACACGACAGACGAGGCTTTTTTTTTTTATTGGCATCTAACAATATACAGCTGCGTGTGTGGATCTTCAATTAAAAATCCATTTACTTTAAAAGAAGACAGACTAAATTCTACATCGTAAGAAGTTTACGAAACGATCATGACAATATTTATGATTAAAAAGCAACTAAATGGACCTCCCAAAAAAGATTTCCTCCTTTTAAAGAAATTCTTTTCCTTTTTTTTCTGGAATATTTTTCTCTGTGTCCATATACTAACACTGACATTCCCGCTCCTTCGTCTAAATTTACTTTGAGCGTTGCGGTGGGGATGGGGGAAAAGATGTAATCTTTGTTTCTTGTTTTGTTTTTTGGGTCGTCGTAGAGACATCTACTGCAATTCTGATCGCAGTAATTTTTATTATTCATTTCAACTCAATCGGTGAAACACACACACACACACACACACACACACACACACACACACACACACACACACACACACACACACACGCGCGCCCGCGCGTGTGTGTGTTCGCCATCTATGTTAATTGTTGCTGTCGGTGTGTGTGTGTGTGTGTGTGGGTGTGTGTGTGTGGTGTGTGTGTGTGTGTGTGTGTGTGTTGTGTGTGTGTGTGTGTTTTTCACCATTTATCTTCATTGTTGTTGTGCGATGACGCTCTCCACTATTGATTCTGGGTAGTTTCTCGATTTATTCATTTTCCGTAGACCTGGCTTATCTGTTTTCCTTGCGAAGAAAATATTAATGATCAATGATACATGCAGAATTGATCGATTGATTGACGGATTTTTAATTATTTTTCCTCCAAGAGGAATTTATTTTCATCCGCATCCGTTTGTCTCTCTGTCTGCCAGCAAGGATCACGTAAAACTACTGAATTTTCTTTATTTAAACTCAACCAGAAAAGGAAATGTTGCCCAGGGACGTACTCATTAGCTTCTTAGTGCTGCCAGGAACCATGACTGTTCAGCAAGATCATTCCAGCTTTTGTAGTGCCATAATCCTCAAACCGCATTGAACGAAACCTGGTGGGTAGAAAGACGGAACGTGGCCCAACAAAGGCCCAAATAACTCTGGGTGCAGATCCGTGCTGACGATCCGGATCAGACATCAGATCCAGGATTAATTCATTATTGATAAGGATTATTACAAAATTTCCAGTGAACTTCAACACAGTGAAGGTACTGTTACAAATTCATAATCATCGATCAATTGAAATATTTTCATGGAATATAAAATTTTCTAGCGGTATAAAACGCTAATGTTTTGTATTTTACGTGTCTTATCAATAAAAAATAAATGGGAAGCGACTTCCTCAGTCCGCTCCAACCATCACTTCTCTCAGCGATTTCTTTTTCACTCATGAACGGACTGAAAGAAGAAACCCCAGATTGTCAGAGCTCGGCGTAAGTAGTGCCTTCTGCTTATTTACTTATTTGTTCGTTGTTGTCTCATCTTCCTCGGGCTATTTTGGTAATAGTCTCACGTCACTCCTTGTGACTATCCACAGTCATACTCAGGCCGTCATGTAGGAGTCCTAGTTTCAGCAGTTCTGAGTGAGCTGCAGTAAACCCTGCCAGCACAGACCGCCCGAAGAAAGACTTTCTCCGTTCGAAGACTTTTTTGAGGCAAACGTTTTCCGTCTTCAAGTATGCGAGATTTACCTTCCTTAAAAGATCTAAAAAAAAAAAAAAAACAAACAAAAAAAAAAAAAAAAAAAAACTGGAACAAACTTGCTTTTGTTTATATGATATTTGTCTGCCAATAAAGACCCCCATCCACTCCACCCCACCCCACCCCTCCCTTTTAAGGATTTCTTTCGAGGTTTAGCTCTTTTTATGTGGAACGTTTCTTTTTCATTGTCAAGCTCTTATTGACCTCCCAGACTCAGACCTGTTCTACTTTTCCAGGTTATCTGGAGATCGTTTTTGCCAGGTCACCACATGCCTCTCTCCAAAGGACACCCTGCCGTGCAGACGAAGTCGCTTCTACGGTCTTCAGTGGCGGTGGTACTGATTTCACACACGCAGGATATCAAAACTTCCTGAGCCTCATTCCCCTCTCCTCCCCCCCCCCCCCCATCCCATGCACCTACCCCTCGGTCGAGCTGTGAAGTGACTGGATGAACATACCCATCTTGAATGTAAACAAACCTAATATAAACAAATGCGAGATAAAATAGTTCCAGGGAATCGACGTTTGAAGGGGAGGGACTCTTTTTTTTCCGTGTCTTGAAACGGAAGGTCTCGCTGCATTGGCTCTGCGGTGGAGCTGCTCAGCTTGTGTGCTAGGGGATGCGGATTCGAATCCTTAACGAGTTGTCTCAGTTCTTTAAAGACTTCTCGCCATGCCTTGTTGTGGATTCTATGACGAGCACTTTTCCATGCTGCTGACAGTCCTCGCATTATCGTATTATCTGAAAGGCTAGCATCCAGGACAATATTGAAAGTGCAATGGATAGGGTATACATTCTTCAACAACAAGCACCACCACCATCACAACAAACACATGTCCATTTTTGAGAGGTTTCAGTCTGAGGGTTCCTCTTCTCAAGTTGCTCAAGCCACTGAGCTAGGGTGCCAAATATTGTGCTAAGCTATTAAGCTATCACGAACAAACTGATCTACACAAGACCCTCAGAATCAACCAATTCTAGAGATCCCTCCTTCCCCCCTCCCTCAACGCCCCTCTTCCTTCACTCCGCGCCCCCTCCCTCCGCCACCCGTCCTCCCCCCATTCTTCCGCCTCCCCTCCCCCTTCCCCTTTGGTTAAAAAATGGCCACTTTATTATCCAGTCGCTTCTCTCTCTCTCTCTCTCTCTCTCTCTCTCTTCTCTCTCTCTCTCTCTCTCTCTTTCTCCCTCACTCGCTGGCTGGCTTGCTTCTTCCAGTGACAAAATACATCCCAAGTTCCTGCCCCCCTCTCCCCCCCGACCCTTACCCCCTTCTCCGCCCATCCCTTCTCCTTGCCCCTCCTACTTTCCCCTCCCCCTTCCTCTTCTCTGACTCCGTGCGGACCTTCGTGTTAAATGCTCGGAAATAATTGATTCATGCCCGGCCATTTTCCTGATAGAGGTAATTTGGCCGATGGTGGCCCATACAGAGGGGAGAGACGCAAGCATAGCCGACAGAGGCGTTGTCTGGCGACTTAGGGCATTCGGAGAGCTTGGCGGTGTCCAGGGGGAGAAAAAATGCTCCCTCATCGAAATTTGTCCCAGGTTATTTGCTGTCGGTCTATTTGTCTGTCTGTCTGTCTGTCTGTCTGTCTCTTCTTCTTCTTCCCTTCCCCCTTCTCTCTCTCTCTCTTCCTCCCCCTCTCTCTCTGGGTCTTACTTACCCTTTGTACTAAATTTACCACCCAACGGAGATTTCTTTTTTACATTTTTTTTTTTCGTTTTGACTATTTTGTATTTATACCCAAACAAAAGACTTTCTCTTTGAAAGACCGTTCTCTGGAACATTTTTGTCTTTGTCTATACTAGAAATACGTCCCAAGAAACAGTTCTCCTCTTTAAAGATTTTTTATACGAGAGGATTTTCCTTCCTTCTCCGTACTACATTCCACCTCCATCAGACGCTCTTTTCCTATACAGACTTTTTCTGGAACTTTTTCTGGCCTTCGTTTACGCTATATCAATCTCAAAACGAAAACTTACCCATCTCAAACACTTTTTTTTTCTGAATTTTAAAAGGAATTTTGATTAACCCCACCGGTTAAAATGGACAGTCAAATTACAAGACAAAACACGTTAGTCCATGTTAACCGGTGGAGTTACTTTTCAGAATTTGTTTCAGTTTCAGCCTGCAGTCATCTCACTTGGAAACTAACTTTACTTCTGAGACATTTCCCCCCGTCTGTCTGCGCTACATTTACCTCCTAACGAAAACAGAATCTTTCCATTTAAAGCTATCATGTTAAGGAATTCTGCTGGTCGATGGAGAGAGGTTCTACTGTATTGAATTCTGTCATGTCTTGTATTGTGGTATAAAATGAAACCTTCCAATGAAAAACTCCGACCATTTGATTTTTTGTTTCAGGAACATTGTTTTTGAATAAATTTTTACATCCGTATCAGACTCCTTCCCACCTCAAGAGATTTCTGTCAGTTGTTCTCGAGAGTTCCACCTGCATCTATCATTGCACTGTATAGTATAATTGTGCTCTGTATTCGATTATGTCGCATTACTCTCTACTGTCTTGTATGGTGGTGCATTGAGCTACATTACGTTGTATCGAACATTTACATCAACATTTCACTGTTGTTGTTGTTTTTGTTGTTATTGTTGTTGATGATGATGTTTTTGTTGTAGTTGTCTTTTCTGTTTGTTTCTTTCATTCTTACTTCCTTCTCTCTCTCTCTCTCTCTCTCTCTCTCTCTCTCTCTCTCTCTCTCTCTCTGGTTTAATCATATTTATTTTTTGTACAATTTCCATATTCATACGTACTTCTCTTTTGAATTAAGTGGTAGTGAAACCGACACAGTTTTTGCAATGTTCAAAACTTTGGTTTTTGCAGCAGGAGAATATTTTACAGTCGTAAAAATATAGTCTGTACATTAATATGTCATGAAAGTCCTGTTACCAATGAATTGTCGATTGAGGTTCCAATGCTCTTGCATACTTGTCCTGGGGTTGTTAGCTTTGTTCTTTTTTTCTTAAGAAAAAGAAAATACTGCATTTATACTGGGTTTATCTTTTGTAGGTAAGACAGCAGAGTTTTTCTTCATAATGATAAGGAACGGATTAATCGGTATTTTATACAAACTGATTCAAAAGATAACTGATGAATATCAGTATGTAGGTTACCATTTTTTTTAATTGACTCCTGTCTGCGTGTGTCTCATATGAATGGGCACAGAAAGTAGCTTTTCTTTTGGGGTTCTTTGCTTGTAACTGTTTCGCCATGAGAAAAAAAGAACAACTTTCTTTCCTAGTTTCTTGTTTTTGATCCACGTCCCCCTGCTTTAAACAAGATTTCCTGTCTTAAAAACGTCAATTCGTTTATACGTCATGCTTATGAAAGGAAACGAAATTGATAGAAATCAACATTATTTTTCAACATAATTTCCCCGCCAAAAATTGTCTAATGGCTTACATAACAGGCCCTAAACCCGGCTTTTGAATTCGTCAGCCAATCACAAACAAGGAACAAACCCGAAATGACAATGTCCGTGTACAGCCTATGCTTTTGCGACGCACATTAAGTTCAATCATTTGTTGATTGCGTTTCTTGTGTCCACCATCAGTTCTGGTGCATGCTCTTTGCATTTGGCCGAATGTGTTACTCGTTTCATAGTATCGTGATTTGCCAATTAACATTTTCGTAATTAGTGAATAGGATCACGAAAGATTTATGTCAAGAAGTGTCACGAATAATTAGGCCAATAGTCTTTTAGAAGATTGCAATGCCACCTGTCATCGCATGTTGCACTGTACTGTTCTCCACTGGTAGACCGACAGTAGTTTGAATGCCTGAATTTGTTCTTCAGTTGTTTTTTTTTTTACACAGTATGGCAGAGACCAGTCTACAAATGATGTGCTCATTTGTCTTTTTCCTGTACCATCGGCAAAGCTCGATGCTGTTAACATGCTTATAAAACAAAATTGTGGCCGGAAAAAAATACTATCGCAGTTACAAAACAGACTTGAAACTAGATGTCATCACCATGAGCCCATTCTATTCGAACAGTTTTCAGTTTATCTTTTCAAGTGAAAAAAGTGTTTTGAAACATTCACAGTTACAACAATCTTATTACTTACGGCTTTTTCAATGAGATTCCTTCATCAAAATGTTTTGAGCCCTTTTCCCAATCTTCCTTCTAGTTCCCTCCCCTACTGCTTTAGCCTCTCTCTCTCTCTCTCTGTGTGCGTGCGTGCGTGCGTGTGTGTGTGTGTGTGTGCGTGCGTGCGTGCGTGCGTGTGCGTGCGTGCGTGCGTGCGTGCGTGGTGTGTGTGTGTGTGTGTGTGTGTGTGTGTGTGTGTATGTGTATGTGTGTGTGTGTTTGTGGATATGTGTGAGTGATGGGTGTGAAAGTTCAGATACTCGCATGTTCGTATTCAGGCCTACACAGTTTTGTTTTCAATCTGATCAGCTGTTGGGGCACCAGCTTGACATCGTCTTAATTGCTATTAAAAAAAATACTCAAGCTATCGTGGCCAGGAACGCTGAAGAAAAACTGGGAGACGGTGTGGAAGAATTTTCAGGGTGGGAATGCTTTCAAGAAGAGACACCGGTGGAAAGGGGAGGGCAGTCGGAGCACAGGAAGTTAGGGAGCAATATGGGAGCCCGGATTGCGCCGTCTTCTGCTAATCATAAACTTGTGGCCATTATTGCGTCAGGGGAAAACAGGGTCATTTTTCTTCCTGGTTATGGCGTGCGTGCGTGCGTTCGTGTGTGTGTGTGTGTGTGTGTGTGTGTGTGTGTGTGTGTGTGTGTGTGTGTGTGTGTGTGTGTGTGTGTGTGTGCGTGCGTGCGTGCGTGCGTGCGTGCGTGCATATGTGTGCGCGCACGTAGGTCTGCAGTTTATTGCCCTCTTGCTAGCTTGATTTATAGGTGAACTGACTGATAGATCGATGGATTGAGTGATTATATGTGAATGCTCGATTAATCATGTAATGCAGTGCAATAACAGCGCCAGCCGCCACGACATCAAATCAAACGCAGTCATTGGGTTGGTTGGTTATTCAATTGTCATCTTGTCTGGCAGACTGAGAGACCAAGTCTGAAATGTCTCAAGTTGTACAGTAACACTTCTAAATAAAGGCCCTCCAGTATATACAGTACGTTCTTCTAAAGACTTGTTTCTCTTGAACGTGTCTTTTTATTTCATTTAATTTATTCATTTTTTTTTAAATGAATGTACGGAATCGATTTTGACCTGACAACGGCCTTGGAATGGCTCCTTACAGTCGGCTGGACTGTAAACAAAATGAAACGAAATGGAGTCTCCTTATACTGGATTTAGTTCCCAATGTTATTACTTTCTTTTGGAGGCTCACTTTTCTGAAACCTCGTAGATTTACGTCGTAATAAAATATTCATCATTTTACCAGCTTTTCCTTTTATTTGGGGGGGGGGGGGGGGGGGGGGGGGGGGAGAAAGAGGGGGCGTGGGGGGGGGGGATATCGTTTTCTCTGTGCCTTTACGAAATTTACTCTCAGTAAAGATTGCTTCTCTCTAAGCACGTGTTTCTCTTTGTTCTGAATTTATCTTCTAGTAAAGAAACCATATCCCTCTGACAACGGGCATGTAGGGAACATTTTTCTTTGTCTATATCAAATAAACTTCCAGTTACAGGCCCCTTCTCTCTCTCTCTCTCTCTCTCTCTCTCTTCTCTCTCTCTTTTTCTCTCTCTCTCTCTCTCTCTCTCTCAAGACGTGTTTCTCAGAAATGGTTTTCTCTTCGTTCTTTTTTTTTCCGCAATAAAGACTCCTTCCCTGTAACGACGTGTGTGGGGGGAATATTTTTCTCTTTGTACTAAATTTACCTTCCTGTTTAGAATCCTTCCCACTAACGATCGGTTTCTCGGAAATATTTTTCCTTCGTTTAAAATTTCCCTTCCAGCAAAGAACCCCTCCCCCCCTCTCCTGACGATACGTTTCTTGGGAATATTTTTCTCTTTGTACTAAATTTATTTTCCGGTAAAGACTGCTTACCTCCAAAGACGTGTTTCTGAGAAATATTTTTCTCTTCGTCTGTTGAAAATATTTTTCTCTCTGTCTTTTAATAGATTTACCTTCCCGGAAAGTGTCTTTGTCCGTGTCTGAGGACATATTTTAAAGAAATATTTTTCTCTTTGTTCAAATTGACTTTCCAATAAAGACTCCTTCGCTCTAACGACGTGCTTCTCGGGAACATTTTTCTCTGTGTCTATACTCCATTTACTCCCAGTAAAAAAAACAAAACAAAACAATACCCCCCCCCCACCACCCCCCCACCCCCCAAAAAAGCCACCTTGCCTCTAAGGATGTGTTTCTTGGGAATGGTTTTCTCTTTGTCTAGTCAAAATTAACCTGCCAGTATAGACTGTTTCTTTGTCGGAACGTGTTTTGCTGGTGAATATGTTTCTTTTTGCCCCTCATTTTTTGCCGTTCATTTTAAAGGCGTTGGGGAATATTTTTCTCTTTGTGTGTGTGTGTGTGTGTGTGTGTGTGTGTGTGTGTGTGTGTGTGTGTGTGTGTGTGTGTGTGGTGTGTGTGTGTGTGTGTGTGTGTGTGTGTGTGCGTGCGTGCGTGCGTGCGTGCGTGTGTGTGTGCGTGTGTGTGCTCTTGTAGTGTTATTACCCATGATTACGTTTACGTGATTGCGTGCGTTGTTTGATATAACATGTTAATTCTATCTTATGTGTACGTGTGATCAAAACATGAAAAAAGAGATTGTTTCATTACTTCATTTCTCCCTGTATGTATAAGATCTATTATCCGGATTAAAAAAAATTAAGAAAACAAACAAACACAACAAATTAAAACAAACAAAAAATTATCTCCCTAGAAAGATTCGCTCATGTTAAAAAGTTTTTAGAGAAATTTTGTTTCTCTCTTTGTCTATGTTACATTTACCTCCCAGGAAAAGTTATTTTCCTCTCAAGACTGCTTTCCTGTAATACGTTTCTCTTTTTGTCCTCACTACATTTCCCTTCCAACAAAAAACCTCTCTGTCTAGAGAATTTTTCTCTAGAAAATTTCTCTCGTTGTCCACACCAGGCATATCTACCTGCCTGAATCGAGAAATTGACTAAAGATAGAGACGTTTGTTGTTAAAGGTGAACGAAAATGTAAATTGGACTACTTCATGGAAATTAAATGCACCGCCTTTAAAATGCTAAACACAAATGGATGATATCAATACCGGTCCGGAAAGTTTCAAAGACGTAAACACAATTAATTGTGAGAAAGTCGATGGACAGCAAATTGGTTTGTCTCTGACAGTAGTTTTCTCGATTTATTTTTTTAAAGAATCAACTACCGGATACGTCTTACATGTTACAATGGGAAAATCGAACCATTTCGATCAGTACAAGGGGACGCTGAACGCATATATACAAAAATCTAACGGGAAGACTGGAACAACACAGTCAAGTTTCCTTCAAAGCGTCGCACAAATTGCCTGACCAGCTGTGCAAGTGTCAGAATCTCTCGGGCCTGGTTGACGACAAGAAAAGGAAAAAAAGAGTAGAACATGCCTTTTCTGGTGAATCAGACTATACTGAATCCCATAGTCTCATCCTCACTGTTATCGACAAGCATTAAGAAAAAAAAAAAAAAAAGGGGGGGGGGGGGGGGGGGGGGGGGGGGGGAGGTGCAAATTACATGGCCCCATGTACCCTACTACCGGTGACCTCACTTTCGACTTTCTTTCCACGTTCCGTGGCTGCCTTCACTTTTTCAGTCGTGTGTGTCAAAGTCATCGTTATGGGCAATCTTATATTATTATGCTAAATGGCATTGGAAGACGGGTAAACAGTTATGAAGAAGATGAGAGATGGAACTGTGATATAAGAGTCAGTACATTTTCTAGTTACCCCTATATGAAGCAGAAGTCATTATCCAGAGGAATGTTTTCCTCATAACCGGAGGCCGTGGACGTTTAAAAGAATACGAGAAACAATAGACGACCACGTGGTGAAAACTGATAAAACAACTATAATAATAATGTGTCCTTAACGTCTAATTCCTGATTGAACGCTCTGATGGCTGACAACACATAACTGTAGACAAGCTACATTCATTTAATTGTAAAACTATATAAAAACTACGATGACTGTTTCACGATGGTCCTCGCCCCGTACTGCAGCACCATCACCATCCTCACCCAAAAGCAGGCAGTCTTTTTCTATCAGACCATCAGATACGCACACATGCACACACTCTCGTTCGCACACACGCATGCGCGCGATACTTTTTCTCTCTCTCTCTCTCCCCACACACACCACACTAACCTCTTACCTCCCTCGTTCCCCCCCCCCCCCCCCCCCACACACAACACACGCACACACGAACGGATTACATCAAGAATACAAAATGTGCACGACGCATTTCACAAGTTTGAAAATTCAGATATTGCGTACGATTTGATCGAGGTGGAGCAAGAAAAACGCCAAATATTTAGGGGGGGGGGGGGGGGGGGGGGGTCCCAGACAGATGGTCCATGAAAGACAAAAAGCTCACTGACCGAAAGATCTAGTTCTAATGCTAGAGGCGTGACAGAGACGAGCAAAGGAAGTGGAGTAGAAATGAGAAGAAATGTAAAGAACGCTTGACGGATACTTTGGACCAGTGCCGTTAAGTGATGAGAGATAGGTAGACGCCAGTTTGTAATTAATTCTGCGCCGAGAAGGGAGCCAGTGAAGAGACTGTCAGAGAAGTGTGACATGCCGTCGACTGGATGGCTTCCTGATCAACTCTTTCAACGCTGTTATGGACCCTCTATAAACTTTTAGAAGTTATTTTTGGTGAGCTAGTCACGAGACTCTGGTCACAATCAAGTCTTGACAATTCTAAATCAACAGACCATTTTTTATAGCTTCAGTGGAGACAGAGCTGAGTTTTCGATTTTTCAGATAGGTGAGAGAATTTAGTAGTGGGGGAAAACAGCTGCATGCTAACAATTCTTCCGTCAATACATTGATGACCTGGTTAACATTTAAAAACAAATGAAGGGGGGGGGGGGGGGGGGGGGGGGGATGGAGATTTAAAAAACGAGAATATTAAATTATGGAAATATGTCATAAATGTTAAACCCTTCACTAGCAGCAAGTGGGAACCATCGTATTCTATCTTGAAGACAGAGATCTATTCATATTGCCTGCTCCTCGCCTTTCGTCCGCTGGATCGGACTCATCAGGAAGACACAGCTCACTGTGTCTCTGCTCTCTTGGAATCAAATGGAGATATACCACAGTCTATAATTCTGTGGCGTTCTCACCACCAAGGGTTCAAAAGTAGAACCCAACAGCACCCCAAAGCAGCCAGCAAAGGGTAGAAAATTGAAAGAAAAAGAAAATGTGGAAGGAAATAAGTTGCTGAAAAACTAGAATTACTATATAAACAGTATGAAATGTAGGGGAAAATCTTCTTTGAGCCTATGCTTGAGGATCCATTCAAGGATGCAAGGGAAGTCAAAAGTGTCAAACAGTCCGAGTGGTCAGCTCTGCTGTTTAATAACCCAAGCATTGTCAGCAGCTAAGAACTGCGCAGAACAGCCTTTACTTGGATATACAAATATATATATATATATATATATATATATATATATATAAAAGAGAGAGAGAGAGAGAGAGAGAGAGAGAGAAGAGAGAAAGAGAAACAAAATCATCATTATTGAGGGAGACCCATAAGCATGTACACGTTTAGGGGGGAGTGTGCTATTAAGGTCTGAATGGCACAGAGGGACAGAAGAGAGAGAGAGAGAGAGAGAGGAGAGAGAAGAGAGAGAGAGAGAGAGGGAGGGAGAGGGAGGGAGGGGGGCAGAGAGAGAGACACACAGAGAAACAGAGAGAGAGAGAGAGAGACAGACAGACAGACAGACAGACAGACAGACAGACAGAGACAGAAGCAGACAGCAAGAGAGACAGAGAGGGTGTTCAGACCTCAAGGGCTAAGGGAGAATGAACATTATAATGGCCAATAATCTGTCTTCTTTCAAGAACTTAGGAGTACAAACAGAAAACAACCAAAGAAAGAAACGACAAATAAAGAAAGAAAGAAAGAAAGAAGGAAAAAAAAGGAAAAAAAAGAGAGACAGAGGACAACATCAGCGCAAAAAGCTTCAAATCTGATTTGCCGAAATCGTCCCTGCAGCACGCCTAAACCGCAACTACAACATACAGCCAACGTCTTCAACCCTAACCCCATCAGCCAATTCACCCAAATTAACCATTGGCCCAAAATTATCGCCCGCTGCAATCCGATTGTGTCGGCCACAGGAACCTCCAGCTATGCTCCACCGTCACCGGTGCAAATCAAGTTTACCCTTTCGGGGGAGCACTTGATTCGCGCCAAGTGATTGGATTTGGGCTGTTATTGAAATGGGTTATTGTCTTGTCCGCCGGCCGAGCAGTGTATGACCGCTTGTGGGGGCTGGGAATTAACCGGCGACAGGGGGGAAAAGATGGGGCCAGTGAATCTAAAGAGGCCCGGAGATGAAGACGAGATGCAGGATGAAGAAGAAGAAGAAGAGAAAGACCGAAAGTGCTTGAGGGCCAGCAGAGAGAGAGAGAGAGAGAGAGAGAGAGAGAGAGAGAGAGAGAGAGAGAGAGAGAGAGCAGAAGAGAGACAGAGAGAGACAGACAGACAGACAGAGACAGAGACAGAGAAGAGAGAGAGAGAGAGAGAGGATGAAGAGAAAGATCGAAAATGATTGAGGGTCAGCGAAGCGGAGAGAGAGAGAGAGAGAGAGAGAGAGAGAGAGAGAGAGAGAGAGAGAGAGAGAGAGAGAGAGAGAAGTAGTCAAGCGGTTACGCACTCGTTTCGGACGCGAGAGAAACTCGTGTCCGCGGTTCCAATCTCACTCGGGATGATTTGTATATTTCTCTCCCCCATCCCCGTTTCCCGCTAGACTTTAAG
>CM065740.1:44597634-44615134 GCA_033310375.1 Conus canariensis
ACGCGTTAGGAGCCTGAGACGCCATCATTAGAGCAGCTCACTGTTTCCTTTGCACCGATCAGCTACAGGGATGTCACAATCCCCTCAGCCTCTTTCCCCTCCCTTCCTCATCGAAACAAACACTCACTCGTTCCCCTTTGCTTAGGTTCTGAAGGACACCCTTCCTGCCATTTTTAGGGAGGACCGCGTGCACGAGTTTATGTGCGTCAGCCCCTGTGCCAGTATGCGAAATCATGGTCTCGTGAGAGATCAACCACAACGCTTGATAAATCTAGGAAACGAGAATAACCCCTGACGTAACATCTCGCCAACCTTCAGCTCCCCACCCCCTCTAATGTATTAGGCGTTTCTAAACGCTTATCATCTGAGAATGTATTGAGATTTCATGATTTCTCAGAAATTCTGAATATTGTAAGCTCTCTTGTTTTTAGAATCTCTCCTCCTCTCTTACCCCCTTCCATCCTTTTCCTCCCCCTCCATTTCCTCCCAGTCTGGGCCCCATATCTGCCGAAGGCGTTAATTTATATAGGAAACGAGAACATTAACTGAAATGATGTCTAATCACCCCTAACCCTCTCCACCCCCACCTCTCCGCGATATTTCAGGCCTTGCTAAATAAATACTTACTACATGTATCTAAAACAACATCCATATTTTGTGATTTTTCGAAAATTCTGATATATGGTAGTCCAACGTGTTATAAAAGTTTCTCCCATGCTTTCTCCCCCTTCCAGCCTTTCTCCGTTCCTCCACCCTCCCTCCCCCACCACAACCTCCCTTCCTTTCATTGATTTATAGTCATTCGTTCCTCTTAGACTTCCATACACACAAAGAGTTCCTACGAGGATTTCTTCACAGTGCTTCTTCAGGGTGAATGTTCAAAAGGAAGGATCTTTCCAGTTCTCATTTCTATCCTCTATCATGATTTGCTGTCGTGTTTTCACGAATCATATTGTCCTCACTAATGGAAGCCATGACTGAAATGACTTAGCTTTCCTTCCACATGATTCACCACTTGACTAAGGGACATTTTGACTGGCCTTTTCAGTCAGCCTACACAGGCAGTAACCATAACGATAAATGACAAGCATCAAGCCTCCATAACATCGGTCAAAGTCAGCCAACACCAACAAGCGATGTTTCACAGAGAAATGACAACGCTTAAAGGTCATGGATTTCTCTCTTCTCTCTCTCTCTCTCTCTCTCTCTCCTCTCTCTCTCTCTCTCTCTCTCTCTTCATAAACTCGTTACAAGTGAAGACAACTCTAAAGCTTCTGTCGCACCATGCAAGTCCAAAACAAGACTCTGAAGTCCTAAAATAAGACTCTGTTCTTGTGCTTGCCCTTTTACACGCCTCGCCATTTTTTTCTCATAGCCGGCGAGTTCGTAGGAAAGCAGTATGCAGATTGGCTGATCACGTGACTCGGACGAGGAACTCATGTGCCACTGCTGCAGTTAACTATATATTACTTATTGACATTGAAGTGTTCTGATCTTGTTACTTCCGTGGAGAGTACTACGCTACAAGCAGAGTCATGTTTGACACAGAATCTGAACGCTAGAACAGATGTCTAACCTTGGCTGAAGCTCAGTTTGAAGTGCGACACACACACACACACACACACACACACACACACACACACACACACACACAACACACACACAAAACCCAAACAACAGAAAAATTGTCCCCTTGGGAGATGGTGGGTTGTGAAGCGAATAATCTTATCTTTGCTCCGACTGGACGATCACTTCTGTTGTGAATATGTCTCGTCCGAAAAGCTGAGCATTTCAACTCCCCAAAATGGGACAAGCACTCGCTCTTGTGTTCGCCTACCTCGGTGGTCATCCTCATTGCCATCACTGTTGTTCTTTATCTCATTCCTGGCAGTATTAATATACCACTCATTCGCTTTTAGACGCTAAGCTCTACGCGCTTCAATATCTATGTTTTCGTTCACACAACGGCCTGCCTACCTGGGTACAGCCAATGGAAGAACTGTCTGTTGACGCTAATAATTCATTTTCCGTGCCATTCAATCGAATATCCGTCGTGTAGTTTTATACTAATTCCTTCGATTTTTCCTGAGAATGCATGCAGTGCGCGTAAATGTCATCTGTACCAACGGCAAACTGACCATCGTTTCTCAAAGTTGGTGCTGTGATTCTATGCGTGCACAAGATGTTTTGTGCTCATTTACACATGGCACCTTAGTTTGCAGTTCTATTTGAAAAACTTTTAGGCAAATGCTATCACAACTAATGTCAATTTCTCGTGAAAAATCCACCAAACCCGGATCAGGAGTCCCACGTTCTATCAAATGACCAATTCCAGCCTCACACCTGGTCACAACTGTCGGGTAGCAAAAAGCCAGCATTTGAGCCAACATTTGAGCGAGGAGCTCTGATAGTGTGCTACAGGCTTAACAATCATCGGTCGTGTTTACCGCTGTCCTACCATGATTCAGGCTGCACATCCGGCCATTCTTTAGGACCCTGAGGCGCCGTCATTAGCACAGGTCACTAATTCCTTTTACTGATCAGCGAGGGGGATGTCAAAAATCTCTCAGCCTCTCTCTCTCCTCCATTTCCAATTCTCCCCACATCTCCCCCCCCCCCCCCCGTTTGGATTGTAATGAATTCCTTCCCCTTTCTCTGATGACTGCTTTCCCAGTTCATGTGCATCAGTCTCCATGTGTGCAACCACAGCCTTTAGCGAGACTGGCTACTGGCGTTACATTAGGAAAGGGAACAAGAACATACGCTTGTCACATCTTCTGAAACGTCCCTTTGTGTTTAAGGCATTGCTAAACATGTACTTACACTTACAGCTGAGTCTCATAATTTCTTGGATGTTTTGGATGTTGTGAGCTCTTTCACGTTTTGAGTATTGTTTCCTTCCCTTTGTTCTTTACTTTCCATTCACTGTCCGTGCCATTGTCCCTCCCTTCCTCTCATCCACTTTCCTGATAGTTTATTTGTGTGAATTCGCTTCCGTTTAATCCAGACATTCGTGATAGTCCTCTACGAACTGGCTGCAGTGTGCCTTAAGAGTAAATGGCACTACTGAAGGACGAATCTTTGCTGCACTCATTTTCATCGTTTATCATAACTTACCAGCGAAGCTACATGGCAGCCTGGGTCGATTTGTCCTCAGTAATGGAAGCAATAACCACGGCAGTAAAATGACCCAGGTTTCCATCTCACATAATTCACGGCCAGACTATGGAACAGCCGGATTGCTCTGTTCCCGTCCCTCTCTGGCCCAGTCCACACAGGCAATAACAATGATGGTGGATGACAAGCATCAAGCCTCCACGTTATTGATCGGACACAGACAACGCCCACAAACGATGTTTCACACAGAGAGGTCGCGGGACTTAAGTGCTTGTGGATTCTCTCACTTGCCCCCTTCCCGGTCCTCTCTCTCCTGAAGCCAGTAGAAGCAAAGGCAATTCTAAGAACTAGCGGTTGTTTTCACCGTTATTCTCCCAGGATTCAGGCTGCTTTGCCCAGCCTCACGTAAGGAGCCCAAGACGCCATTATCAGCTCAGCATACTGAATTTTTTTATTGATCAGGGAGGGAAAATGTCAAAAATCTGCCAATCTTTCTCACCTCTCTTTCTTCACTGTACCGCCATCCCTCTTCCTCTCCTGCTTGGTTCAGAAGAATACGCCGCCCTTTCTCTGGATGACTGCTTTTGCCAGTTCATGCTCACCAGATTCCACGTCAGTTCATACAATTACATCCTCATGAGGCTCCTGCTATTGCTGTACAATTACTAAAGGAACCATTCCCACAGTATTATTGATTAAACCTCGCCATACTTGTTAGGCATTGCTACACACTCATCATTCCAGATCACAGTTTTTACGATGTCACAGAAACTCTGAATATGGGGAGCTCATACATATTTCGGAAATTTGTCCCTCCCCCCCTGTCTCTCTGTCCCATCCTCTCTGTATTTCCCAGCCCCCTGTTCTCGCCTCTTCCACCCCTAGTGTAATTTTTCGTTCATTCTCACTTATTCACATTCAGGAGTTTCTGTTTGCTTCCCGAGTAGCCACAGTGCTCCTCCGTGACAGCGCATGTTCAGGCTGAATGGATTTCCTCAAAGGATGTAACTATTTCCGTCATTGATCATAAGCTGGTAGTTGTGCTTCTTTGAACTGTGGGTCAGTTTTCCTGCAATAACGGAAGTCATAACCGGAACAGTAACAGGATGAAGGATTCATCCTACATGATTAACTTCCAGACTATGAGACCCTAAATGCTCTATTCCCCTCCCTCTGCCAGTCAGCCCACACTAGGCGATAACCATAACGATGAACGACAATCATCAAGCCTCCATAACACTGATCAAATACACACAACGCCAACAAACCATGTTACACAGAGAGGTCGAAGGACTTAACTGCTTGTGGATTATCTCCCTTGTCCTCTGCCCAGCGGCAGTCTCTTCTGAGCCCACTGGAAGCAAGGCAATGCTAAGAACAAGCGGTTGTTTTTACCGTTATTCTGCCAGGATTCAGGCTGCTTATACAGCCCCACGTTAGGAACCTGAGGCGCCATCATTAGCACAGGTCACTACCTCGTTTTCCCTGATCAGCCATAGCGATGTCAAAATTCTCTCAGCCTCTCTCTCTCTCTCTCTCTCTCTCTCTCTCTCTCTCTCTCTCCTTCACTTTGCTACCCTACCCGACCTTTCTCTTCTTGCTCAGATTCTGTCCTTTCTGGGGATGACTACTTTCACTAGTTCATGTGCGTCGACTTCCACATCAGTGTGAACAACCACAGCCCTCATGAGAATTCTGCTAGTCGCATTTCATGAACACAAGAAACAACGACGTTCTGCACACCAACACCTCTCACTTCAGGTTCAGCTATACGCTTAGCGAAAATAACAGCCATGATTTCTGTTTTGAAATTTCTGAGTAGTGTGAGGGAATTAATGTTTAGTCTCTCCCTCCCTTCGTGTCTCCCTCGCACCCTTTCTTTGTACCCTTTCCTTCCCTTCATCCATCCTCCCTCTTGTTCATTCATATTCATCTGTTTCTGTTGACCATCAAATGGACGCAATGTTCCTTTTAGAGTTCATCACACTGTGTCTTCAAGATGAATCGAGCTGTCACTACGACAGAGCTTTAAAACACTGATTTCTATTGTTTATCATAACTCGCTAGCTGTGCTTCTTGGCACTTGGGGGTGGATTGTCCTCAGTAGTCTGGTAGCAAATAATAACGGAACAGATTCGGCTAATTTTACTGTACAATTAGCCAAATCCCATCCTTCATGATTTACTACCAGACGATGGGACATCCAAACAGCCTCTATTCCCTTCCCCTACATCAGCCCCGTAAGGCAATAACCATAACCGTAATCGAGATGCATCAAGCCTCCATAACATTGGTCACATACAGACAGCACCAACAAAAGATGTTTTATCGGGTGATGACACGACTTCAGTGCTTGTGGATAGCCTTCCCCTCTCCCCTCTTTCTCCTGAGAACTCGCTGGAAGTGAAGGCAGCGCTAAGAATTAGCAGTAATTTTACGGGCGCTCTCATGACTCAGCCTGCTTACCCATTCCCACTTACTGATCAGCGAGGGGGGGGGGGGGTGGGAGTCAGAAAGTCTCTTAGCATCTCTCCCCTCGTTTTCTCCATTCTCCTTATACCCACATTTCTCCCCCGTACCATAGTCCTGAAGAAGTTATCCGCCCTTTCCCAGGATAACTGCTTTCGCCAGTTCACATGCATCGGTTTCCACGTCAATCTGCGCAATTTAAGACATTACGAGAGATCATCCGTTGTCATTTCATTTATGAACGAAACAACAACCTTCTTCACACACACACATACACACACACACACACACACACACACACACACACACACACACACCACACACACATACACCACAACACACTTACACACACACACACACACACATACGCACACACAACACACACACACACACACACACACACACACACACACACACACACACATACCACAACACACATACACACACACCACAACACACACACACACCACAACACACACACAGACACACACACACGAACACACCACACACACACCACACCACACACACACACACACCACACACACACACACACACACACACACAAATTCAGGTGTTGCTTCTTAGTTCTCATTTTGAATCTCAACCAGGTTTCGTAATTTTTCACAAAGTCTGAGTATCATGCGTTCCTTCATGTTCAACAAACAATTTTTCCCTCCCTCCATCTCTCTCTCTTCCTCCCCTTCTCTATATCTCTTAACACCCCTCCTCCACCCTCCCTCTCGTTCATTGATATTCATTCGTTTCTGTGTGACTGCCAGGTGCATGCAGTGTTCCTTTGAGAATTCATTACTGTGCACTCAGGGTGAAAAGAAGTCCTCAGAGGGTGTACCTTCACAGAAGTTATTTCCATCGCTTTTGATCACAGCTTGTAACTGACGTTCTTGGCACTCAGAGTCAATGTGTCCCTCGTAAAGGAAGCCATAACCGCAGTAGGGAAATGACAGAGACTTGATCCTGCCTAATTCCATATCAGACTGTGACACACCCGGAATGTTGCGTTCCCACTCCTTCCAGGAATCAGCTTACGTAAGGCTAAAACCATGACGGTCAGTAACAAGCAGAAAGCGTCCCTAACACCGGTTACTCATATACTCTGCCAAGCGCTAGTGTCGTCTCTGCCTCTTCCCCTCCTTGCTCTGAGGCAGCTGGGGGATCAAGAACAAGACTTGGTTCTGGTACTTGCCCTTTCGCCCGCTCGCCGTTTTGTGACCACACGAGCCAAGTTCGTCCAGTCGACTGATCACGCGACACAGACGCAGAACCTCACTCAACACAAGCGATTATCCCTATCGTGCTCATTCAGTTCTGATTTTGTTACTTCATGGAGAGAACTAAATTACAAACCGATTCATGTTTGACACAGAATATAGATACAAAAGCGAATGATGACCCTGAGATGAGCACGCAGCCTTTAGCTTTGCTACGATTAGATAATCAGATTTGCCGTGAGTGTGTTGAGCATGTTCAATCCCTCAAATCTAGGGAAGCACTCGCTTTTGTGCTTAATTATCTGAATGGCCCCATATATGGAACGTCTTAATCTGATCACAGGAGCGAGTAGTTGAATGAGAGAATTTCTTAGTATATATTGGCTCAAAATACCGTTTTTCTTATCCATGGCCTACCCAGGATGCATGTTGCTTAGCCAGCAACACATCAAGAGTCAGAGACGCCATCATGAGCGCTGCTTGCTATATCTGTATACTTATTACTGTGTGTGTGTGTGTGTGTGTGTGTGTGTGTGTGTGTGTGTGTGTGTGTGTGTGTGTGTGTGTGTGTATGATGGGGTGGGGATGATGTCAAAAACTTCTCAGCCTCTCTCCCCTCCCTTCCATCCTCCTCCCCACGGCTACTTCTTCCCATGCCTGGATTCTGAAGACTACTCTACCCTTTCGCAGGATGACGCTCACCAAATCATGCAAAACACTTTTGATATAAGTGAGTACAATAACTGCCTCATGAGAATTTTACCTCAGGCTTGGAATTATTAAAGGAAACAATGATATTCCAGAGTGTCACGTTCCAAACTTCCCCCAGCATATACACACTTATTATGAAACACTACAGCAAGGTTCGTGGTTTCTTGTGAAATCTGAATATTGTGAGCTTCAAGTTAAAAAAAAATCCACCCCTATCCCCCTCTTCGTCCCCCCCCTCCCCCCTGTCATCTTGCCCCTTCTCGTTCACCTTCCTTCTCGTTTAGTCACTTTCAGTTCTTTATGTTTTGACTCCCCAGTCATCAAGCGTTCCTTGGAGAACTCACGGTACATCATTAGGATGGATGGAACCGCTCCATGGATGAATCTTTGCAACACCTCTTCTTGTCAAATCTTGCTAGCTGGTGCTGCCCGACACTTGGAGTTACTTTGTACTATGTCAAGGAAGCCTTCATCACAGTGAAAATGACAAGGGTAGGATTCTGCCAAACTTTTGAGAATAGAGAGTTTGCAGCGGTTAATCCCTCGAACGTGGGATAGGATCACAGTGAGGGGTAACCTAGCTGGTAGTTCGGAATGCCAGTTAAGAAGGCTGTGACGCTGATTCCGTTATTCAGGTGGAGGCTGTGACGCCGATTCCGTTACTCAGGTGTTTGTGAATGTGAAGGTATGTTGATGGTTTCTGCCTTTGGGTTGGCTGTTTTACCTAGAGTGAGGGCAGACAGAGTACTATCTTAGTGAAACAACACTAGTAAATGGAAGTTAAAAGTTCTATGTTCTTACATTTTTATTGTACAAACTCCATTTTTTTTTATTAACTGGAACTGTAATATACCAGATTTCCACCGTCAATTATTCCAGTAACTCTGCAACTAAGGAAGGGCTGGCGCTTAATAAGAATGAAATTAAAAACAGGTCTTCAGTATTATAGCAGATTTTATTGTTAGTAATCAACAAATCGATGCCAGAAAACATAGACAGACGTTGCTGTCCTTTCTGGTGATTAGTGGATAAAGTTTAACGCGCGCCCTGCAGGTTCCTTGTGTTCGAACACTAAACAAACTGGCTTGTAAACGTCGCCCTTGTTGGCTGGAGAGAAGGATAGGGTTAAGTCACAGAGACGAAACCGCACGGCGGCCTGTGCAAATGATTAAGATACTGTCAGTGAAGGTAGTTTGATTATTCCTCCATTTGTCTGGGTTTGCTACCTATCTATAAACGAATGTTTTACCTGTTTGTTCAATTGTTTCATTATTTGAGCGACTGAATGGTTGCGTGGTTACTTGGCTGAGTAATTTAGCAGTTAATTACTTGGATGCTGTTCGGCTGTTTGTGAGAGAATAGCCATTTTGTGAGAGAATAGCCACTGGTCGGTCTATTTGTTTGTTGCATCGGTTAGTTTGTGAGTGTTTATTTGTTCGATATATTTACACCCGTGGGTCCATTGCAGGACTGAAAAGCAACAGCTATTGTTGGGCTGGTGTGTAGGCCTAACGGGTGAAACGCGAGGAGCCGTAGCGTGTAGCAAGCGCTGTCCTGAGATGGGTGTGCCTACTGAGAAAGCAAAATAGCTTTAGCTGGCTGGTTGATGTGCAAGATGTGTCCCCTTTGAGTTTGATCATATATGTGGCCACTATGCAGATGATTTTTTCCATACAATTGTGTAACTGCTATTCGGCCCAAGTGATGCCTTGCTATTGAAAATTAGATGTTAATTTCATTCATTGTTCATAGCTCCTGCCGTTCACAACGGGGAGTTCCCTTTTGTGTGTGTGTGCTTATGCATGTTCATTTATAGTACTGTTATTCGCTATGAAATTATGATCCATGCTTTTGACTGTTCTTAACTCCTGCCGTTCGCAACGGGGAGCCTCTTTGCTAATGGTATGATAATGAAATAATTATGTTGTTGATCCTGCCGTTCGCAACGGCGATCCCCTTTGGTTAATGTTATGATTATGATATGACTATGTTATTGATTGCAAAGATATGTTTTACCTCCTACCGTTCGAAACGGGGAGGCCTTTTTTGTTGTAAATCCCTGTACCTTAATTTTGATAATGTCTATGTGCTGCAGAGACAATATTGAAATATACTTTGAGGCCAAGAACTATTGTTTTAATGTATGATTTCACAATTCCATTAGGGATGTTTGACACTTGTTGGCTTAATTTGAATGATTTGTGTCTTATTAATGTTTGATCTCTTCCCTGTAAGACTATTCATCATGTTGAATGATTATGTTTTCCGGCATATGTTTTTTGATAATAAATCATGTTTATGATTCTCATTGCTTATGTCTTAATAGGTCGGTGTGGTTGGTTCGGTCCAACTATGATTTGAAATAAAAGAGACAGGAAACCAACGAGCTGGTGTTGGTGTGGAAGATGGTGTGTCAACTCGCTCTCATCCACCCGTCTCCTCCTTCCTCTTCCCTCTTCGCTACCTATCCTCTTTACAAAAAGAATGAGGTTTGATCCACATCAAGACTGTGGGACACCTGGCATCTGTTCCCTTGCCGTTGAATCCTCCTGCCTCCTCCGAGTCCCCCGTTGGTAGTGAAGACATCACTAAAGCCTCTGTCACACCTGTCGACTCTCTCGCTCCAGCGCGAGAAAAAATTTTGTTTTTGTGTTGGTTCGTTCTGTTGCCTCGCCATTTTGTGATAACGGCAGACGAGGTCGCATGAAAGCAGTAGCCTATTCAGCTTGGCAGATAACGCGACTCGGACGTATAACTCATCAGTCACTTCGGGATGTCACTTTGTTTATTCAATTCACTTTGAAGAGTTCCAGCCTCGTGATTTCAGTGAAAAGAACTGAATTACAAGCAGAATCATGACTGACAGAGACCTGAATGCAAGAGTTTCGCCGTAACTGTATTGAAGAACAGTGAAAACTAAAGAAGAACCGTGCCCAGAGAAGACAGTCGGTTTTGGAACACACGACCTTCACCTTTGGTGCAGCTGATCACCTTTGCTGCGCGTGCATCTTGCCTGAAAAGTTGAGCATGGTCAACTCACACAGATTGGGAGAGCGCTTGCTCTCGCGCTCGCTTATCAAGATAGTCACACCTGTCGAGTGTCGAAAAGCGAGCACATCAGCGACGGACTTGTCCAATGTGACAGGGGCTTAAAGCGGGAATTATTTTCACTGATATCCTCCCAGCATTCAAGCCGCTTGGCCTGCGACACTTTGGGGTCTGAGGCGCCATCATTATTAGCACTGCTCGTTTTTTTTCCTGTTTTTTTTTTTTTTTTTTTTTTTAACTGGTCTGCGCAGATGATGGCAAACACGTCTCAACCTCTCTCCCCATCTCTCCCAATCTCCCCACTCCCTTTCCTGTTTGGGTTCTGAAGAATATCCTATCTTTCCTCCGGATAACTGCTTTCGCCAATTCACGTGTATTGGCTTTCACGTCAGTATGCACAATTACAGCCTCATGAGAGATACACTGGCGTTTCGTAAATAACAGAAGAAAAGGCCGTAATACCTTCTCAAACTTCCGCCAGACTTTAAGGCGTTGCTGCATTCATTCTTAACATGACATTCAGGTTCCTCTTTTTATTTCTGAATGTTGTGTGCTCTTTTACATCTAAATAAGCTGTTCTTTTCGCCCTCTCCCTGTACCCCTGCCCCTTCCTCTTCCGTCATCCGCCCTCCCTCCCATTCATTCTTATCGATTCGTTTCCATTTTTCTCCCAGTTATACACAACGTTCTTTTGAGAATTCATCACAGTGTATTTCCAGGATGAATGGAACTGCTCCAAGGATGGATCTTCGCAGCACTTGTTCCTGTTGCTTTCCATCACGTTTTAGCCGTGCTTCTTGGCACTTGGGAGTCGATGTCTCTTCAGCATTAGACGCCAGAACTGCAGCGGTAAAAATGACCAAAGTCCCATCCTTCGTGGTTCGGGGCAGACAGACAGCTCTGTTCCTTCCTTCTCTGTTCCAGACCTCACAGGCAATAATCATTATGGTGAAGAACGACCAACAAGCCTCTGTATGGTCGGTCAGGTATGGACAACGCCAAAAAACGATGTTTGACAGAGAGGTGAAAAAACTTGAGTGCTTGTGGATTCTCCGCCTCTCTCTTTTAAGAATTAGCTCTCTCTCTCTCTCTCTCTCTCTCTCTCTCTCTCTCTCTCTCTCTCTCTCTCTCTCTCTCAGGATTCATATTACTTGCCATGCCCTACATTCCTGGAGCCTACGATTCCATCGTTAGCAGAGATTATGAACCCACTTTACTGATCAGGGAGGCGGATGTCAAATGATCTCTCAGCCTCTTTCCCCTCCATTCGGCTGCCCTTCCCTACACCTACCCTTCTCCCACGGCTCGGATTCTGACGATCGCGCCGTTCTTTTGGGCTGTCACCAGTTCACGTGTGTCGACTGTCAACGTCGGGTATTGGTATTTGCAGAGCTCGTAACATATTTTGCCCACAGGCATTTACATTAAACAAATGAAAGAAAAATCTAGAATAGACTTTTAAGTTATTAGATTTCCAAACGGAAGGAACACATGACAAAATACAGAAGCAACGCGTTTCGGCCTAAAGATCTGCCTTCAGGCTTTGCGTAGGACATGCAAGGCCCAACGGCCATATGCATCGCAAGCTAAAGATTGCCCCTACCCTTACCGTCAGAGCGGACAGGCGGAGAAAACTGCCCACAACATCCCACAGCATTGCTCACTTCATGCTGTCTCAAGGGAGAGAACCTGGCACGATTGGGTGACGAGCGCCGGAAGCTGTGGTGGTGCTTGGGGAAGCTTCAGTGGACAGCCCATTTTAATCTCGGGGACGGGATCACGAGCGTAACGTTGAACGAGAAGAAGAAGAAGAAAAAAAGCTGAGCGTGGTAGCTTTCTTGCATTTGTGGTGAGTGGGAAGGTAGCATTCTTATATCTGTGGTGAGTGCGAAGGTAGCATTCTTGTATTTGTGGTGAGTGGGAAGGTAGCATTCTTGTATTTGTGATGAGTGGGAAGGTAGCATTCTTGTATTTGTGATGAGTGGGAAGGTAGCATTCTTGTATTTGTGGTGAGTGGGAAGGTAGCATTCTTGTATTTGTGGTGAGTGGGAAGGTAGCATTCTTATATTTGTGGTGAGTGGGAAGGTAGCATTCTTATATTTGTGGTGAGTGGGAAGGTAGCATTCTTATATTTGTGGTGAGTGGGAAGGTAGCATTCTTGTATTTGTGGTGAGTGGGAAGGTAGCATTCTTGTATTTGTGGTGAGTGGGAAGGTAGCATTCTTATATTTGTGGTGAGTGGGAAGGTAGCATTCTTATATTTGTGGTGAGTGGGAAGGTAGCATTCTTGTATTTGTGGTGAGTGGGAAGGTAGCATTCTTGTATTTGTGGTGAGTGGGAAGGTAGCATTCTTATATTTGTGGTGAGTGGGAAGGTAGCATTCTTATATTTGTGGTGAGTGGGAAGGTAGCATTCTTGTATTTGTGGTGAGCGGGAAGGTAGCATTCTTGTATTTGTGGTGAGTGGGAAGGTAGCATTCTTATATTTGTGGTGAGTGGGAAGGTAGCATTCTTATATTTGTGGTGAGTGGGAAGGTAGCATTCTTATATTTGTGGTGAGTGGGAAGGTAGCATTCTTATATTTGTGGTGAGTGGGAAGGTAGCATTCTTATATTTGTGGTGAGTGGGAAGGAAAGCTGACCAGGGCCAAAACGCGATGGTTCTGTGTTCTCGTGTGTTCGTTTTATTCACCTGGCAGTCCAGTAACCCAACATTTGTTCCCTTGGTTCAACTCCCGCCTGCTGTTTCGAAGCTTTCGACGAAACACATGCAACAGGTAGAAACAACAAGAACAAAATCAATCCCAAGCAAAGCACGATAACAATTAGCAAAACAAATACAATAACCACCTTCAACAAGAATGAGAACAATTCCAGCAATGCAAAAGAAGTAGTTATGAAATGCGAAAGAAGTAGTTATGAAAACAAACATAACATTCGTAACTACCACCAACACTACCGCCACCGCAAGAGCAAGAATAAAATCCAGCACAGCACAACTAAGAAAACAAAGAAATGTCATTCGTGTTGTTTACTATTCAGCCGACCGAAAGGAACCATATCAGGGCAGTAAGAAACATAACAATAACAATAGTGATAGTAATTATGTTTTTATCATTGTTAATAACGACGACGATGATGATGATGATGATGATTCTACTACTACCACCACCACCACCACCACACACTACTACTACTACTACTACTACTACTACTACTACTACTACTACTACTACTACTGCAATGATTATGAAGATGAAGATGATGATGATGATTGATGATGATGATGATGATGATGATGAAAGTAACAACAACTATAATGAATACAATAGAACTATAGCTATCATAATCATTATTGTTCTTATTGCTGCTGTTATTTTTGCACAGTAGTAACAATGATGAAGATAATCATTATCATCATCACCATCACCATAATCATTATCATCATCACCATCATCGTCGTCGTCATCGTCATAGCACACGGGTACAAGTCCCACCATCACCATCTTTCATCCCTATTCAAAACCAGAGATCTGGCAGAGCCACTTTAAGAACCTAACCTCCTACCCCCTTGTCCACCCCCTTCCCCTGTCTCCTCTCCACCCCTCCCTCCTCCAACCCTTTCCCCACCCATTCTTTTTTTTCTCACTCCTTTCAGCCTTTTGCCTGTCCAGGACTCTTCACACCACTGTCCTCTCCCACCCCCACCCCTTATCCTCCCCCCCTTTCCCCCCAGAATCCTCCAACCCCCTGCCTCCCACCCCTACCCCACCCCACCCCCCATCTTTCAGGGCCCCGCCGTTCCGCGATCCAATCCACTAATTTTGTGCCATCAAGCAGCGCCAGCGACCTATCAGACAAATTAACTCCTGTTCGCTGGCCCAGCGAAAACCCCGCTTCTCTCCCCTTTTGCTATCGATTCTTTTGTCAGGGCGGGATGCGGCCCTCTTTATCTCCGGAAATGACGCACTGTGGGGAAGGGTGGTGATCGGATGTCAGAAACCGATCTGATTTAAAGGGGATGGGGGGAGAGAAGGAGGGGGTGGGTGGGTGGGTGGAACGGACAGGGGTGGAGAAGAAAGGGGAGGGGGTGGGGAGGAGGAATGAAGGGGGAGTGGGAATGGGAGACGAATGGAAAGCGATCTGCGAAGGAAGAAGTCGACAGTTAGAAAAGGTGGCGTTGTAAGGTCGGGTTTTCTTCGAGTAGGGATGATTTGAAATGTTGAAGTTGTTGGGAGATTATTTGTTATCAAGCGCAGTTGTGTTTTGGATCATGGGTGAGCCATATCATTCATTAATTCACTGACTAATTCGTGTGAGGGGAGAAGGAAGAGGAGGAGACACGGTGGGGGGGGGGGGGGGGGGGGGGGGGGGGGGGGGGGGGGATTTGAAGAAAGAAAGGGAGAAAACTGACCAGAACTGATCAAACTTTGGGGGAATTCATTGATTAAAGAATTGTCGGCTTCGTTGATTGTTTGCATCTATCGTTGCGCCATCCCCCCCCCCTCTCTCTCTCTCTCTCTCTCTCTCTCTCTCTCCTCCACACACACACACATAAACACACAGACACACACACACTCAAGATGGATAAACAATAATACAGATACGAAAAGATGAAAAATCTTCACCGATGGTGAAACCGAACAATGCGTCTTCAAACCATTTGTAAACACAAACGGTGAATAAAAGGTATTATACTGTTTTTCTGATTATTTAATTAGAAAGATAAATAAAAATGTAAGCATTTCTACATTTTTATTTTCATTTTCACACGGGTCTAGATGCCGTTTTTTCTTCTGTTTGTTTGTTTGTTTGTTTTTTTGTTTTTTGAAAGCGAGTCTGACTGGACAATTGCAAGCTACATTGATAGGGAAAGATAACTCCGGTAGAACAATAATCTAATGTGCCAACTTCCCACTGTCAATGCGCGAACAGATCCTTCATCTTCTCCTTAGTCGAACGCTTAGACAGAGACATTGGTGGCCAATATGAAGTCTGTCGTCTGCCCCAGACTCTTAAGAGTTCCGAAGATCTCCCATAGAGGTTTGTCTGTGGGCCAGGTTGCTATCCTCTCACTCTGGAAGCGTGGACAAGTCTGCAGGACGAAGACGTATTTTGCCGTCATTGTGGCTGTACCACATGGGAACATGGTGACGTCCCCTGTGCGGACTTCTGTACATGTGTGGTGCTTGAGCTTGCAGTCGCCAGTTCTCAGGAGCACCATCTGATTATGGTTTTTCTCTGAAGAGCCTGTAGAGGGCGTCACTGCTGTTGTAGTCCTGGGTGGTGTTGTAGCCTTCTTGCTCTCTGCTTTACTTCTGTTTTTTTTCCATTTTGTTTTTCTTTTTCTGTTTAAGGTATGGTTTTTATCTTAATTTTTTACGAGGATTTTTTTTATCCCCCTGCTCTAGCTTCCCTCCTGTCCTTTGCTAGTCTGTCTACTTCTTCATTCCCAGGAATGTATTGCAGTGAGAGGGTATCTACTGGATTGTAGTGTCCTTGGATAGTCGTAGAGCAGACATGGCGGTGGAAAAGCCATATACTTTCTTTTTTCAGCTTTTGTATTCAAAATATCTCTCAAGATAATACATAAGGGGAGACACAGCGTGAAAAAAAACTAGTCATGAAAATAAAAAAGATACCGCTCATACTTACAACTCCAGGTCATTGAGGGTTGAGAAGCGCCCAGAGGACTGACGATGCACCACAGAAAACGACTACTCTGACATGACTATTTCTTTGCTTCTTTCTGTCAGCAAAATGGCTGCCATTCCAAGAGCTTCACCCTCTGCTTTGTAGCATGTGGAATATTTTTCTGCGGGCATGGCTTTACAGAATTTAGTCCCATCCTTCGTTTGAACGTGATTCCTCCGTCCACTTCCATCGCTTGTTGCTTGTTCAGCCGGACCTCGAGAGTAAGCACGGTTACAGCTGTCAATGGGATCCTGTTCTTCTATAAACAGCAAGGTGCGCGCCTTCCTTTCTGCATTGACCTAGGTCTCTTTCTTCAGGGCTCCTGGTACACTGTCTTTGATACGGGGGTGGGACGGGGGAGGTAGGGTGAGGTGGTGGTGGGTGGAGTGGTTTCACTTCTACACAGGTACTAAACGGTGGGTTTCCAGTGACATAGTCATGTGGTTCATGATCTCTTGGTCCTTTCTCTTCGGGACACGCGTTTGATGAATATAGCTGCCTCTATTCAATCTGCATTGTGTTGGATTCTTCATCCGTTTATGCATTGGGTGGTCATCAAGTGGTTTGAATTTTGCCACCTGTACGAGAATCTTGGTATCCCGTCTTTTTCTTACAGACTGTAGATCAGACAAAGAGCCCACGACATCGACTGGTTGTTCATCTTATTGCACCAGGCAGAATACCTAAAACCTGATTCTGTACCCTGCTGACGGGTTTCCAGCGCCGTCACTCCATATTCGAGCGCTAACCTGATGCGACCTTTGTACAGCTTCTTTTGGATGTTGTGGTCACCCCCTCCCCCTTCCACCACCCACACATACACTCCCTCAATCTTGATCCTGAAAGTTTTTTAAAACCAGTGTCTAACGAACTCCGTTTCGCCTCGTGCTATATCTATTTGGTTTTTCTGGGTCATCTTGCAGTCGAAGGTAAACCCGAAGTAGGGTGGAACTGCAGCAAGGGATCAGGTGTGACTCCGATCTTCAACCTGGCTTTCGTTACCTTGTTGGCCTTGTTGAAAATTGTATAGGTTGGTCTTTCTGGTGCATATACCGACCAGCTAAAAAGCGTCTGTTCAATTTTCGTTCTTCTGGGGTGCATCTTGCGTCCCAATTGTTGCTGTTGTGATGTATTCATCTGAGCACCAAAATGTGAAAATCATCTGCCTAAATCTCACCACGGATCCGCCTGGAGATATCTTTCAGGATGTCATTCATGAAAATAATGATAATGAT
>CM065740.1:44620134-44630134 GCA_033310375.1 Conus canariensis
TGTGCAAAAAAAGCTCTTTGTTCTTCAGCCAACATTTTGAAAAATCGCTTAAACTGACAAATAAGCGGTTTCAGTCAACCTTCAACCAGAGCTCATGGATCACCTAAAGCCGGTGAATTCATTCTTGTGTGGACCACCAGAATAAAGCAACTGTTACAGGATTTTGACCAGATCGAAACAGTTCGTCTCTCGGAGTGCAGGCATCAAATGTTCTGATCTTCTCGCTACCTTCGCTCACAACGTGTTCTTCCCCAAAAGACCAGACGTAAGACCTCTGACTCTCCCGGGATTCACCATTGCTGCTACTGACGCTCACTCGTGGCGCCCTTCACAAAAGGAAAAAGTCAGTTAGTCGAGTATAGTGCCTCCATCCTCAGATGCACATGCAATTTTTTTTCTGGATTAGTTCTGTCCCCTCTCTCAAGATCGTCAGTGAAAGGAAAAATGGAAAGGAGTGTGTTTGAAAAGGGAGGAGGGTAGGGAAGCTGAGCAAAGAATTGTGGAGGGCTTGATATTGTAGAAAATGGTCGAAAGTGAAAGATGGGCGAGCAGCGATGGGTTTGCAGGAAGATGCTTTTTGATCAGCGTGGAGCTATGGTGATGTTTTATGATGGAGTGTGATGTTCTAGGGTGATGGACTAATATAACCAATTCTTTTTTTCGCCACTGAATTCAGAGCTTATCATGAGGTTCTCATAATCCTGCCGGCTGGCTGTCTGTTTAACTGTCACCTCTTCTCACCCATTGCCATTACGTTTTTTCATTTCTCAATGGCTTTCTCACCTCTTCTCACCCATTGCCATTACGTTTTTTCATTTCTCAATGGCTTTCTCACCTCTTCTCACCCATTGCCATTACGTTTTTTCATTTCTCAATGGCTTTCTCACCTCTTCTCACCCATTGCCATTACGTTTTTTCATTTCTCAATGGCTTTCTCACCTCTTCTCACCCATTGCCATTACGTTTTTTCATTTCTCAATGGCTTTCTCACCTCTTCTCACCCATTGCCATTACGTTTTTTTTCATTTCTCAATGGCTTTCTCACCTCTTCTCACCCATTGCCATTACGTTTTTTCATTTCTCAATGGCTTTCTCACCTCTTCTCACCCATTGCCATTACGTTTTTTCATTTCTCAATGGCTTTCTCACCTCTTCTCACCCATTGCCATTACGTTTTTTCATTTCTCAATGGCTTTCTCACCTCTTCTCACCATTGCCATTACGTTTTTTCATTTCTCAATGGCTTTCTCAGCGCATTTTCTGTTATTCCTTTCTCCGTTATTTCCTTACCTTTGAACGATGAGGAGTTCACAGCATACAACACGGTTCAAGCTCAAGGGAAACAACCCATCTTCTGCGGAATTGTTGTGGTCCCCTTCCGTTCCTTCCGCTAAGCCTTCTACTTCCCCAACAGACAGACACAAGGCCCCTAACTCCTCCAGGCATCATCACTACTGCTGCTGCTGCTGACTGCTAGTGCCCTCCATGAAAGGCGAAATCCAATTAGCGAACTCTGCCTCCCCCCATCCCCACCCCCTCCCTTCATCCTGCAATGCACGTTTAATTTTCCGTTGATCAGTTCAGTCCCTTCCCTCAAGACCTTCAGTGAGTGGAGAAGAGGGAAGGGCTGTGAATGAGAAGGCTGGAAGGGAAGGGGCACATGTAGGGAACAGAGGAAAGCTGGATCGCAGGATGATGTAGGGAAGGTCAAAGGTCGAAGCTGGGAGAACGGTGAGGAGTTACAGGAAGACATTTGAGCCATTTGTTTTTTTCATCGGCAGTGAGCTGTGGTGGTGTTGTATGAAGGAATCAATTGTGCTATGGTGATGGACTTATACAAAATCTTTCTTCGTGCTCTAGTTAACACCTCATCGTGAGGATGTCATCATTTTTGTCTCTTCGTCTGTTTTTCTACCATTCACCTTAATTTCATCTTCTCTTCATTGATTTCTTTTACCTATTGGATTTTTTGTTTTCATTTTCTTTAAATCTTAGAATACGAAGTATGAGGGGCACGTAGTTGTAATTTAGTGTATTTGACCACTGATCTGATGGTCATGAGTTTGGACCCTCAGTGTGGTCGGATTTTTTACGGCTTAAAAACCTTCCTCGTCCACCCAGCAGTAAATGGGTACCACATTCAGGTCTGAGAAATCAAGGTAGTGGAAGAGAGGGATGGGCTCCGCTTTTCATCAAGTCTCATGCCAGACATGGTGAGCCTTTAACAGTTTACTGCCCCTACAGCCATCACACTAACCTAAACTTTTTAACTTTTTCGCCACACTTCGCGGCTCTGCTTGCAACGGGTACCTCACTCCACACCTTGCGACAAGATGGGGATGGAACTGCCGCAACTAAAATCTGTTTGCCAGCTTTGAGCTGAAAAAAGATATTTTAGGAGTTTAATTTCATAGTAATTGCGAAAACTCACCCACTATGTTTTATAGCTGTCCAAGAAAAGAAACATGTAATAAAAAAAAAAACTGACAAAAACAGGATACCCTGAGAGAATACGCTGTGAGTGCAATGTTCCCTGTGCACAGACAGGGGATTGACATGTTGTGTTCATAGTGTCAACAAAGTTGTTAATAAAGTATGCAACATGTATCTGGCCCGAGGAAAATAATTAATATCCTGGAGAGCTGCTCTAGTCTCTTTTTTCCCTCCCTAAAACCACCCAAGTCTACAGACCCGAGGCCTCTAACTCTTCCGTTTCTGCTTCTGCTGCTAATGCCAACTTCTGGCACCCTGTATGAAAGGCGAAATGCAATTAGCGGAGTGCAAGCCCTCGATCCTGGAATGCACATTTAATTTTCCCCTGATCAGCTCGGTCTCTTCCCTTGAGGCAGCCAGTGAAAGGAGAAGTGGGAGGGAGTGGGTTTGAGAAGGAAGGACCGAAGAGGACAGATGTAGAGAAAAGAGGAGAGCTGGATAGATGGACAGTTTAGGGAAGCTGGAAGGTGGAAAGCCAGGGAAAGACGTTGGGAGACCAACTGCGCTGGGATAACGAACTGACAGATGATTTTGTTTACAACCAAGTTCGGAGTTTACCATAAGGATGTCCTAATTCTGTCTTTCCGTCTCTGTCTGTCTGTCTATCCTTTATCTCTTCTCATCCTTGCATTTTTTTTTTCTTTTTCTCATTGAATTTTCTAATCTTTCTGTCTCCTTTTTTATAATCTTACATTTAAATTATAAGAAGTTTGGGACACAAACATGCGTCAGGTGCTGGAAAATCTATTCACCTATGGCAGAAAAGGAACCTATGGATCTGCTCCCTTCAATTCCTGCCCTAAGCCTTCCGCTTTACCCAAAAGACGGACACGAGGCCTCTGATTCCGCCAAGGGTCACTATTACTGCTGCTGCTGCTGCTGACGCCCACTCCTGGGGCCCTCCACGAAAGGCGAAATCCAATTAGCAAAGTGTAACCTCTCCATCCAGAAATGCACGTTTAATTTTCTACTGATCAGTTCAGGCCTCTCCCTCAAGACAGCCAATGAAAGGGAAAGACGGAAGGGAGTATGTTCGTGAAGGAAGGAGGGGAGAGGTCAGAAACAGAGAAAAAAAAAGAGCTGGAGAGCTGAACAGTGTAGGGAAGGTTGAAGATGATGAATGCCGGGACACTAGCGAGGGAATTATGGGCAGCGCTTCTTTCTTCGTCAGTAGTGAGCTCTGATGTGTCGACCAAATGAATTGTGCTACGATGGTGGACAAAAAACAGCATCTTTTTGTGTCTGGGTTTTAGGGCTTATTATAACGATGTCATAACTGTGTCTGTCCATCTGTCTGTTCAGCCATTGCTTGCCTCTTCTCACCCCTTCTCGAATTTTTACGTCTTTTTCTCATTGAATTTACTTCTCTTCATGTTCCTTTTTCATTTTAGAATGCAGAATTTTCAACATTTTTCTGGTCCAGGAAACGATTTATCACCAGGATAATTGTCGGGGTCTTTTCCCATCCCTCCCTAACACCTTCTACTTCCCCCAACAGACGGACACACAAGGTCTTTACCTCTTCCGGGCATCACCACAAATGCTGATGATACTGACTCCTGTCACCCTCCACAAAAGGCGAAATCCAATCAGTGAAGTACTTCATCCTGAACTGCACGTTTCATTTTCCGCTGATCAATTCGGCCCTCTCCGTCAAGACGGTCTTTGAAAGGAGAAGTGGAAAGGAGTTTGCATCGGAAAGAAGGAAGAGAAAGTCCGAATATAGAGAAAAGAGGACAGCTGGATAGTGTAGAAAAGGTGCAAGGTGACAGCGGGGACGGTAGCCAGGTAGTTGCGGAGATATTGAAGCATTTTATTATCATTAGTGATCTGTGGTGGCGCTGCATGATGAAATCAGTTTTTCTAAGTGGATGACCTGATACCGCCTAACACTTTTCTGTTCCGTTGAGTGTAGAGCTAACCCTAAGGATGTCATACTTCTGTTTTTCCATCTGTCTGTCTTCATGTCTCTCATCTCTTCTCGTCCTTTCTTTTCTTTTTTCTTCTTTTCTTTGAATTTCTAATCTTCTTTTCTCTTTTTCAATTCATTTGAATCACAAGAAGTTTATAGGGCACAACATGCGTCAAGCCCGAAAAAAAAAACCGATTCGTTCCTGAAAGAAAAGGAATCAATTATGCCAATCCTTTTTGTACCTTTCCCTTAATCTGTCATTTCCCCAGCAGACAGGCACAAGGCCTCTAATCCTCCTCCAGGAATCACCATTTCTACTGCTAATGCTGCTGCCTCCTGGCGTCCTCCTTGAAAGGAGAAATGCAAGTAGCGACATGTAAATCCACCATCCTGACACACACATCCAATTTTCCACTGATCAGTGCAGTTCCCCTCCCTTAACAGAGCCAATGAAAGGAGATGTGGGAGTGGGTTTGAGAAGTCACGAGGGGAGGTGGTAGAAATAGAGGGGAAGAGGTGAGCTGGACAGCTGGAGAGTTTGTGGAAGGTGGGAGATGGGAAGGCGGGGAAAACAGTGAGGAGGTTACCAGAAAATACTGAGGCAACGCTTCTTCATCAGCAGTCAGCTGTGGTGATGTCGTATGACACAATCAACAGTGCTGAGTACTGACCTGATACACAACTTTCCTTACCACCAAGTTTAGAGCTCACTATAAGGATGTCATTATCATGTCTCCCAATTCATCCGTCTTTCTATTTCTCACCTCATCTCATCCTTTCAGGTTAAAAAAAATCATTTTCTCACAAAATCGTCTCATTTTCCGTTCTCCTTTATCATCTTACATTTGAATCACAAGAAGTGTGCAGTACACAACAAGCTTCAGGCCAAAGAAAAACGATTCACTTCTTAGAGAAAAAGAACCAGCTGCTCTGGTCCTTTCCATTCCTTCGCTTGCCTTCTACTTCCCCGACAGATTGGTGGCAAAAAGCCTCTAACGCCTCCAGGGATCATCACTTCTGCTGCTGTCGCCGAATCCTGACGCCCCCCCCCCCCCCCCCCCCCCATGAAAGGCGAAATGCAATAAGCAATGTGTAACCCCTCCAAACTGAAATGCACGTTTAATTTTCCGCTGGTCAGTTCATCCCCCCCCCCCTTTCCCCCAAGACAGCCAATGAAAGGAGAAGTGGGACGGACTATCTTTGTGAAGGAAGCCAAATATAGAGAAAAGTGTAGAGCTGTATAGGTGAATAGTGTAGGGAAGATGGACGGTAAACGATGAACACTAGCAAGACAATAGGAAGGTGTCTGGGTGACATATTTTTCATAAGCAATGGGCTGTGATGGTGTCGATGGAATATATGCTGGCGTACTGGACAGATGCAGGCACTTTCTTTGTAGTTGGGAGTTTAGAAATCAGTATAAGGATGTCATCATTCTGTAAGTCCACAGTCTGTCTTGCTATCACTTGTCGCTTCTAGTCCTTTCTCTGTTTTTTATATCTGTTATTGTAATTTTTTTTTTCAAATTAGAATACAAAATGTACGATTTCTTTCAGGTCCAATGAAAACAATACACCTCTTGCAGAACAGCTCTGGTTTCTTTCTGTTCTTCCCTAAAACCATCAACGTCCCCTACAGACAGACACAAGGCCATTAACTTCCCCACGAGGCATCACTACACCTGCTGCTGAAGCAAACTCCTGGCGCACTCTACGAAAAGCGAACTCCAATTAGCGAAGTGCAGCCCCTGTATCCTGAAATGCACGTTTGATTTTCCGCTGATCAGGTAGGTCCCCCTCCCTCTGTAAGACAACTAATAAAAGAAAAAGTGAAATGAGGGATAAGGAGAAAATTGAAAATTCCCTGATGAGTCCGATCAAGCAGAAGAAAGGCCTAGGAGCAGGTGATACAAATAGATCTGCCTTCGAGAGGGATTGCAATGGTTCCCTCATGCAGCGAGTGAAAGGTTTCATATTTATAATATACATTTTCCCAGTTTCTTCATCTTCAACCCCTATTTTTTGTTTAATTTCAAATCGTTGCCAAGTCATTATTATAATGATGGAAGACTTGTTAACCTGCATTTGTTTTCCCCCACTACTTAATTGTTCAGCATAAGAAGAAAATAGGGGGTTGAGTGGAGGTGGTGTGTTTGAGAAGGAAGAGAGAAAGGGAAACTACAGAAGAAGAGGAAAGGCATCACTACAGCTGCAGCTGTTACTGGAGTTAGTGCTCACATACAGGCATCACCACTGCTGTTTCTGCATCACTGCTATTGCTGGCCATAGCGCCGATGCACAGCTGTCTCAAGGCATTGCTTCAGCTGGCCTCAGAGCTCACATACATCCGTGGATTCCTCAACTCCTTCAGGACATCCCACTGATACTAATGCCCACATATAGTCATAGATTCTCCAACTTCATTTAGGCAAGACTACTCTTCGTGTAGCCAGTCTTAGTGCTCACACAAAACAAAACATTTCCAAAGATCTTCAAAGCATTACTACAGTTGCTGCTGCTGAAAGTGGTGATCACACAAACCATGCATTTCTCGAGCTCTTCGAGGCATAACCGCCACTGGTGCAGCTGGTCCTAGTGCTCTAATCGGGCCACATATTCCCCAGTCTCCCCAAGGCATCAATACTGCTGCTGTTGTACTTAGTGCCTTCAGGCAGTCACAGATTCCCCAGCTTCTATAAGGCATCAACATTACTGCTTCAGCCGGCCTTAGACCTCATATATAGCCATAGATTCCCCAAGCCCCTTCAACGTATTACTGCTTTTGCTGCTGCTGCTGGTCTTAGCTCCCACAAAGTCATAGACTCCATAACTCCTTCTGTAGGCATTCACCTGCTGTTGCTGCTGGTCTTGAAGTCCACAGACAGCCATGAACTCTCAAAGGAATTCGAGGCATCACTATAGCTACTTCTGCTGGATGCAAAGTGTCCACATACATTTATAAATTCTCCAACTCCTTCAGATATCTTTAGTTCCCCTGCTGCTGCGCACCTTAGTGTTCACCTGCAATCACAAATTCCCAGACCCTTCAAGGCATCAATACTGCTGTTAGTGACAACACCCCACTGGCCCCAGGTAAACTCAACGTGCCCAATTAGTCTTGGAATCCCCGCTGCTGCAGCTGCTGAGCCTCGATGCTGAGAGGCAGCCACAGCATCCCTGACTACCCAACACATCCCTCCCTCTGCTGCCGCTGTTCAGCCCCGATGCTGAGAGGCAGCCACAGCATCCCTGACTCCCCAACACATCCCTCCCTCTGCTGCTGCTGCCGCTGTTGGATCCTGGTGCAGGCAACAGAAGGCAGAATCCAATCAGCAGAGTGTAGCTTCCTCCATCCCTGACGCGCACGTTTAATTTTCGCTTGATCAGTTCAACCCTCCCCCCCTCCTCTCTCTCCCTCTATCCCACCTCTCCCTCTCCCTCCGCGCTCTCCTGCCCCCTACCTCCCCCCCACCCAAAACAGCCAAGGAAACGAAAGGGCGGTAAAGGATGCGTTTAAGAGAGGAAAAGCGGTGGAGGGATTGGCAGAGGAGCGAGAAGCGGAAAGACGTATGGGAGCTTGCAAGTCTTAAAAGGTCATAATTTTTGTAGTTGTCAAAGCAGTTATTGTCTTCAAGAATGATATTTACTGGTTTTTTTTCATTGTTAAAACTGGTAATTATATGATGTTACAACTGTTTTAAAGCAAAAATTGTTTTAAAGTGAAAAATATTATTTTCTTTGCCCTTGACGCTGTTAAGAATCACAAAATGTTTGAATAGAAAGAAAGAAAGAAAAAAAGAGAAAAGAGCTTTATATGATTCATGTAAGCCGATGAGATGGAAAACAGTCAACTGTGGCAATTATTACCTCCAGTTTCAGGCATACTCTACTTTGAAGAGCAGACTTTTGAAAGTGTCAGTATCAATACCAATCATACCAATGCAACACGAAGAATCACAATTACCTGCTTGCATAAGCCATACTTATCTACCTTCACAAGTCATAATTACTATTTTCATGATATTCTCTTGTGACCACCACACCCGGCCAAAAGGCAACAAAACGAGTAAATCACAAGAAAGCATAACTGATAATGGCTGTGAAAAAGATAATCCTAATTGATTTTTCGTAAGAAACTTATTCTAAGAAGAAAAAAAAATCCCACCGTTATTCCGACTTTTGTTGTTTGGAAACTTCCGTACCTGACAGACAACTCCGAAGGCGACGGGTGTGAGCAGTGTGGGGGGAAGAGGGTGAGGGGTTAATGGGGGATGTTGGTCTGACAAGTTTTCACGAGCAGCGAGATGCGATGGGGTCCTATGATGGGGAGGGTCAATGGAGCGAGGGAGGGGGGGGGGGGGGGGCAACGATGTGACAGCTTCTTCTATGGGCCGGATGAGGCGTCATTATCAGAATGCCGTAACTCTCTTTCTGTCTGTCTTTCTGCCATTCTCTGTGATACTCTCTCTCTCTCTCTCTCTCTCTCTCTCTCATCTCTCTCTCTCTCTCTCTCTCTCACTCTCTCTCTCTCTCTCTCTCTCTTTGTCGGTGTGTCTGTGTGTCTGTCTTTATGTTTGTGCGTCTGTCACTCTGGCTATCTGTATTTCGCTCTGTATTTCTGTGTGTGTGTGTGTGTGTGTGTGTGTGTGTGTGTGTGTGTGTGTGTGTGTGTGTGTGTGTGTGTGTGTGTTGTGTGTGAGAAAAGAGAGAGAGAGAGAGAGAGAGTGAGTGTGTGTTTGTGTGTGTGTGTGCACGCGCGCGCGCGCGCTGCGCGCGCGCGCGTGTGTGTGTGTGTGTGGTGCGTGCGTGCGTACGTGCATATGTGCGTGTGAGACAAAAAGCTCTTAACTCTTTTAAACCCCAATGACGAGACTTCCGATTCTTTTTAGAATACAGCTACAATGCTCTTTACTCCTTTAACAAAGAGTCTTCCTCCTTTATGAGTTAGTTACTAGGCCCCTAATTTTGGCAAGAAAGACTTCTTTACGAGATAGTCACCAGGCTTCTAACTTCACAAGCCTCTTAGCTCCTTTAAGAATTAGCCACAAGTTTCCTAACTCTTTCGAGAGAGACTCACAAGACCCCTAACTCTTTCAGGAAATAATCACAAGGCATTTGACTCTTACAAGGCATACTCCTCACAAGACTTCTAAGTTCGTTAAGAGACAGTCATAATTTTGGTGACAATTTTCCCCAGACAGTGACAGTGCTCCTAGCGTCTTCAAGAGATAGTCCCTATGCTCCTGATTCCTTTAACAGACAGTCCCTTGTGCTTTTTAACTCCTTAAAGAGACAGTCACTAGACTCCTAACTCCTTCAAAAGACAGGCACAGAGCTCCTAACTCATTTATGAGGTATAACAATGTCCGTAACGTCTTCAACAGATGGTCACAAGGGTCTTAATACCTTAAGGAGATAATTACAAAGGTTTCTTACATCTTTTATGAGACAGACACAAGGATCCTGCTTCTTTAGGGTCCCAGTTCTTTAAAAGATTGTCATGTGGGACCCCTAGTCTTGAAGATACCAGCAAAGATCCTAACCTTTTACAATTAGTGACCACAAGGATCCTAACTCTTTAAAAGATCCTCATACG
>CM065740.1:44637634-44670134 GCA_033310375.1 Conus canariensis
TCTCTCTCTCTCTCTCTCTCTCTCTCTCTCTCTCTCTCTCTCTCCCTGTCTCTGTCTGTCTGTCTCTTTCTCTCTCTTTCTCTCTTTCTCGCAATATAGACATAATTCATGGCGTGCGTGCATGCATGCGTGCAAGCGTGTGCCCTTCCTAGTGTATGTGTGTGTTTGTGAGCGTGCGTGTGTCCAAGCGTGAGAGTGAGATTGTGTGCGTGCGTTTGTGTGTGTGAGTGAGACAGACAGACGGAGAGCGAGACAGACGGGCAGAGAAAGGGAGACAGATAGAGAGAGACATCGAGACAGACAGGTAGACAGACATATAGACAGAGAGACAGACAGGGAGACATACAGGGAGACAGAGATACAGTGAGACAGACAGCGAGACAGACAGACAGCAGGACAGACAGACAGAGAATGAAACAGACAGACAGGCAGAAAAGGAGACAGAAAACAGAGTGAGACTGACAGAGAGAGCGAGACAGAGAGAGCAATACAGACAGAGAGAGCGATACAGACAGACAGACAGAGAGAGCGAGACAGACAGAGAGGGTGAGACAGACAGACAGAGCGAGACAGACAGACAGAGAGAACAAGACAGACAGACAGAGAGCAAGACAAACAGAGAAAGCGAGACAGTCAGAGAGCGAGAAGACAGTCAGAGAGAGCAAGACAGAGTGAGACACACAGACAGAGAAAGCAATGCCGAGAGACAGACAGAGAGCGAGACAGAGAGGAGAGAGAGAGAGAGAGAGAGAGAGAGAGAGAGAGAGAGAGAGAGAGAGAGAGAGAGACAATGACAATGACAATTTTATTGAGTAAACAAACAAAATGTTCATTTCAAGGGGATCAAACACAAAAATCTATTCAATTTTGTAACAGGTCCTACGTTAGGTGATATTGATTCTCTCTCTCTCCTCTCTCTCTCTCTCTCTCTCTCTCTCTCTCTCTCTCCCCCCCCCCTCTCTCTCTCCCCCTCTCTCTCTCCGTCTCACTCCTCTTCATTTTTCATTTTTATAGTTCTACTGTAGCAATATATTCCAGTATGTATTTTCTTTCCATATCAGATATCATTCATTCTGCTAGCTCTGCATTTCGAATTTCCAATCGTTTTTGAAATGCTTTACACAAAAACCGAGACAGCTGACTTACGGACACTTCATCGTCACAAGACATCACAAAGCCAATGTTGCCGTTTGCTCTATGGATAACACTGGCATCTTTTCTGAAAAGGTTATAAGCCTCACAATCAAACAACACATGAGATTCATCTTCAACATGCTGCTTACAAAGAGGACAGAGCAAGTGTCGTGGTGCAACATCTTTTCTGTATCGCAGTTTGTGAAAAAAGATGGGGGAAATTCCGAATCTAAACTTCGCATATATTTCTTTGTAGCATTTTGGGATACTATAGTCTAAGTATTTTTCGGTTTTCAACGTATGCTTGAAGCAGCTGTAAAATTCAAAACGATATTTGGTTTCAATTTTGTCATGCCATATTTGTCCATATTGGTCAGTCAGTCTTTGTTTAAATAAAGACAGAAAGCTTCTTACGTCACCAACATTATGTTGTTGCCAAACATCACCGAATCCGTTTACACAAAGCAATTGTTTAACTTGAAATGCCCACGTTCTTTTGCCCAACTCTGGTAAATAGTTTAACATAATATAGGCTTTTCTTGGCAACCTTGTGGCTGGCATGTTGCACACTCTAAGCCAGTAGCGGATGCATCTTTCTGCTGCCAGCACATACAAGGGATAACGACCGAGTTCCACCAAGACCATACTATTCGGTGACTGCATTCCAACATTTAAATACCTTTTACATGCAAATAGGTGGGTTTTTTCAATAACATCGAGTTGTTGATAACCCCATATCTCTAGAGAGAGAGAGAGAGAGAGAGAGGAGAGAGAGAGAGAGAGAGAGAGAGAGAGAGAGAGAGAGAGAGAGAGTATGTGTTTTCCGGAGGTGACTCTTCATGGTAAGTGTCAACTTGCTTTAAATGGAGACATTGTTTCTTTAAAAATTAGCAACTGGATGAATGCTAATCAACGGAAAACAGTAAGCGTGACGCGTGTCAACAAGTGTGTCACACCTGCTTGTTAGTCCAGGCGATATTTAGGGGTACCTTGTTTTGTGTTATATATTACGGTTTTTTGTTGATCTAACATGATTTTGGGGTGCTGAATCCAAATCCGTTGAAGGCCACTTTGTAAATGTTGGGCATTTTGAGTTATTGCGTAAAATCCAAGATGGCCGCCACCAGATTTGTAAACTGCAAATATAGAGGACAAATGATGCCTGATTGTGATTATTTTATATTGAATTTTGGTCTCAATCAAGAAAATTATTAAGTTAACCAGAATGATTCATAGTATCTAAATTTTTATCCAATTTCAGTATGTTTTATCCGATTTTCGCTTTTCCAAAATGGCTGCCATTGGAAGAAAACAGTACCTTTCTTTATTATAATTGGCATGCAAAACCAAATCAGTGAAGCCGACAATCTAAATGGAAAAGAACTGCTAAAAGGGAATAGCAAGCCTTCTGTCCTTCCAAAATTCTAGCATCAAATAATTAATGGTTGCATGCGTAGAATAATCAAATACATACATGAACAAAGTTGATCAGTGTCCAACAGGATCTGGCCTCAAAACGTATAGTAATAACAGTCGTAGTGAACTATTTCTTACAAGTACTGTCTTATCAGAGAGAGTGAATGAACAGCGGAAACTTTAGAATCTACAATATCAATGATCAGTCATATTTTCGCTTACACGCATTATTACAGACGCGCACGCATCCACTTACAGAGAATATACTCAGACACACACACACGCACGCATACACTCGAGCACGCACGCACACACACACACACACACACACACACACACACACACACACACACACACACACACACACACACTCACTCACTCTCTCTCTCTCTAATAGATAGAGAGAGAAAGAGAGAGAGAGGGAGAGAGACAGACAGATAGACAGAGACCGAGAGAGAGAGGGAGGGAGGGGGAGAGAGAGAGAGAGGAGAGAGAGAGAGAGAGAGAGAGAGAGAGAGAGAGAGGGAGAGAGACAGACAGATAGACAGACAGAGACCGAGAGAGAGAGGGAGGGAGGGAGGGAGAGGAGAGAGAGAGAGAGAGAGAGATGGGAGAGAAAGAGAGAGAGACACAGAGAGAGACTTACACTAAATGGGGAGGGGGGGGAGTGATTGTCAACCATGGGGGGACATAACAGGTAATTGGGGGGGGGGGGGGGCATTCTGGAATGCCTCCCCAGGGGGACGCATCAGTATACCCAAGACGTCCCCCGGGGGGTGGGGGGGGGGGGCATTCTGGGATGGGGGGCAATCTGGGGTGTTACACCGGCATGAGTGCGGAGGGTGCCACCACGTCCAACGATAGCCCCCATGAATTTGCTTATACGGCTAGCTGCATTTATACAGTTGCAAAGCGAGACGACTGCAGGCGGAAATCTAAGCAAATCTTAAATGAATGTTAGCGAACCACCAAAAAACAAGAAAGAAAAAAACCCCCAAAAAACATGGACAAACGAACGGTTCGCTAACATCTATTTAAGATTTGCATTCTTATAAATAATGACGAAACAATTTGGACAGATTTAAATCTGTAACCTTTAGTCCCCCCCCCCCCCCCCCCCCCACACACACACACTTTATAAAAAAAATATTTTATAGCTCTATCTTGTTTTCCGTGCCAGTTCAGTGGCATAAATCCCCGCCCCGCTCATTCTGCTTCCCTGTCCAAAGTCATATCCCTGTCCCAAAGTCATATCCCTGTCCAAAGTCATATTCCAGCTTGTCCCGTCGCAGTTCTGGCACCGGCAATCCACAGGGAGTCAGTGCTAAGTCGTTTTGAGGCAACCCACCAGATGAGACACTGCACTGCCACAGAGTCACTTCGGTGGTGTTCAGCGGTGCCTGTTCTGATCCAACATACGCGGGACGCCACCTACTGAACCTATACTGACAATAATAACTGCTTGGTCGCGAAGCCGGTGTGAACGAGCTCTCCCTCCGGACGGCGCCACCTAGTCCGTCCCATGATTTCGCGACCTCGACTCGAACTCACGAAGGGCAGAGACGTGGAGATGCAGTTGAATCCTAGGTCATCACGAGAAGATGGCGATTAGAAAATTCGAGATTACTTTATGTTGATAGATAAGGATAAGGACGATGAAACTGACGCTATGGTGTTCAATACCGGCCTGAGACTGCTTGACAGGGCTGTACTACGCTTACTTTCATAATATATCCAGGTGTCAGCCAGGCCCAAGAGATAGGCTACAAACACCTGCAGTCTTGTTCGAGAAATTTGAGGAACACTCTTAAGATAGCTTCTATTAAGTCGATGAAACTCGAATGTGTCTTCTCAATTCAGCCCAGAGCAAATTCATCTCCAGGTAAGAGTCGGTCATGGGCCGAACAGTTCCACAAATATAAATTGCTCTGAACGAGACTCGAACATACGACCCCCTAGCTGTGAAATCGCGACGCTAACTACTGTGTCAGGCGGCTGGTGACAATATTCATCATGCTGGTATTGAAGCTGATGTGGACCTCAAACTGAAAGACGCTGAATAAGAAACTAGACTGTTTAAACGTTGCTTTTTGTGAGTTTGTGTCCGTTTTGTGAACAGACATTGCTATATATGTCATGTTACATGATTCAAGGAAGAGAATATCTTTAGGCGCACAGCCTTTGTATGCCCTGCTTGAGTACTTGATTCACTTCAAATTACACATATTTTGAAGCCAAAGGAAAATCATGTGCCAGACTTCAATGATTTTTTCCCCTGCCACTTCAGTGGCACAAACCTCACGCCGCTCATTCCGTCTGCCAGTTCATAGCCCTGGCCACGGCACCTGCAATCCACAGGGAGCAGTCAATGTCCAGCCATTATAAGGACGATTCACTGCAGTTCCTTGCGAGGTGGCATGGCAGCGAACACCATGGGAGAGGTGGCAGCTCTCCTGTAAGGGACACTGATGTGAGAGGTCAGTGTCAGGCGGTGCAGCGAACCTTCTAGCTGTATGGGCAACGGCGGGTCTAGCCTGTGTCGCTGGAGTGGGAGGGGGGGAGGGAGGGGAGGGGGGCTCCTAGAGAAGGGGGGGGGGGGGGAGGAGGGCGAAGAAAACCGACGCCCATCGTCGGCCGACCAACACCAGAAAGTGAATCGAAGTTCACAAAAAAAGAAAAAAGAAAAAAAAAAAAAAAAAACAGAGCTGAGAGAGCGACAGGCGACAGCCACACGCTCTTGCCAATACCAACGACTGCCACGAAATATGCAGACTGCAGTCTGCAAGTATGTGTTGTCCTTAAGGACCTCCGGCCGATAGGACGTTAAACTCACTCATTGACGATGATTATGACGATTCACTGCCTTGCCGAGTCGCTTACCTGGTGTTCAGCGCTGCCAGTACTGGTCCAACTCACGTAGGACACCACCAACTGACCACCCTGCTGACAACAATAACTGACCAGTCGTTGAGCCAGCGTGATTGGCCGTCTCCCTCCCTAGGGGCGCCGTAAGTTTGGAGACGTCAATCAGTACAATCAGATGTATTGATCCTTGTGTTAATTTGCCCCATTCTTTTGGCTGACCCACCTTTTCTTCTTCTCGATTAGTTGAAGAAAAGACATTCACAAACTCACCCAACACAATGTTAAATCGAGCTGACTTGCACGGCGATTCTGTTTCTGCAATAACGTCGGATAAATGATATTCTGAAAGAATATTGTCAGTATTTCTCATGCAGAAAAATTGAAGAAGTTGATGTAACAGGGATAACTGATACAACCTCATACCTCCAAAAAGGAAGTGAATACATGGGAATGAAAAGGGCGCACAACCTCAAATGCAGTCGTGGATAAAAAAAACATCAAAAGTCGTTTTTGGAATTCAGTTCACTGATGGAAAACAAACTGATTTAGAAAATCACCCACACAGGGCAGTGTTTTGGAAAAGAAACAGGAAACAACGCATGAGTTCAACAGTCAGATGGTTCCTAAAGCGAGAGTAAAAATGCGACTACTCTCGCTACCAGTCAGAAAATGATGTCACTCGTTTTAAAGCACGGTGACAAAGATTATAATGCTGAACGTTCTCAATAAAGAACAAACAAGTATGGTAACTCTTGCTCCTATGATAAAATAAATAAGTTCCCACGAGAGCAAGAATTACCCTACTTGTTTGTTATCAACTGTTCACTGTTCCCTGCCTCATTCAAGATTTCGTTTTGTTCTCAGTAAAGGTTTCTTTCCTGACCCCTGGTTCATACAATTTCCCCCCCTCCGACCTCGTTTATTAAAAAACTTTATTTTTATTTCTTACTTCTTTTGTTGTTGTTGTAAAGGTGGAACAACCATCCTCCTCTTTTTCCCCATCATTTGTTTTCTCATTCTTCCCAACAACTCTCGCGCACATTCCAAATCTGTATGTTCTGTTTCTAATGGACATTCTCTGGTGGACTTTTGGTGTTTGGACGTTTGATACAAAGCGTCAGGGTTTATTATTTATAATTTCATGTTCTACTGTTTGGTGTTGTAACACATTCACTCATTTTGTGGTGATAAGGAGAAAAGAAGGTAGAAGGAAAAGACAAAAGGAAAGGCAGAGAAATAGAAAGAAAGAAAGAATGAATGGAAAAAAGGACATCAAGAAAGCAGGAACAAGAAAGAGAGCGAGAATGGACAGAAGGCAAAAAGAGAATAGGAAGGAAAAAACACAACGAAACAAATCGACCATAGTAACTACGTAAAACACTGTAATTAGCCAATTACAGTAGGCTAAATGTCTGTTGTCTTTTAATTGGCTTATCCATTTTGTCCGGTGGAATGATGATGATTTCTCTTAAAATGTATTAAAGTGTTCATGCATTGAAATAACATCCCCATCCCCTTTGACCATCCTCCCATAGAACCAAACATTTCCTTGCACCATCCTTGAGACGAAAAGTGAAAACACACACACACACACACACACACACCACACACACACACACACACACACACACACAAACGAAAAAAAAAAAAAAAAAAAAAAAACCGCGATGCAAGGAAGACACAAGAAATGCACGAGCAAGTCGTTCTTAAAGATAAAGTTTATCTTGTATGTAGAGAAGTAGGAGTGATTCGTAAACGCAAATAAGCTGAATTAGAAACTATTTTATTTTCACTTCGTCTTTGTTTTTTTCTCTCCGCCTCTTTTACATATAAATGTGAATGCACATCCCAGGCTATGGCCTCCGCCAAAAATCTGTATAAAGTTCATTGCGATTGGTAGAAAAAGCAGCCGGCATTCAGCTATTATTCTGTGTGATCCCTACTGTGCCAAGGCCACTGACACACACACGACTCATATCAGCCAAGTGGGTCACGCCTCCACTGGTCTCCTTCAGTGAGGCACCCTCCTTCCACCACGTGTGATCGATTATCAGTAGTATAGTACACCTTGGATCTGACACTAATAACATTCAGCATTTACTGATAACACAGAGATGATCACGCTTACTCGCGACCCAAGTCGCAGGATATGCGACAAAAAGTGTACCATTGCAGCAATCTCCACGAAAAATGTAACATTGCAGCAATCTTCCGTAAAAAGTAACATTGCAGCAATCTTTACAAAAAACGTAACAATGCAGCACTCTCCATCAAAAGAATGAAACAATGCAGCACTCTCCACGAAAAATGTAACAATGCAGCACTCTCCACGAAAGAATGAAACAATGCAGCACTCTCCACGAAAAAATGAAACAATGCAGCACTCTCCACGAAAGAATGAAACAATGCAGCACTCTCCACGAAAGAATGAAACAATGCAGCACTCTCCACAAAAGAATGAAACAATGCAGCACTCTCCACGAAAAATGTAACAATGCAGCACTCTCCACGAAAGAATGTAACAATGCAGCACTCTCCACGAAAGAATGAAACAATGCAGCACTCTCCACGAAAGAATGAAACAATGCAGCACTCTCCACGAAAGAATAAAACAATGCAGCACTCTCCACTAAAGAATGAAACAATGCAGCACTCTCAACGAAAGAATGAAACAGTGCAGCACTCTCCACGAAAAATGTAACAATGCAGCACTCTCCACGAGAAATGTAACAATGCAGCGCTCTCAACGAAAAATGTAACAATGTAGCACTCTCAACGAAAGAATGAAGCAATGCAGCATTCTTCATGAAAAATGCAACAATGCAGCACTCTACACGAAAAATGTAACAATGCAGCACCCTTCACGAAAACTGTAATAATCCAGCACTCTCCACGAAAGAATAAAACAATGCAACACTCTCCATGAAAAATGTAACACTGCAGTACTCTCCTCGAAAAAAATGTAACATTGCAGTACTCTCCTCGAAAAAAAAAAGTAACATTGCAGTACTCTCCTCGAAAAAAATGTAACATTGCAGTACTCCCCACGAAAAAAATGTAACAAGGCCGCACTCTCCACGAAAAACGTGACAATGCAACAATAATCTGTACGAAAAATATAACAATGCAGCAATCTCCACGAAAAATGTACCAATGCAGCAATCTCCGCGAAGAATGTTATGATGCAGAAATCTCCACGAAAAAGTTAACAATGCAGCACTCTCCACGAAAAATGTAACAATGCAATAATTTCCACGAAAAAGTAACAATGCAACAGTCTCTACGAAAAATGTAACAATGCAGCACTCTCCACGGAAAAATTTAACAATGCAACAATCTCCACAATGCAACACTCCACAAAAAATGTAACAATACAACAATCTCCACGGACAATGTAACAACCTCGGCAATGCAGCACTCTCCACAAAGAAAAATGTAACATTACAACAATCTCCTCGAAAAATTTAACAATGCTGCACTCTCTACGAAAATGTAACAATGGAGCAATTTTCACGAAAAATGTATCAATATAACAATCTTCACGAAAAATGTGATAATGCAGCAATCTCCACGAAAAATGTAACAATGCAGCAATCTGCATGAAAAATGTAATAATGCGACACTCTACACACACACACACACACACACACACACACACACACACACACACACACACACACACACACACACACACAAATCTTATCATGCAACACTCTCTACGCAAAATGTAACAATGCAGCACTCGCTATGGAAAATGTCACAATATGGCACTCTCTAAGAGAAAAGACCACAAAAAAATGTAATAATACAGCACTGTCCACGGAAAATGTAATAATGAAGCACTTTCCGCGAAGAATGCAATAATGGAACATTCTCCACGAAAAAATGTCATAATGGAACACACTTCACGAAAACTGGCAGCATGCAACACTTCCCACGAAAAAATGTCAGAATGCAAACACTTTCCACGAAAAAAATGTCAGAATTTAACTCTCTCCGCAATATAATGTCATAACATAACACTCCCCACGAAAACAAAAGACATGATGAAACACTCACAAAAAGAAAAAAAAAAAAAGTCAACGATGCAACATTTTCAACATAATGAATTCATAAAGCAGCGCTCTCCGCAGAAAATGTAATAAAATAACACTCTCCACACAACAAGGTAATAATGCAACACTTTCCAGGAAAAATGTAACAGTTCAATACTCCCTACGGAAAATGTAATAATCCAACACTCTCCACAAAAAAAATTGTCATAATGCAACTCTCGCAACAGGAAAAGGTCATTGCACAACACTCTTCACGAAAAATGCATTAATGCAGCACTCTCCACGAAAAAAGCCATGATGTAGTATACTCCACGAAAAATTCAAGAATGCAACACTTTCCACGAAAAATGTCATAATGCAGCACTTTCCGCGAAAGTATCGTAATACAACACTCCACGAAAACTTTAATAATGCAACACTCCACAAAAAAGTCAGAATGCGGCACTCCCTACAAAACAAAATGTCACCGAAAATGTGATAATGTAGCACTCTCCATGAAAAATGTCACAATGCAACACTCTCCAAGAAAAACAGTAATAATGGATCACTGTGTGAGAAAAATTTCATAATGCAACACTCCCCACGAAAAAATGTAATAATGCAGCACTCCTCAAGAAAAAATGCAATAATGCAGCCCTCTCCGCGAAAAAAAAGTCATAAACCATCACTCTCCACGAAAAAAAAAGTCATAATGCAACACTCTCCAGGAAACAAAGTCATAAACCATCACTCGCCACGAAAAAAAAGTCATATTGCAACACTCTCCTTGGAAAACAAGTCATAATGCAACACTCTCCACGCAAAAAGTTATAATGCAACACTCTCCTTGGAAAACAATTCATAATGCAACACTCTCCCTGGAAAACAAGTCATAATGCAACACTCTCCTTGGAAAACAAGTCATAATGCAACACTCTCCACGCAAAAAGTTATAATGCAACACTCTCCTTGGAAAACAAGTCATAATGCAACACTCTCCCTGGAAAACAAGTCATAATGCAACACTCTCCTTGGAAAACAAGTCATAATGCAACACTCTCCCTGGAAAACAAGTCATAATGCAACACTCTCCACGAAAAAAGTCATAATGGAACACCCTCCACGAAAAAAGTTATAATGCAACACTCTCCACGAAAAAAGTTATAATGCAACACTCTCCACGAAAAAAGTCATAATGCAACACTCTCCACGAAAAACGTCAAAATGCAACACTCTCCACGAAAATGTCATAATGCAATACTCTCCATGAAATGAAAAAAGAAAAAAAAAGAAGAAAAAAAGAAAGGAACGGACGCAATAGTCTTTTTCTTTTCTTTCATTTCAGCGGCAAATTTGGTGAATGATTTTCTTATAGGCCTACTTGCCACAGGCAAGTTCATTCACCTTTTTTTTCTGCTCTCCACAGCGAGCAGAGTACTGGCCACTTTCAGCTGTAGAAAAACCCCTAAACTTCAGGACAGCTACCTATTAAAGGCTTTAAATTCAAAATCTATGAAAAGCTGAAGGAAAACCGCTCGCAAACGATTCGGGATAGTGGGGTGGGGGTATCAGAACGAAATTTATTTTTCAGTCAGCGACAGAATTCTTTCTCACAGTGCGTGGTTCAAGGATCAGATAAAGGCCAGGTTATCTGGCCATCCACTCCATGACATCACAGTTTTAAGTCATCCCGTGGAGGGCTACTTTTATCAACCTAATTTCCTGGACTGACGCCAGAAGGTCCTTTGGTGTAACTGGTAACACATCCGGTTCTGAACCGGAAGACCTGAGTTCGAATCTCAGCGGGGCCCTAACTTTTTTTCTTTCTTTTCTTCTCTCTCTCTCTCTCTGTTTTCATGCTTTGGTGAACTATTGATGTAGAAAAGAAAATTGTTTCAGTTCAAACATGACGGATATGTTTGTATGTTAATGGAACAAGTTGATAAAGATACTTTACACACAGCTTGTTCAGCTTGGGTGGGAGGTATGTGTATTATTACTTACTTGTACAATCAGGTTTGATTCCACACATACTGATTAGGCACAAGACTCTCTATACTCCCCTCAAATGTAAAACTGCACACACATTTTTTTTTCCATTTAAAACCTCATTCATATGCCTTATACAAACACTGATATGTGTAAATAAAAGACAGATAAAAACAGAAACAAACCAGTTTCAAATTCAATTTTTCAAATCCAATTACACAAACAACAAAAAATATGTGATAATTTGCATCCGGAAATGTACAGCAAAGAGAAAGATCATGTTGATGAAAGAATGGAAGATGAGAGAAGAAGGAACTGTGGAATGGAAGAGAGAGAATGAGGAAAGAAATAAAAAAATATATCAAAAAAAAAACCCAGTTTCAAATTCAATTTTTCAAATCCAATTACACTTTGAATATTCGTCAATATCAAAGTCACCAACCCTGAACTTTTTTTCTCGTCAAACAATGTAAAATACCAGTCACACAATCAAAAGACGTTTTGTAACTTCAATTTGCACAGTCTATGATATCAAAAAGGACAAAGACAGAAAAAGCAGACAGAGCCTTCCATTTCTTAATATTCGTAACAAATAAAATGAAATTGAAACAAACATCCACAAATTTTTCACAGGCAGCAGATCATCTTCCCTTTAAAAACTAAAACAAACAAACACACACACACACAAACAAACAAAATGAAAGCAAACGAATTGAAAAAGACATTACAGTTTTCATCTCAGCCACATATTTTCTTGTTGTTCTCATGTACCTGACTTTAGCAGTAGAGTCATTCCCAGCATATAATTTCTACCCATCAAGGCGAGTACAATACAGGCCACCTACACGGCTATGTTTCGCTTTGTGAATAGAAGCCCCTAATCTCGAGAAGTGCCACCCTATGATGTTTCTAAGTTCACATCTGATCAACAATTTTAAAAAAAACAAAAGAACTTGGGGAAAACCGTCCGCAAACGATTAAAATACTTGGGGGATGAGGGGGAGGGCAGTGAGTGGGGTGTCAAACAGAACTGTATCTTTCCCATCAGCGACAGAATCCTTTCTCGCTGTTCGTGAGACCAAAGATCAGACAAAGGCCAGGTTATCTGCCCACTCACCCCATAGTGTGGTCGCCTCCAGTCATCCCGTCGAGGGCTGCTTTCATTGACCTACTTTCTCACTCTGACTCCCGATGGTCCTTTGGTGTAATTGGTAACACGCCCGGTTCTGAACCGGAAGACCTGAGTTCGAATCTGAGCGGGGCCATGCTTTCTTTTTATTTTCTCTCTTAAAAAAAAGAAAGAAAACTTTGGTTTGTTTTTAAACGTGCAGTAGTCATGTGTTAATAGAACGCGTGGATCTTACGTTGGGATAAGTGAGAAATTTTGTTTTCAGCAATTGATTAAGAAAAAAGTTCGCGTATGTCATGGAAGGAGGCAAACACAATGGTGAATGCATTTGATGCACTGGGTTTATCAATACTTAAAGAAAAAAGTAATAACAAATAAATCAATAGTAATAAAAAAAATGAGGATAACTTGAACACAGCTTTCCATCGTACAGTGTGGATGAATAGTAGCGAATATTACTACTTATTTGCACATTTAGGCTTGATTCCACGAATGCAGACTAGGCACAAAATGTTATATGTAATTGTAAAGCAGCACACGTCTGCTTCTTTCCTTTAAAAGCCCCTTTACGTGGCTTGACACAAATGTTAATACATATGAAAACTAAGAGAAAGATGAAAAATAAAGACAAGCCAGTCTCAGTTTCTTCTTTCTAAGTCTACTTCATGCTTAGAAGTTGGCATTTTTCCGTACCAGCCTTCAGCTAGTGGGTCAAAAATTTTACTGACCAGATCAACATTTGTTTTTCTTGCCAGCCGAAAAATGTTACCCGCCAAATAATACAAAGTACTAGTGAAACATTCAGAAAAAAATTGTTCGTAACTTCAAATTGTATGTCATGTGGAAAAGGATACAGACAGAAAAAGCAGACAGAACACTCCCTCCCAAAATATTGGTAACAAATGCATCAAAAGATACACTGATGATGGACTGGGAGCCACACCCATGACAGAGCAATATCTCCACAATTTTTTCAACTCAGCTCAGACCTTCCATCCATCCATCAAATTGACATACACCATTTCACAGTCAGTCAGCTTCCTGGACATCACCATTTCCCTCAAAGATGGCCTATTCAAAACCTCAATTTTCCATAAGCCCACACAGATGCACATCCATACCTGGACAACATACCTTCCCACCACCCATCGACCAAAGACGGCATTCCATATTCTCAATTCTTCCGTCTGTGCAGACTCTGCTCCAACGGAGAAGATTTCACTCTACAAGCATCCAAAATGTCTGAGTTTTTTTTACTAACTGTGGATAGCCCAGTGCTGTCATTAATGATGCTCTCAGCCACGCCACAGCTATATCCAGAACATCTGCTCTGGAAACTCAGCCCCCAAAAGAGACAGACAGACCCACCGCCTGTCTCCTCTTCCATCCACACACTCTCCCCATCTGCAACATTTTGAAGTCCACCCGGCACATAATAGAAAATCACAAACTTGCCTTTTAGAGCAAACCAATGGTAACTTTCAAACGTGACAAAAACCTCAAAGACCTACTTGTGCGCTCCAAACTCCTCAAAATGTCCACTCCTAAACCACCAGCCCTTTACCTGTCAAAACCCAATAGCAAATCTGGTTTCTTACCAAACCAGACTCCATCCTACAGGGCTCCAAAGACTCATTCACAATTAAATGCACATTCTCCTGTCAGAGCCATGACTGTGTATACGCTATCCACTGCCACCTGTGTGGTCAGATCTATGTAGGTGGGACATCCACCACACTCGAGACGTGCATCTCTGAACACCTGGCTGACATCCGCCACCATCCAAACCAGTTGCCCTACATTTCAACCACCCCCAACACAACATCAACCATGTCAAAATCCTGGCACTTTGGCAAGCACAGGGTGAGAACTTGGAGCGCCTTACACGAGAATCTATCTCATTGCCAAACTTGGAACCCTCCACTCTCATGGCATCAACTTCCAAATTAGCTTTTACCTATCCACACCGAACGGCAGCCGGCAAGATCCTCTATCAACACACACGCAACAATACTCTCTACGAAAAATATAACAATGCAACAATCTCCACGAAAAATATACCAATGCAGCATTCTCTGTGAATAATGTTATGATGCAGAAATCTCCACGAAAAAGTTAACAGTACAACAATTTCCACGAAAAAGTAATAATGCAGCACTCGCCACGAAAAATGTAACAATGCACCACTCCCACGAAAAACGTAACAATACAACAGTCTCCACGAAAAATGTAACAATGTAGCAGTCTCCACGGAAAAATGTAACAATGCAACAATCTCTACAATGCAACACTCTTTCACAAAAAAATGTAACAATGCAACAATCTCGACAGTGCAGCACTCTCCACGGACAATGTAACAATGCAGCACTCTCCACGGAAAATGTAACAATGCAACAATCTCGACAGTGCAGCACTCTCCACGGAAAATGTAACAATGCAACAATTTCGACAATGCAGCCCTCTCCACAAAGAAAAATGTAGCCACACAACAATACAACAATCTCCTCAAAAAATGTAACAATGCTGCACTCTCTATGAAAATGTAACAATGAAGCAATTTCCATGAAAAATGTAACAAACAATGTTCACGAAAAATGTGATAATGCAGCTATCTCCACGAAAAATGTAACAATGCAGCAATCCGCATGAAAAATGTAATAATGCGACACACACACACACACACACACACACACACACACACACACACACACACACACACACACAAATCTTACCATGCAATACTCTCTACACAAAATGTAACAATGCAGCACTCGCTTTGGAAAATGTCACAATATAGCACTCTCCAAGAGAAAAGTCCACAAAAAATGTAATAATACAGCACTGTCCACGGAAAATGCAATAATGGAACATTCTCCAAAAAATGTCATAATGTAACACTCTTCACGAAAAATGGCAGTATGCAACACTTTTCACGAAAAAATGTAAGAATTTAACTCTCTCCGCAATATAATATCATAACTTAACACTCCCCACGAAAACAAAAGTCATGATGAAACACTCCCCCCCCCCCCCCCAAAAAAAAAAAAAAAAAAAAATGCAACATTTTCAACATAATGATTTCATAATGCAGCGCTCTCCGCAGAAAATGTAATAAAGTAACACTCTCCATACAAAAAGGTAGTAATGCAACACTTTCCAGGAAAAATGTAACAGTTCAACGCTCCCTACAGAAAATGTAATAATGCAACACTCTCCATTAAAAAATGTCATAATGCAACACTCGCAACAGAAAAAGGTCATTGCACAACACTCTTCACGAAAAATGCATTAATGCAGCACTCTCCACGAAAAAAGCCATGATGTAGTACTCCACGAAAAATTCAAGAATGCAACACTTTCCACGAAAAATGTCATAATGCAGCACTTTCCGCGAAAGTATCGTAATACAACACTCCACGAAAAATTTAATAATACAACACTCCACAAAAAAAGTCAGAATGCGGCACTCTCCACAAAACAAAATGTCCCCGAAAATGTGATAATGTAGCACTCTCCATGAAAAATGTCACAATGCAACACTCTCCAAGAAAAACAGTAATAATGGATCACTGTGTGAGAAACAAATTCATAATGCAACACTCCCCACGAAAAAATGTAATAATGCAGCACTCCTCAAGAAAAAAAATGCAATAAAAAATGCAATAATGCAGCCCTCTCCACGAAAAAAAAGTCATAAACCATCACTCTCCACGAAACAAAAGTCATAATGCAACACTCTCCAGGAAAAAAAGTCATAAACCATCACTCGCCACGAAAAAAAGTCATAATGCAACATTCTCCTTGGGAAAACAAGTCATAATGCAACACTCTCCCTGGAAAACAAGTCATAACGCAATACTCTCCACGAAAAAAGTCATAATGCAACACTCTCCACGAAAAAAGTTATAATGCAACACTCTCCACGAAAAAAGTCATAATGCAACACTCTCCACGAAAAAAGTTATAATGGAACACTCTCCAAGAAAAAAGTCATAATGCAACACTCTCCTCGAAAAAAGTCATAATGCAACACTCTCCACGAAAAACGTCATAATGCAACACTCTCCACGAAAAAAGTCATAATGCAACACTCTCCACGAAAAACGTCATAATGCAACACTCTCCACGAAAATGTCATAATGCAATACTCTCCATGAAATGAAAAAAGAAAAAAAAAAAAGAAGAAAGGAACGGACGCAATAGTCTTTTTCTTTTCTTTCATTTCAGCGGCAAGTTTGGTGAATGATTTTCTTATAGGCCTACTTGCCACAGGCAAGTTCATTCACCTTTTTTTTCTGCTCTCCACAGCGAGCAGAGTACTGGCCACTTTCAGCTGTAGAAAAACCCCTAAACTTCAGGACAGCTACCTATTAAAGACTTTAAATTCAAAATCTATGAAAAGCTGAAGGAAAACCGCTCGCAAACGATTCGGGGATAGTGGGGTGGGGGTATCAGAACGAAATTTATTTTTCAGTCAGCGACAGAATCCTTTCTCACAGTGCGTGGTTCAAGGATCAGATAAAGGCCAGGTTATCTGGCCATCCACTCCATGACATCACAGTCTTAAGTCATCCCGTGGACGGCTACTTTCATCAACCTAATTTCCTGGACTGACGCCAGAAGGTCCTTTGGTGTAACTGGTAACACATCCGGTTCTGAACCGGAAGACCGGAGTTCGAATCTCAGCGGGCCCCAATTTTTTTTTCTTTCTTTCTTCTCTCTCTCTCTCTCTCTCTCTCTCTCTCTCTCTCTCTCCTTCTCTCTCTGTTTACATGCTTTGGTGAATATTGATGTAGAAAAAAAATTGTTTCAGTTCAAACATGACGGATATATTTGAATGACAAAGTTTACTGTGGACCTCCTTTGGCTTGTTTTAGTCCTGTTAGTCAAGACTATGTCAAAAAACTTTGTTTACGATGCAGCCCTAAATCATGTGAACTTGATGCCATTCCCACTAACTTGCTCTTTCAGTGCATTGATGATGTCCTACCCCATCTTACTCATGTTATCAATACCTCTTTGTCCTCTGGTCACGTTCCTGAAATCTTCCGGTCCGCAGTGGTACGTCCATTGATCAAGAAACCTTCATTAGATAAAAATGTTTTAAAGAATTATCGGCCTGTATCAAATTTGTCATTTCTATCAAAATTATTGGAGAAGATCGTTTTGGAACAAATTCTAGAACATCTCGAAAAGAATCACCTTTTGAATCCTCATCAATCTGCTTACAGACAAGGCCATAGTTGTGAGACAGCACTCCTCCGTATAGTCAATGACCTCCTCTGCGGGCTTGACGATGGGAATGTTTCCTTATTAGCGATGTTAGACCTCTCTGCAGCATTTGACACGATCGATCATAATATTTTGTTCTCACGGCTTCAAACTTCCTTTGGATTCAAAGACACAGCTCTCGACTGGATTATCTCTTACTTGACTGGACGTACTCAGACAGTGTGTGTACAGGGAAGATACTCAGACAGTTCTCTTAGGTACGGTGTGCCTCAGGGTTCTGTACTTGGGCCAGTCCTTTTTGTGCTGTATGCTAGTCCTGTGTCTGACGTCATCAGTGGTCACGCCATGTCGCATGAGAGCTTTGCTGACGATACTCAGCTTCATCAGTCGGCTCCCATTGCTGAAACTGACTCACTGATTTCTCGGACGCGGGGCTGCATTGCAGACCTGAAGGACTGGATGACAACCAACAAACTACAACTAAACGACGACAAGACGGAACTCATGTTCGTGACAAAACAGCCTAACCATCCTTCTCTGCCTTCAACTGTCACTATCAATGACTGTGCTGTCTCTGTCTCCACCTCTGTCCGCAGTCTAGGGGTCATACTTGACCAATCCCTCTCCTTTGAGAAACAGGTTTCAAATATTTGCAAGATTGCCTATTTAGAACTAAGAAGAATCAGATCTGTACGTCACCTTCTCTCTACAGATGCTACAAAAACTCTCATTTGTGCATTTGTCTTATCTAGAATAGATTACTGCAACTCACTTTTGGCCGGCCTTCCAAAATACCTGATAGAAAGATTACAGCGAATCCAAAATCATGCAGCCCGAGTCGTCTGTAGAGCAAGAAAACATGCTCACATTTCGCCTCTCCTCCACTCTCTTCACTGGCTATCTGTCTCAAACCGTATCTCGTACAAAATCTCAACTCTCACTTTCTCTGCTCTCTTTGAAAATGGACCTTCTTATCTCTCAGATCTCCTTAAAATCTACACCCCCTCTCGACAACTACGCTCCTGTGCTGACGACCGCCTTCTGCGAATGACTCGCTTCAGGACTACTACTGGTGAAAGATCTTTCTCTTTTCAAGCTCCAGCGACGTGGAACAGACTGCCAGACTGTCTCAGACATTCAGATTCTATCTCTTCTTTCAAATCTTAAATAAATGTTAGCGAACCGCCCAGAGAACGTGGACAAACGAGTCACAAGACGAGTCACAAGTCGTCTTGTGACTCGTTTGTCCACGTTCTCTGGGCGGTTCGCTAACATTTATTTAAGATTTGTTTAGATTTCCGCCTGCAGTCCTCTCGCTTTGCAACTAGATCTTCTTTCAAGTCTAAACTTAAAACCCATCTATTTTCTCATAATTAGTCAATGCTGTGGGGAGAGGGGGGGGGGGGGGGTACAACCTAACTCATAGCCGTCTGGGCCTTTTCAAATGTAGCGTATGTGTATGTTCTCTATTATATGTATTTGTTGTATGATTGAACGTTATAGGATTAAGTTTTTGTAGTGATATTTGAAGAATAAGTGAATGTCACATTGGTAGGTTTAGGATTTGTTAGTTATTGTAGTAATAGTATTTGTAGTTGGGTGTAAGGTGTATTATTGTATATGAGAAGGGTGAATGTAGTATGACTTTGTAAAGCGCTTAGAGAAATTCGTTTGATTAAGCGCTATATAAGAAATCATTATTATTATTATTATTATGTTAATGGAACAAGTTGATAAAGATACTTTACACACAGCTTGTTCAGCTTGGGTGGGAGGTATGTGTATTATTACTTACTTGTACAATTAGGTTTGATTCCACACATACTGATTAGGCACAAGACTCTCTATACTCCCCTCAAATGTAAAACTGCACACACATATTTTTTTCCATTTAAAACCTTCATATGCCTTATACAAACACTGATATGTGTAAATAAAAGACAGATAAAACAGAAACAAACCAGTTTCAAATTCCACACAGATGGAGAGACATGTTGATCTTTTCATACCCAATTATTGAGAACATTGAGAAGTACTCTCCAAACCATCTGTGCATCACCACTCAAGACAATGTTTTCTGGAAACATGTATTCATGTCGTATAAGCAGTTCTATTATAAAATAAAACCAGAAAATGCTAGAGAACTACTTGCAGAACCAATCCTTTACAATGAACATTTTAAAATAGGAAATAAATTAATAAAACACAAAAACTGGAACAATAGAAATGTATTTAGAGTATCTGATTTGTTTCAAGCAAATGGAGATTCACTATCCCATGAGGAATTTAGAACAAAGTATAACATTGAAATAGATTTCCTATCTTATGGTGGATGTATATTATCCATTAAACGATACATCAGGGAACAAGGATTTGAGAATGAGATAAAAGATAACATTGAAGCAGAAGTCAGCACAGCATTAAAGAAAATATATTCTGTAGATAAAAGGTTCCAAAACTTATTACAGAATTATAGTAAAAGATAACTGGGAACCAAACTGTTGTGCAAAATGGACGGAGAAGCTGAATAGACAGATACCTTGGAAGAAATGTTTTAGAAAAATTCATCAAATTAAGGATATTAAGCTAAAATGGATGCAAATGAGAATAGTGCATCGAATAATTGCAACTAATGTAGCTCTGAAAGAAATGGGAATAGTAGAAAGTTATAACTGTAGTTTCTGTGAAGAGGAAAAAGACAGCATTGAACATATGTTCTGGAGATGCATACACGTCAATGATTTCTGGAAATCATTGCAAGAATTAATAAAAGGAAAGTGTTTAATAGCGAATAATCTGTCTCTGACTGAAAACACAATAATATTTGGAGCAGATGACAATTCCACAACTGATACTACATTCGATCTTATAATACTGATAGCCAAATACTACATTTTTAGCTGTAAAATAAACAAATGTAAGCCTTCAATAACAGTATTTCTAAAAATACTAAAGAGAAGATATAATCTTGAAAAATACATAGCAACTGTACAACTGAATCTGCAAAAATTTAACACTAATTGGATCAATTATGAAGTATTATTTGAAAATTGATAATCAAAATCATAAGATACCTGGATTTAATACGTGCATGAGAGGATATGTTCAGGATGGGTAGGTAATTTCATAAGGTATTCAAATATCATTGAGTGTGGTTGTAGCCTGTGGCCCGCTGCTTGTCTGGCATGGCGATGCAGCGGCTGGGACCCGTAGGCCGATCGGCAACTTAGCTGGTAGGTTGGTTTGTTGGTTGGTCGGCGGGGCACGGCTGTGGTGTAGCGATGTCATATTGGTAGCGGGCTGAAGAACATATAATTAACTTTCTTTTGATTGTTAAAGAAATATAAAGACACTGATGGACGGGATTTCGGTGCTGGTGTGTACACTCAGCTGGGAAATGCTTACGTCTGTTTAAATCTATATTTTGAAGGATCATTACAGTGAACATAATTATGTTATGCGTTATATACAACAGCTATCACATGGTACCACACGGAGAAAACATTACTTCATTATTATAAATTGTATAATTATGTATATTGTTTAAGTATTATTAATTCATAAGAAGAGAGAAAGTGGGGGTGTGGGTGGGTAGGGACGGGAGGGGGTGTGAGTGGAGTGAGCGGGTGTGTTTGTTTGCCTTTATGTGCTTGTAGTTTGTAAGAACTCAGAGGATTGTGCTTAGTGATTTTTGTTTGTTTGTGTATGTGTGTATATCCAACAAAAAGAAAACAACCTTTCCTCGGCATACATTGAACTCTCACTCAAATCCTTTCAAGCCGATAAAAAAGATAACTCGTTTCTAATACGTTTCACGGATTATTTACTACAATAATGTCAAACATGTACAAATATGATTAACAACAAAAAATATGTGATAATTTGCATCCGGAAATGTACAGCAAAGAGAAAGATCATGTTGATGAAAGAATGGAGATGAGAGAAAGAAGGAACTGTGGAATGGAAGAGAGAGAATGAGGAAAGAAATAAAAAAATATATCAAAAAAAAAACCCAGTTTCAAATTCAATTTTTCAAATCCAATTACACTTTGAATATTCGGGTTTTTGCGTACTAGCTTTTAGCTAGTACGTCAATATCAAAGTCACCAACCCTGAACTTTTTTTCTCGTCAAACAATGTAAAATACCAGTCACACAATCAAAAGATGTTTTGTAACTTCAATTTGCACAGTCTATGATATCAAAAAGGACAAAGACAGAAAAAGCAGACAGAGCCTTCCATTTCTTAATATTCGTAACAAATAAAATGAAATTGAAACAAACATCCACAAATTTTTCACAGGCAGCAGATCATCTTCCCTTTAAAAACTAAAACAAACAAACACACACACAAACAAACAAAATGAAAGCAAACGAATTGAAAAAGACATTACAGTTTTCATCTCAGCCACATATTTTCTTGTTGTTCTCATGTACCTGACTTTAGCAGTAGAGAGTCATTCCCAACGTATAATTTCTACCCATCAAGGCGAGTACAATACAGGCCACCTACACGGCTATGTTTCGCTTTGTGAATAGAAGCCCCTAATCTCGAGAAGTGCCACCCTATGATGTTTCTAAGTTCACATCTGATCAACAATTAAAAAAAAAAAAAAAAAAAAACTTGGGGGAAAACCGTCCGCAAACGATTAAAATACTTGGGGGATGAGGGGGAGGGCAGTGAGTAGGGTGTCAAAAAGAACTGTATCTTTCCCATCAGCGACAGAATCCTTTCTCGCTGTTCGTGAGACCAAAGATCAGACAAAGGCCAGGTTATCTGCCCACCCACCCCATAGTGTGGTCGCCTCCAGTCATCCCGTCGAGGGCTGCTTTCATTGACCTACTTTCTCACTCTGACTCCCGATGGTCCTTTGGTGTAATTGGTAACACGCCCGGTTCTGAACCGGAAGACCTGAGTTCGAATCTCAGCGGGGCCATGCGTTCTTTTTATTTTCTCTCTTAAAAAAAAGAAAGAAAACTTTGGTTTGTTTTTAAACGTGCAGTAGTCATGTGCTAATAGAACGTGTGGATCTTACGTTGGGATAAGTGAGAAATTTTGTTTTCAGCAATTGATTAAGAAAAAAGTTCGCGTATGTCATGGAAGGAGGCAAACACAATGGTGAATGCATTTGATGCACTGGGTTTATCAATACTTAAAGAAAAAAGTAATAACAAATAAATCAATAGTAATAAAAAAAAATGAGGATAACTTGAACACAGCTTTCCATCGTACAGTGTGGATGAATAGTAGCGAATATTACTACTTATTTGCACATTTAGGCTTGATTCCACGAATGCAGACTAGGCACAAAATGTTATATGTAATTGTAAAGCAGCACACGTCTGCTTCTTTCCTTTAAAAACCCCTTTACGTGGCTTGACACAAATGTTAATACATATGAAAACTAAGAGAAAGATGAAAAATAAAGACAAGCCAGTCTCAGTTTCTTCTTTCTAACTCTACTTCATGCTTAGAAGTTGGCATTTTTCCGTACCAGCCTTCAGCTAGTGGGTCAAAAATTTTACTGACCAGATCAACATTTGTTTTTCTTGCCAGCCGAAAAATGTTACCCGCCAAATAATACAAAGTACTAGTGAAAACATTCAGAAAAAATTGTTCGTAACTTCAAATTGTATATCATGTGGAAAAGGATACAGACAGAAAAAGCAGACAGAACACTCCCTCCCAAAATATTGGTAACAAATGCATCAAAAGATACATTGATGATGGACTGGGAGCCACACCCATGACAGAGCAATATCTCCACAATTTTTTCAACTCAGCTCAGACCTTCCATCCATCCATCAAATTGACATACACCATTTCACAGTCAGTCAGCTTCCTGGACATCACCATTTCCCTCAAAGATGGCCTATTCAAAACCTCAATTTTCCATAAGCCCACACAGATGCACATCCATACCTGGACAACATACCTTCCCACCACCCATCGACCAAAGACGGCATTCCATATTCTCAATTCTTCCGTCTGTGCAGACTCTGCTCCAACGGAGAAGATTTCACTCTACAAGCACCCAAAATGTCTGAGTTTTTTTACTAACTGTGGATAGCCCAGTGCTGTCATTAATGATGCTCTCAGCCGCACCACAGCTGTATCCAGAACATCTGCTCTGGAAACTCAGCCCCCAAAAGAGACAGACAGACCCACCGCCTGTCTCCTCTTCCATCCACACACTCTCCCCATCTGCAACATTTTGAAGTCCACCCGGCACATAATAGAAAATCACAAACTTGCCTTTTAGAGCAAACCAATGGTAACTTTCAAACGTGACAAAAACCTCAAAGACCTACTTGTGCGCTCCAAACTCCTCAAAATGTCCACTCCTAAACCACCAGCACTTTACCTGCTCAAAACCCAATAGCAAAATCTGGTTTCTTACCAAGCCAGACTCCATCCTACAGGGCTCCAAAGACTCATTCACAATTAAATGCACATTCTCCTGTCAGAGCCGTGACAGTGTATACGCTATCCACTGCCACCTGTGTGGTCAGATCTATGTAGGTGGGACATCCACCACACTCGAGACGTGCATCTCTGAACACCTGGCTGACATCCGCCACCATCCAAACCAGTTGCCCTACATTTCAACTACCCCCAACACAACATCAACCATGTCAAAGTCCTGGCACTTTGGCAAGCACAGAGTGAGAACTTGGAGCGCCTTACACGGGAATTTTATCTCATTGCCAAACTTGGAACTCTCCACTCTCATGGCATCAACTTCCAAATTAGCTTATACCTATCCACACCGCAACGGCAGCCGGCAATATCCTCTATCAACACACACACACGCGCACACACACACACACACACACACACACACACACACACACACAACACACACACACACACACACACTACCTCCCACTTAATAATGTCATGACGGGAGATGCTGAGCGCAAAATGCAGGATTTTCAACGAAATTGTTAGATAATAAGCAAACAGTGTTTGAATGTCTAATTTTTTCTTGTCGTTGATTGGATGCTGAGGCACGTGATTAGTGAAGGAAGCTCACTGTTTTGTAGGAAAAGTGTGTTCCCGATATATACGGCAGACCAGGAGTTGCCAGACAGGAGGATAGGGCGCTTGGCTTGGGCCAAGTTGGTAGCTGATTTTCATCCTTGGGTTGAAAAAGGAAAATCTAGTTTTCTGAACGACCAGAGAGTGGTCGATGTCGATGTAGCGCAGACAGAAGTCTGCTAGAGATTCTGTTTGGTCGATAATGATTCCCTATGGGTAAGTCGCTAGTTGGGGAATGATAAATACATAATGAGAAAAGAAAAATTATTGATAACTAAGTGTAAACGATTTATGTGATTAATGAAAAAAAAAAGTAAAACGACATCGTGTAATGAGAAGCATTTTGTTAAAACACAAAATTGGTTTTTAGAAAAGATGATAATACAAATCGTTTTTTGAGATTAACACTTGGGGGGGGGGGGGGGGGGGGGGGATGGAAGGACAGGGTAAGGAGGATTCAGAGGTTTGTTTTGTTTTGTTTTGTGTGTTCTGTTTTGTGTGTTCTGTTTTGTGTGTCTGTTGTGGTTTTACTTTTTTTAGGGGGAAGGGGAAGGGATAATTTGTTTTAATACTACACTGATAACACTAATGAAGACGAGATAGAAAAAGGGATGTATGCGTGTGTGTGTGTGTGTGTGTGTGTGTGTGTGTGTGTGTGTGTGTGTGTGTGGTGTGTGTGTGTGACTGAAAATTAGAAACGTTGTGTGCCTCCTACTCTGTTTATCAACATATCACCTCTTAATGAGAACCAGTTTTGGTGTAACCCCCCCTCCCCCCATACACACACAGACACAGACATACAGACACAGACGTACAGACAGACAGACAGACAGACAGACAGACAGACAGACACACACACACACACACACATACACGTACGTCCCCCACTCTCCCTGTCACTACGTTCACGTACTTCCTTACCAACTTTAACTATAACCCATTTTCTTTCCTTGTGACAGCGATACAAACATCTTTTACAAGTCGAACCTTTCTCTCCCTCCTGAAGAAAATAATCAACTCCTGCTCCTGCACGAGGCCAGCAACCAAAAGATGACTCCGCACTGCCGTTGGCGTGGAGCTGACAACCCTGATCAGTCCTATTTTCTCACGCTCTACCTGTGAAAAACCTTCCTCATTTCTGATACCGTTGGGCTAATAGCCCGGCACGCATTCCGATAGGACCCCCCCCCCCCCCCCCCCAATTAAAGGACATGATACTCTAATGGGGTCTACTACACCCACACCAAGCCTGGGACACTGTTCCCACTGCTCAGACTCTCTGATGTTCAAGCGAGTGCCGATAGCGCATAACATTTGAGCTCTCAAGTCCACACCGATCCGCCCGCCAGAAACGCTTTGGTTTTGAACGATAACGCCCATCCCCGGCCGTTGAAAAATGAAAGATTGGACACGGATTACAAGATAAACGGGTAGATGATAATTCACGAGTTATTCCTCAACACATTCGTTTGATTGCTGGAATCACTGGGGAGGAAAGGCGAAAGGGGGAAGACTCCCTGTCATTCTATTACCATCCATACATCAAGCAGCGTTCATTTCGTCCCAAGCCGCAATCTGCCGCCAAAGCCTTCACGTTCGATAAAATCAAACGCCGTTGCAGGATAAATTAAGCACGTGGCCTCCCCCCCCTCCCCCCCCCCCCCGGCGCTACCGCCCCTCCCTCCCTCCTTCCTTCCTCTCCTCCACCCTCCCATTCCTTAAAGCAAGGGAGATCTCCCTTTTATCACACGTCCATCCTCCAGCCATCCCCTCGATCTCCTCCCCCCCCCCCCCCCCCCCCCCCCCCGCTGGCTGCCTGTTGGTAGTTACATGTGATGAGTAAACACACTTGTTTACAGACTTTTCATCCATGAATGTATGTGGCAAGATGGTTCGTTGGTTTATTTAGTTTAGAATCTGTTTCATCTACGTTGATGATTTTTTTTAGACTCTAATGCAGCTGAATTCCAACTCGTACAGACATGATAGAGTGTGTATAAATACTGAAATCATTGCACAAGTATTAGACAATTGTTATAAGCTAGAAAAAATGAAGAAAAGAAAGCAAGTTTGAAAGTAGAACGACCACAGAGAGGATTTGAAACAGAAGAATACAGATTTGAGTTTCTAAATCGCCAGACGGATATATCGACTCGGAGCAAAAACATTCAGATTTTCAAAAAAAGAAATGTATTATACTATGCATAAATTTGAATGTTATTACACAAGCATCAGGTAATGGTTTTTAATTAGACAAAACGAGTGATAAAAAGAGGCAAATTTGAAAGTGACTACAGGCGAGAGTTGAATCCAGAGATCAAAACAGTTAGCATGTTAGCTCGCTAGACGAATTAAACAGACAATGATCAATACAGAAGCAACGCGTTTCAACTACGGGCCTTAAAACAAAGAGGAAAACAAAACAACAAGGGCTCGAAAGAAGAGTGAAAAAGAATGTGTATGTGAGTGTTTGTGTGTGTGTGTGTGTGTGTGTGCGCGCGCGCGTGTGTATTTATGTGTTTGTGTTGTCTTGTGTTGTGTGGGGTTGTGTTGTGTGTGTGTGTGTGTGTGCTCTTGTAGTGTTATTACCCATGATTATTTTTACGTGATTGCGCGCGCGTGTCTGTCTGTCGGTCGGCCTGTCTCTGCATTTTACAAGATGATAAATTGGAGTCGAGAAATAAGAAAGCGTGATAATATATGGGCCCCATATAATGACGATTTTTGAAGAGTGGGATGGAAAAAGAATGCATGTATTATGCGGCACGTAATTCTTAGAAACACGTCCACTTCCGATTTCTAATTTTTGAACAAAATGGTTCAGGCAACTCGAACCGGCTTTCCGAACCGCCACCCATGTAAATCAAATTCTCAATAGTACTGTTTTTGTTTTTCTATGCGTCTCTACTCATCGTCAGCGCCCGGACAACAAATCTACCGTGTATGGGACTCAAACAACCAACCCCTGTTGTCTCTCATTGGGACTATGCTTTATCCACGAGGTCCGCTTTCTCCACCATAGTTTCATGTAGTCGGCACCAACCTACAGCGATATGGCCGGCGGGTAGAGACCGTCGCAGGAGATCCGGGAAAGCGGGCCAATCTTACACCACAAAACACCCCCAGAACGACAACACAACAAGATGGGTAGCGAAATTGACAAAGACAGAAGGTTCATCTGTTTAAGATGTAAACACATTATGGACATTAGCTGTCCCTTTGGAGAGAGGATGTTAACGTATCACAGTTTGTTCCATTTTTCCTGTACAAATCAGTTCTTTTTACCTGATTCACTGGCAATCTACAGCTGTTCTGAAGATGATTTCAAAGCCATTATTGATAGCCATTCCCTCCAGGCAATTTCTTCTTCGAAGTCCCAATAGGGCGGTTCTGGTATCTGTCCAGTTTAATGGACAGTTTAAGATACAGAAATTGTTGATATTTTGATTTTGTTTTTCAAATCGGGGATTCGCGCTGTGGGGAAGGAATGGCAGGATGGGAACATGCCCATTACATGATAATTCTTTTGCATCACTGTCGATGTCAAATGATTTTAAGATCCGTCTAAAAACACTGTTCGTGATAAGACGTTGAATCAAGCAAAGCAAAGAAAAGCGAAGCGACAATGACCATTTATGAACAGTTTAGTATCTAGAAATTATTAGTATGTTGATTTTTCTCTTGGGGATTTGTGTTGAGGGGAAGGAATCGAAGGATGGGATAAATGACCATCGTATAACATCATTTTCTTCATCACTGACGATGGCAAATAATTTTGAAATCCGTCTGAAAGCAATTTTCGTGATAAAACTTTAAATCAGTCAAAGTAAAGCAAAGCGATGATGGTATTTTTTTTTTTTTACGCTGGGCGCCGTCAAGATTCAAACTCATGACATTTGACTGCGATGTCAGTGCTCTTACCCACTAAGCCAAACGGGCACCCACTCCACCGCTAATCTCAGCGCATCCTTTACAAACCGTGCTCAGGCTCTTCTCTTCAAGGATCGGATTAAACTTCGAAGGGCAGATAACCGCTTCCATCCCCACAGCGGCTAATCGCTCATTCCAGTCCTGTCCACTTTAATGTAAGAAGTTACACGACAGGGACAGAGAGGGAAAGCCAACGGAGTTGTCGGTCTTTTTGAACCTGAACGTGCCGTGCCCTCTAACATGCCGATCCCGGCGGGATTCTCGCATGAGATTTGGCAGGACGAGATTCTGCGAGATAGAGGGGGGTCAGAAGTAAAGTCTTTGTGTCAATACCTCTTCCTCAGCGCTCTCGGCAATTTATCGATATTGAGGCTTTCGTGACCTGTCCCTTCAATAATTGCTATATGACCAAGTGTGACACCCCCACTCTTATGGGCTGACTAGTCCAAGATAGCGCACGCGCCGAATGGGAGAGTCACGGACACAGGTGCGAATGAGTCAGAATTACTTATAGTAGGTGCGAGTTTACAGAGTCGTGATTGCTGAGTCCTATATCTCCGGCTTCTTTCAAATAATTATTCATCTTGAATAAATTATGGTTAGAAATACAAAAGCGCAAGTGATAACAACGAATAATAATGGAAACATGAAGGCGTTGGAGAAAAGGGTCAAAACTCCTAGAGTGTTTACACTATTTTCTTCATAAAGAAAAATTAGATTTCCCCTTTGAATATGAATTTAGTCGTTTGCGAAACGTTTTCCATTCAATACTTGGTCAGGTTTTTATTTGTATGTTTGTTTGTTGTTGTTGTTGTTTGTTTGTTTGTTTGTTTGTTCTTGTTGTTTTGAATAAGAGGCATCAATGCTTAAGCATTTATAGACAACGAACCTTTTTAAGCTTTTTTTTTCTCTTTGTTCCTCGATTATAATTTCGATGTTCAGATTTTTGCGCTATTCATGACATCCTTAAGGTAGCCATGGTCGGTTATTGGGGATTAAACATGACAACTGCGTGCGTGCGTGCGTGCGTGCGCGCACGCGCGTGTGTGTATGCGTGTGTGGTGGGTGCGTGCGTGCGCGCGCGCGCGCGCGCGCCTCCATCATGCGTTCTGCACCAACAGGTGGATATTGACGGGCTTTTTGGCTTAAATAAATTCATTTCCAATTTGCCATCACGTACTGCTTCACATTAAATGTCAAAATTTGAATAGCAACAAGCCAAAGCTTATAGTGTGTTGAAATGAAGGGCTGTTCTCACCAATCACAAAGAAGTTTACAACGTTTGGCACATCACCGTAGCTCCACACAGACATTCATATTAAAGGGAAAAAACAGTAACGAAGGATAAGCAGTGTAGTTTCCAATTCCCGTTTTTTCCGTTAAAAATCCACTTCTTCAGAACAAGCTAATGATGTCCATCCTTTTTGCATATTATTTTTTTCACAAATTCTGTGCGGTTAAACTGACAAAAGAAGGTGCTCTTATAAGACCGGGGTCACGACATGAAAGGTCTTCGAACTGAACGTCCTGCCCGTATTCATTCCTTATTTAGACTTGGCGATGTAAATCCTTTCCAGTGATGCAGAGCGAAGGAGAGGCATTGAACTGATGTGGGGGTGACCATATTTTCTTTCAAGACTTTGATGCCATAGTAGTCGTAGACTGCATACTAGACCAGGCAGAAAAGATGGCATTCTAAGAAACAATGCAGACTGTGACTTGTGTGGTTCCAGTCTTCTCATCTGAATCCACAGAATAGTCAAGCTTGTTAGGAGCCGATCAGGCCAGGAAAACCCCCCAACTATGTATAGATGTCTTTTCTGGAACTCGAACTCACGAATCCTTAGCTGCCAGTCGGTGTCACAAACCACAGAACAGCTTCATAATGTCTGATGAATATGGACCAATCGATGATGCGCCGTGCTTAGCGTGCTACTGGATTCAAATGGAAAAGCTGGAACCACACATTCGCGTTAAACCCACTCAATGGATGCGTCTTTACGAGCGCTGCTAAAATGTCATGACAACACTGCAGGTGTCAGTATTTTCTCGGGCCTGGTTGACCCTGGGATAATTTATGAAAGCAAGCGTAGCGCACAGCCCTGTCAGGTAGTCTCTGGCCAGAATGAAACTCCTCCTCATCATTTTCATCATCTCAGTGATCCTCATGAAAAGTCTCCAATCTGTGGCCCCTCATGTCCTCTATTGATGACCTGCTTCGATGTGCTCCCCAGGGCCATGTCTGCTGCGAAGTCGTGTCAAAATGGTTGGTACCGGCAAGTGTATGTGTAGTCTGCATTGTGTTGGGCTCACTGGTGCCGTAAGCAGCATTCGTTTGGAGTGACAGGCGAATGACTGTTTCATCAAGGGAGCTACAATTTTCTCCCTTGCTTGTCATTTTTTCGTTTTATTATTCATTTATGTATTTATGTATTTATTTATCTATTTATCTACTTGTTTATTTATTCATTTGTTTGTATAGTTATCTATTAATTTATTTACTTATTCATTCATTTATCTATTTTTATTTATTTGTTACTGATTTTGTTTACTTATTTTATTCAGCCTACAACAAAGGACGACTGTGCCAAACAACAGTTGTCCGTTCAAAAGGCATTGTCGTAAATCGCAGTCGACCTGTCATCATGAACAATTAAACGTCCACCACCACCCTCCTCCACCTTCCAACCCAGTCTCCCCTACCCCAACCTATCCACCCACCCCCACTAGAAAGGAACAAAGCCGTTTCCTTCTCTCTCTTCCTCCTCCGCCCCTCCAACCCTACCCTCATCCCTGCCTTCGCCCCCCCCTCCCCGACCACCCCCACCCTCCCGTCTCCTTCCAACTTCGCCCTCTCCCTGCTATATTGTAATGCAAACAAACTCAAATTTTCCGTGTCATTTGCATCAACTTAATAAAGCGGCACCGTTGACAGTTTAAAACACACAGACACAGACACAGACACACACACACACACACACACACACACACACACACACACACACACACACACACGGGGTAGTATACAAAGGATCCTTTTTTTTCTTCTCTCCCTTTTCCCGTCAGCGGGGGGAAACGTTTTGGTCCATTACAAAAACACATTCATGTAATTAAACCACCAATTTGCCTCGGAAGCATTGACAAACTCGTCTTGATCGATTTCCCCCGTTTCACGCTAAACAAAGCCATGTTTAATCTAACGAACAAAAGGAGGGAGCGGGAGGGGAAGGGAGGATGGGGTGCGAGTTGTCTTCCCGTTAGTGCGCGCGCGCCGGATGGGTGCTCTCCCTTTTAGCAAAAGCGGGGTGGTGGGGACAGGGGTGAGGGGCTAGACAAATATTTGCGCTGATATGGCGGTCTTAATTAATTGGGGCCGGCGCTCGGATGAAATGAGCAGGGGGGTCAGTGCGATCGGATGTTGGGTGGGGGGAAAAGGGAGGGAGGAAGGGAGGGCGGTGGGACTGATGCTCTAAACATGGACGGGAGACAGAGAGAGGTGTGGGATGAAGAGAGAGAGAGAGAGAGAGAGAGAGAGAGAGAGAGAGAGAGAGAGAGAGAGAGAGAGAAGGGGTGGGGTGGGGGGAGGAGAAGAAGGGGCGAGGACAGAGAGAGAGAGAGAGAGAGAGAGAGAGAGAGAGAGAGAGACAGAGACAGAGACAGAGAGAGACAGACAGAGAGAGAGACAGAGAGAGAAAGGGAGATGGGAAATCACACACACACACACACACAC